>JARHVA010001712.1:1262500-1805000 GCA_037957365.1 Torreya grandis
ACCTTCATCCTATAGTAATAATCATGTATGTGGACCCAATAAGAATCTTGATTGCGATCTTATCTTGGTACAACTGAGATGATGTTGGTCTTGATTTACACTTCTCACTTTATATTCATACCTTATCATATGCTCTATGACTCCATAATTATATTTAATACCTTCTACATGTCACACCAATAATGGCCATCCTACTTGCTTAATTTACCTTGAAAGGCCTACAAGGGTTGTGAGGGTCTACCTTTCTTCTAGAGTTAAGGTGAAGGGTTACTCTTATTATAACCTATTTTATCTATTTTTCATATTTTTCATATAATCATGAGACTTATTAGGTTCATCAATGTCCTTTCACACTCTCTAGGTCTCATCCTAGTAGTTCTCCACTTGTTTGGACTGCCTTAATGCCTAAATGAGGGTTTACTTTTAAAGGTTTAAAGCTAATAATGTGTTTGATCATATATTATTGAGGGGATTTTAGTGTAATATAATAAGGATTGGGTATTAAATGAAGGATTTATGTGTATTTTAACCTAAATTAATAATTATTATAGTCACTATAGTGACACCTAGTTTATGCTTGTCAAGAGATCACACAATGCACCTATGACAGTCACCCTAGAGCATATAATAACTCAATTGATTGCTTTTGGAAAATGAATAATATCCTTAAGTTCACTTCAATTAACTTACCAACTAATTCAAAACCATGACACACTTCCATTTCATGCAATATAAACTCTATAAATTATTTGTAATCCACAAAGGAAGCAGTCTTGGATGTCTCTCTTGCATTAAAGGCTCACACATTTGAAATAGGAGTTAATAATAACATTTAATGACCCTAATTAACTTTTTAACACATCTAAAAACATAAATTTGTAAAACCATCTCAAGAGTGCACCAAAATCGATATTACTTTGTCCCCTATATAGATGAACAAGACCATTTGAGTGCCCAGATTATTAGTGTTTTTTAATACAAAATAGAACATGAACCTACATATAAATTCCAATAATTTTAAGTTTAATATACCCTCTTCCTTTTCCCAAAACCATATATCCTCACTTTCTCTCTCTTGTATAAATTGAACATAAAATTGAGAGCTTGCCTAGACTACCAAGTAGGATGATGGAAGGATTGGAATGGTTTTTGGCCTTTTAGTCTGTGAAACTCGTGTATATATTCATAGTATTCCTATATTGACACCCTTATTGAACTTCCTAACTTCCTTTATCAGTATTTATACTATATATATTCGTATAAGTTATAAACTCTTACAAAACTTGTAATTTTCCTTCATTTTCTCATGATTTAGGATTTGTAACACCGTTAGTGGGAAGGAGGGGGAGAAATGTAATTCAAATAAACTTTAAAAATGAATGGTGCAAGTGGATAATTTGAAATGTCATGTTTTCCCATGTGTGGGGTCCATTTGGTTAATAAAATGTGGATTTGAGTTCCAAAATGGACCTTAAGTATGAAACACCTTGAAATTGACAATATGATTAAAATGGGACTCCTTAGGACCCCTATAGACAAATTAACATTAAAATATTCCCCCTTTTAAAAGGTTTATAATGAAAATAGAATCATGTGGCATGTTTGAGGATCATTTGGTGCTTTGAAAGGGTTAATCAATGATTAAGACAAACTTAAATAAATAAACCATGGAGAATGACTTTAATCCACATTACTAGGCTTCACATTAGGACTTAATCATAGTTTAGAAATCCTTCACATTTATTATCAAGGTATCTATCATAAGGAATGGATTCAAACAATCCCATATACCATAAGAACCATAAAACTTAAAATATCCAAATTACCTTAAATTTTTCAAAAGATCCTTAATTTGGTCAAACAATGTTTAGACAACCCACAAGGATTGAAAAGGACATGACAAATATTCCACTCACTCAAATACAATCATGAGGACCTAGTACATCACCCAAGGGAAATCAAATAGGCTATAACATAGATCTCCCAAGCAAGGTCTTAACACATACATAACACCCTAATCAATATTAAAATGACTTTCAAGTAGCATTTAGGAAATCATGTCAAGTTCTAGACTCCATGAACAATCTTAGAGGGGTATTCATGAAACTTTATTTTTATTTAAAGGGTTGGCATTTGACTTGGGAGGCCAAAATTTCAACATAGAGGTGACATATCACCTAGCCTAGGGGAATGACATTGAGTACAAAGCCATGCCTAGGTACCGACCATTATTGGGAAGACCAATAAACTGATAACACATGCCATAAGGTGGAAGTTAATAGTGAAGCCTCTAATAAATGTGATTATGTGCCTAACACATGTTGGGTATTAATAAAGTGTGAAGTTGGGCCTAATTGGATAGTTTTAAAAAATCCCATTACCATATTTGGCTGGTATTAAAGGATAATGGGATCCAAATTTAGTTATAGATTTAGAAATAAAGAGAAAAACTCTATCCACCAACTCAAATTTGAATTCATAGCAAGTGAGATAACAAAATCCATTAATATAGGGGGATATATACGTGTGCTTATAAATCCTAAGATGATTGTATTAATGGTTACCATTGATGCCTTTAAATAAATCTCTAATTCTTTGCTTTCAAAATTATATAGAGCCCCTATAACCTATGCCTTCTACACTCAAAGTTTCCTAATTTCCCCTCTATCCTACTCCAATGTGTTATACCCAACATTCCCCTTTTCTTTAAGAAGAAATGTGGACCCACATTTTTTGTTTGATTTGGCCTTTATTTGTGGAGTTTTCCTCTACTTAGTTGTGCAAGTTATATTGGATTGATCCTTAGTCTTTACAATTGGAAGTACAAAATAATAGTATTATACATTTTTTGGACTAAGTTACTAATACTTTTTTGGGAGTTTTTTTATACTAAGTAGGTTTTAGGACTTAGTTTTATTTAGATAAATTATTCGAGACTTGGTCTTCAGACATTTTGCTTAGGCCCTAGTTTTTTTGAGAACTTTGTTCTTTAGAACTTGTGTTCAGGTTTTACACATCAGATATTTTGTTCAAAAATTTCTATATCAGACTTTTTGTTCAAATAATATGCTAAAAGACTTAGTTTTTTAAAGATTTTTTATTCAAACATTTTGTATCAAGATTTTTTTTTGGACATTTTCATCATAACTTTTTTTCAAGGATTTTTCATTGGATAAATTGTCTAAAATAGTCATCTTTAGGTTTATACGATTCAAATATTTTTATCAAACATTTTATTCAGACATTTTGTTCAAACATTAGTTCTAAGGGATTTGTTATTTGGGAATTTTTTTAGCTTTGAGTTTGGAGCCTTTGGTCAAACATTTTTTTGGCTTGGTCCCAACATAAAATCTGACTCTCGACTCTTGACTACTGAGAGCCTACTAGACTTAGAAAACAAATCAAAACTACTTCCTAACACTTGTCAAGGATGCCCACAAATGAAACTAATGAGATTAAAACTATGTAGGGAAAACAAACATATGAAGATTGGGAGTTAAAAGTGATTGAATTATAATTGAATACTAAGTCTATATACATGATGTGAGCTATCAGTGTATTCATTACTCAGAAATGAATTCAAACTCAATTGTTATTCTACAAATGAAAGACCTATCTACATGCAAATCCATTTCAAGTAAACAACCAAAAAAATGAATTTTCACATTATAAGGAAATAGACTTTGAGAAAACTATATAATTGTAATGGCATCATCATCTAAGATATTCAGAAGAACACTTCCACCATCCCCATTATCCATCAAGGATTCAATGGAGTTCACAAACATAGTGTATTATGAAACAATTTTCAATAATAGGTATGTTTATTACTTGTAATTATGGGAGGTTATTGATGTTATAGAGGTATTTTCACATGAAAGGAAATATATCACCTACACAATGTCAACTAATTATAGACTTGATAGATCTTAAGAGATAAAGACTACACTATGAAGTGGCCAAGCCTAAGGTTATGCCCTGCATCAACCTTTTATAGGACTTGCTCTTTGATGGGAAAATTACATAGGATGCCTTATTAAACCATATGGATCATCAGATAGTCATGGCCTACATCACTGATAATGATTTCCAAAGGTACTTATCTCTATTAATCCCATATGAAATATTTGATAAACATAGGTTGATTACATGGAAAAAACATAATTCACTTGACAAAGTGTTGAACTCATGGCTTCTTCCTAGTGAAACAATGGTCTGAAAAGGAAAGTTTCCACCCCCATTAACAAATTTAGAATAGGGGTATGTCTCAAGATGGCCTTATTGAATAGAATGTATGGCATGCCTAACATCCATTTTCTCAATCTAGATTGGGTACCATTATTAAATATGGTAATGACTAGTGATGTAACTTTTTTTATGGGAGAGATCATCAAGTTCCATTTGGGAGAACAAGTTATGCATAAGAGCAAATGGCCCAATTCAGTAGGCCACTTTTACATGATATCATATCTTATTGATGTAGTAATAGCCACAATATACATGGACTTTGGTAAGATTTAGAGCTCAGACACATTGTGTTAAGAATTACATTTATGACTATTATTAATTTATTTATATAAATGCATATACAAAACACATGCTCTAAATTATCAAGGACGTGTATCCTCAATTATGGAAGGTAATTCATGGGACTCCACTGCCCATAATTGGAAAAATCATAACTGATACACTAGCTTCTCAAGGTGACTATTGGTTGTATCCTCATTATATGGTAATCATGGTTGTCATTCATAAATACACCCCTTATTCTTCCCCAAGTATGTACCAAACAAGATACCAGTATAATAAATTACATATCAACTCTGGTGGAGTGTGGAGGAGGAATTGATAAAACATAATAAAAGCACATTCTATGCATCATGCATGATCATTAACTTCTATGTACCTAAGGGTACGACATATTAATTTATATGGGTTGATGGAGATGTCAAAATGTGGCACACATCCACTTAGTTGGCTATATGGGTCCAATATATTGGGATAATAGAGTAACTTGTGGAATTGGTGCATTGGGTAATGGTCAACCTTTATTGGGATTAGGAGGTTACCCATCCATTGTTAGTTAGATAGAGGTCTATATAAATAAGGTGAATATAATTTTACAATAATAAAGTAGGCATTGAGTCTTCTATTATAAGAGGATATTGGAGGTTATCCCCTTAAAGAGACATTGTGGAGTTATTCCTTCCTAAAGGAGTATTGTATGGCATTGCCCTACCTTAAGGGTGATTATTATATTTCTACATATATTGAATATTTGGACATATTGGTCCACCAATATATATTATATTGTGTTTATCTACATTATATTCTTCATATTTTCCAATTATTATAAGTGTGGATCATAAAAAGTGATATCAAAGATTTCATTTAGGCAATTTGTGTGGATCAAAACCCTAGTTTGTTAGAATCATCAATATATTTCAATCCATTGTGAATTTTTACACATTTTTTACCAAATATGAAAAATATTTCAAGGAAGTCTCAGTGAAAAAATATAACTTTTATGATCAGTTTTGAGGGACTTATTTAGATTTTAGGGTTTGTACTCATTTCATCATATCTTCGAAAATATAAGGAATTTTTATATGAAATTTTTAATGATAATCCTTTTGGAATTAATACCCAATGATATAATTAGCTCCCCTAAAAATAATTTTAACTTCATGATTCAAAAAAAACCTAGGGTTAATAAAATACCCTAAAATAAGGAATTTTTCTATGTAATTTTTATTGATACTCCTTTAGCTAATAAATACTCATTAAGTTACAAGTATTTTTAGGGGATCTAATTGACTTGGATTCATCTGATGTAGAGGAATAGAATCACCCAATGACATTTCCCTTGTAAACATGTAGAGTTGCACCATAATTATAGAAATATAAAGTGCAAGAGGTAGCTATAGAGGTATCTACTTCCTCAATTCAGAAAGGCTCCTACTCAAATACAAAGACTACTATCTATTATAAGAGGAAGGCAACGGATCCTCCCTTCACATAAAATCTAATAGTGGATAAACCATAGATCATGCCTTTAATTCCCTAATAATACATGGAGGTAGAGAAAGAACCAAATGAATAAGTGTTGGAAAGAGCCAAGGCACTAAGCCTTATTACTGATAAAGGGAAGACACCAAGCACAAATGACATAGTTGGTAAAAAGGCTTAGCCTTCAAACCCTACTTCCCTAGTTTCATCATATGTTCCTATTTTCAGTTCAGTCTCAATTAGTACTATTTTGAGAATTCTCAAAGTGGAAGATGTCACCTCCACCCTTGATGTTTCATTCCACTCTCCTAATATCTAAAGACTCCTAAAAGTGGCCACTAATGGCTTCATCCCTGAATTTAGATCAATTCTTACCAGCCATTAAACATTTAGCCTAAAATTTTCTAAATGTATCGAATTTAGCTTCATACCATGCAATTAAATTAATTTAGCCTAAAAATCAATTAAATAGAGAAAATGCCCAAATCAATTAAATCAAAACTTATAAAATATTCCAAAGCCTAAAAAGGATTAATTAACATGCAAATACAAATCAAATCATAATTGAATTCATGCTTGAGAAATTAAATAAATTATCAAAAAGGAAAATTTAAAATCAGAGAATATCCTAGGTTTTCATCATTGGCTTTTGTGAGTTGACAAAAATCCAAAATAACTCAAAGCACACGTATTACATGCTAATCATAAGGTTTGGACACATTTTAACTCTACTTGGGCTAATTAAACAAACCTAGGTTAAGATTTAACCCATTCCAAGCCCTTTTCTAAACCTATAAATACAAGAATTTGCCTCTCTATTTGGAGAGCTTGGACATAGTAAATTTATAGTGCAAGATTTAGGGCATGAAGCAAATACATAATTTTATAATGCCAAATTGAGACAATCCAATCCATATCAAAGCCAAATCCAAGACAACCATGGTGCCAAGAGGAGATGGATATATCCAAGCCCCATTGATGAAGATTTATCGAGCATAATATGCGCAAGCCAAATAAAGAAACCTCTTCAAGCATTAAAGGAATTGGTAAGGAATTGTGTGAGTTCTTTCCTTTTTTAGTTATGCTTTATTCATTTGTGTTTATCAACCATGCTCTTCCCTTTGATCTAGGCAAGATAGGGTTATGCATGTTAGTGTGTTTGTTTTCATTTTGATTGAATTTCATTGTGAAGCTAACATATGATCTAACCACACCTCTTAGATTCTTTGATCACAAATGGCATGCCCAATGGGACCATGATCACCTTACTTAGTAAATATATCAATATTCAAGTCAAAAATGAAGAAATGGATGTTTGAATCTCTTTAAAATTGCATTTCTAACATTATTTTGGTTGTATTTTACATTCTTTTATTTTTGGATCTACATAAATACCAACAATAGTCAAGTGTAACTGATGTCATTTTGGCTTAAACCACCTATGGTTCTACTTAATTGACCCCATTCTGTGTAAACTATCAATGATTGGATTGTAGGGGGAAAATGTTCATAAAGATTGCATTTTTATTTTCTTCTATTAGTCTTTTTCATGATTTCTTGGTCTTAAAATCCTTTAAACTTGTTTACTAAACTTTGCCTTATAAGTTTTCTCAAATTTTTATATAACCAACGCCTAAATTAACATGTTTATTTTTTGTGTTTTTGTCTTTGGGTCCATAGGTGATTGATGATGATCTTAATTGATTAGTGTTGATTCTTCATGATCAACGTCAATTCTTTATAAACTGACTACCATGATTGCCTTGAACTAGCATCAATCATATTTGACCTGCTATGATCACTTTGTGTTAAAAAAACCAAAGCACTAAATTTCAAACATCATTTGCCCATCCAATAAAGTGATTCAAAGTAGGACATTATCATCTAACAATTATAGGTCATGGACATGATTTGGAACACCAATTTTCTTCTTTAGATTAATCAAACATTTTGTTTTAGGCTTTTAAAAAATAATTAGTCAAATATCCACATTTAAATTTGGGTCATAAAATAAACATGTTAAATCTTACACATTTGTATATTGGTGTTTAAAATGAATCTAGGATGGCTAATTCTTAGAAACATTTCATTTTAGTACTTAAAATACATGCTTAAATCTTAAACATTTCAAGTTGGTGTTTTAAAACAAACTTAGGCCAAATATTGAACACTTGGACTTTGGGCTTAAAATAAACCTAGATGTTTTTGCTTAATTTGGTTTTTTGAAATTATCTTAAGTTTTCACACTTAAGACAAGGGGACAAGTAGAGAACATTGTCACATTTTAATTTGGTGCCTAAAATAAAACTTCACTCACAATTATTTACAAACTATTTATTATTTTTTTTGTTTTCACAAAAATAATATGTGTATGCTCTCCCCCCATTCCCTATAGGAAAATTGTGGGATAAAAAGTGTCTTTTCATTACATTTAGTGCCTATTCCAAGGCATATACATAAATTTTCCCAGGCTTTCCCCAAAAGCCACATAGTATTGGGTGATCTAAAAGTAATGTTAAGGTATTTCTACTTAGTCTTTATTTCCATGCATTTTATCTTGTGAAGGAGATGTCATTACCTCTCATAGTTTTTCTAAGCAAGTATTGACCTAGGGATTCATCTCATAGTAGTGTTTTAACCATGCTACATGGTAAGGTATAAAAATATGGGAACACATACTACTAGAGCTAGGGGGTTGAGTGGCTAACCTCTCCTTTAGTAATGAAGGCTTGAGTCAGGGCTAGTCAACTAGGGGATACCAATGAGAATTCTAATAATGGTATCATCATTCAAAGTATACCCTTTCATAATAATTTGATTGGTATGAAATCAATTTAAATGATACTTCTCTTGTGTTAGCCACACATGGGATTAATCTAGATGGTTGTAACTTATAAGTTTTAGTCAACCCCACTTTGACACACCTTGATAGGATCTACAATGATATAATTATTTGTATTTATGTCATTTATTCTTTTATTACTTGGTGTGTTAGATCTAAAACATTATTCTTTAAACTATGTCATGAACAAGTCTTGTGTCTAACATTACTCCATTGTTTAAGGAGGTTTTATGCCATCCATTTGATACCTTGATTTAAATTAGAAGAATTTCATGTCAAAAACATTGAGTATGGTACTTGATTGAGATGGGTAATTTTATGCTACCCAAATCAATTCAAGTTTCATTCCTTATAAGTCTTTAAAAAAAACCATTGTCACATCTTTTGGGAGTGATAACATTGTTACACTACCCAAATTATTTCATAGAATTATCTTGTCTTGTGTCCAAATTATCATTATTTGAACCAATAATTTGTGCATTGTTGGATAATTGTTTATCACAATCATGTTATTTAGATTTGCTTAGTTTTCTGGTCATCAAAATCCTAGTTTACCTAAGTTGAGTCTTTAATTAAATTTTACAAGTTCAGATCCAAACATTGATTGATTTCTATTTAGGCCTAAATATGCAAGGGTTGATACATAAATCTTTCTCTTTTGGGTTTCATAACTTAAGTTAATTCATTACTCAAATTAGTAAATATTATTATTTATGCCTTTTTTTTATAGAATCGATATTTCTTCAAATTACCTTTTATTTATTGTTTTATACCAATCATATCACATTTATGTGTAGAATCAAGTGCCTAGTCTTTGCCAAATTGTTCCAAGTTTGTTAGATTAACTATCATCTCTTTGTTTCAAATCTATATTTTGATACCACATTTGGCCAAATTTCCAAACACAACCTATTGAGCCTAGATTTTGACTATGTATTTGGACAAAAGACCTAGCAATATTTACCTTTCTAGGTTTAGACCTATTTGGAACATTTTTGGACATTAGAGTTGGCATCTTATTTTAAAGTCATTTTAATTGACCTTATTTGTGTAAAACATTTAATGTTAGACACTTGACATTATATTATTTTTACCAAAGTCTTTGCATGGAATTTTTGGAGATACAACTCCACATTAGACTAATATAGATAGAGTTTGAACCTCTTTGTATTTTTAGACATAGCTTTCCAGAGTTTGAAAAAATATAATCCCATCTTGTTACAAAACATTTGTCATAGATTTGACCATGTCTCACTATATACGTAGTGGAGACATGTATAGTCTAGGATATGAAATGTTATCACACAAGAAGTCTTTATTCAATATCCTTATGGAGATGATGTTGTTTGTGATATAGATTCTTATCCACCATATAACACTCAAAAAAGGGAGCATAGTCAAGATCCTTTGGCCAATTAGTTGGTTAGCACTCCTCTTTACATAGAATAAGACCAAGAATAGACAACCTAATATTTGGCTAGCATACATATGATTTCTAAAAATATACAACAACAACCTTATCATGTTACAATGTTATTAACCTATGATCCCCATAGAGCTATAGAGGTAGGACATGAAAATTTGCCAAGTTTACCAAGAGGGCCTTATAACATGTCTTATAATCTCAACAATGATTAGGCCTCTTCTATCAACCCTCATGTCATATTACCAATACCATATCAAGAGATGTGTATGCTTGTCCCACAAAGAGGCCTCATGGATGACCAATTATTTCAAATACAAATAGCATACTAGACATATAAAAACCTAGCATGCAACTTTAATAATATGGCCATGTCAAATACACCTCTTATTTATTTATTTCCTTCAATAAGGGTCTTATTTGAGTTGAATGATCAATAAAATTGGGGTTTTTACCTAATTACACTAAGCACATTAGTAAAAAACATGTTTAATATGCAAATAATTGAGGAAGTGTCTTCCAATTCTACACAGAATGATGAGCAAAATCTAGTGGATAATATGCAAGTAACATCCAATTTATACCAAAGTGGTGTTAATACACAAACAAATATTCAAAAATAAAATGTGCCTTTAAATAACACCATTAGTGGTTCACAAACTTAGGGATTAGGAGTTTCTACTTCCCAACCTCAACCAACTACCTCTAATCCTCAACCAACTACTTCTTATAGCACCCAAAAAAAAGGATTATGAAGTCAACTAATGAGTAGTGCCATACCATAATAGAATGTGATGAATATTACTCCACCCCAACAAGTGATGAGTGATATTCCAAAATAGTAGGCACCATCATACATACCCATGCATCAGAGGCCAAACATCTTTCCACCTTAATAGGGGATGCCAATTTTCTACCTCACTAGGTAGTAGTGAACATACCTCTTCAGTCATAGACTAACATGCCAATCCAAAACTAAATTATGTCTAACCAATAATGTGTAAACATTATTCAGTGATATATTTTGAATATACAACATGCATCCACTACCAATAGGGATTCACATAACCAAGAGGTTTCACTGTTTTTCAAGTATCTATTAGGAAACAATTGCCTTTCATGTAGAATATACCATAATTTTAGTGATAGGGTCTTGGTTTATAAGTCCCTCTTAATCAATGAGGTATGAATAGTTGACATCATGTCCCTATTCAACCTTGGTAGGCATAATATTATTATATTCCTCCATCCCAACCATAATATTCCTAACATCAGGCCTACATACCCAACCTTAACTAGAATATCACATAAACACAAGTACAATTTCAACAATTACACCCAATTCCATGTATGTGTATTCTTGGTCCATTCCCTAGCTAATCCAACATTCCCTAGTAAATTTATGCATCATACCTTAGTCAAATTAATCCACTTCTAACCACATGGCCTCCACATCAATAGGATAATAATCCCACTAGTTTCCTTGCATAAGAGTTACATGAAATGAAGGAGGAAACTACCCTCATTCAAGTGGGGAAGAAAACCAAAAAGTTTAAGTAAGATTATGTGTGTTTTTACCCTTTCAACATAGAGTACTTACTTATACCTTTTCCTCCAAGGTATGAGCCACCAAATTTTGACAAATACAAGGGGAAAGGTGGCCCCAAGGCCCATTTGATAGAATTATTTATCAGGTGCCAACCAGTAGTTAATAGTAACATCTACCTTTTATTGTTTTTTCCACTAAACTAAGAAGGAAAAGCATTGGAATGGTTCCTAAATTTGCCCAAGAATTTAGTACCTAATTGTTTTGATCTCTTGAACAAGTTCATATAACACTTCTCTTATAATCTCAAACATGAGATTTCATTGGTAGATTTAACACAAGTAAAACAAAAATTTAGTGAAATATTTACAAGATATTTACAATGATGGAGAGCCATTTAAATATGATTTACCCACAATCTACCAGATAAGCAATTTATCACTATGTTTACCAAAAATATACACAATATTACAATTAAGATTTGTAATGTGCACATATATTTAAAGATATCATTGATAAAGGTTTGGTGATTGAAATAACCCTCATTAACAAAGGTATCATTAAACTAACCTCATCAAATCAAAACAATAACCAAAACCAAAACTAGAATAATGGATACAATCAACATCTAGTCCAAGCACAAGCATTATAGAAAACCCAAGGAAATAACAATGATAGACCCAAGCAATTCAATCACAACAAGAATGTTGTAGGTAATAGATTAATATATTTATGACATGTACAAGTGGTGAAAACACCATCTATTCATCTTATATATCCTTTCAATCTCATTCCTAACCAACAACCTCTTTAGTAGCCATAACATGTTCATCAAGCACAACAACCTAAACTAGTGTAGCCAATGGAATAAATGTAGTAAATTATGCCCTTAAAAAACCATCCTCCTCCAAGGATAAATTTGCCTACTCATCATGCTTTTAATAACCTTGGAGAGCCCATTAAATCAATCTTTCATAAACTCATAGCAACTAACTTGATTAGATGGCCTATTCAAAAAGAATAAGTTCATGAGGTCACTAACATGCCAGACTAGTATAAGATAGAATAATTATATGATTTTTGTAAAGTTAATGGCCATAATTTTTAGTTTTATGTGTAAATTAGACATGTAATTTATAATATGCGTAAAATGAAGAGATAAGATTAAATCATGGATATTCTACACCCAATCAAAACCTTAGAATCTACCAAAATCAATTTCCTCAACATAAACACCAATAACAATAACAATAACAATAATATACAAAACCAAGGCCAAAAAAATAGAAAAACCAACAAAATCAAAACAATAGATAAAACCAAGGTTATAATAGTGTAAATAACCAACAGATCTACCATGTAGTTGCATATGACTATAACCCAATTGTCTCAATTGTAGGTCATATTATGAGATATCATGTTACCACCATTTCCATTATTCCAAGACCAAGTGTTAATCAAATAAGACAATTTTTAATTATACAAAATCATTTTGGTAATCCTTCCTTGACCTAAGACTACACATAAGTGAATTGACAAGTAGGGATTCCTATGTTAGGACCTTATACTAATAACTCATGACCATGCACAAGTACATCAGTAAATGAGACTTATCCTATTTAGTCCCCCTCCATCATCATTTATTATAAATAATGGTCTTATACCTAATCCCAATTATGAAATCACAACTTGATGGTCAAGGATAACCATACTAGGCCCACAACCATCTACCACTTCACCCATCATCTAGCCAGTCATTCTACCTTAGAATATGCCATTTACCAATGTCCAAGGAAAGATGTTTGACATTGTGAAACAATTGCAAAATATTTTAACACAAATATCCATTTTAGGTTTGTTTCATACATCTACCATCCACAAATCATTTTGACAAATTTCCTTGGGCAATCTGTAGTTCTCAATGACATATCCCCTAACAAATTTTAAGCTTTGGTTAGATAGTTAGCTCTAGACCAATAAGTAACCTTCAACCAAAGTGATATTTCATCACTTGGCCCACTACATAATAATCCATTTCACATCAAATTTTATATAAAGTGGCATAAAGTGAAGCATCTCCTTATATACAATGGATCAGGTTTGAATATTGTCTTTAAAGCTCATCAAGCTTCTTAGGTATAAAATAATTGATCTCTAAGAAAAAATAATCACCATCAAAGCTTATAATAATGAATAACAAGAATCACAAGGCACCATCAGCTTGTTAGTTATCATTGGGCCCTTGACTCATGATACACTTTGACATGTGTTAGATCTTGACTGATCATATAACATACTTTTGGGTAGACCTTGGTTACATGAGATTCATGCAATCCCATCAACATTGCACCAATATATCAAGTTCTCCGATTCAGGGATGAAGGTTAGTATTCCAATAGATTTATATCCATATGAGCATTGTAAACATTTAAAAGCTAAGTTTAAGAGCTAACATTACCATTTTGGCATGAATATAGTCACCAAGTAGGACAAATGGAAAGTAATACTTATTGATTTACTAGAGGCCAACTACATTGACCCTGATATCCTTGATTTCCTTTCCCACATACCATCTCCTAAAATTTCCAATCATTATACCATCTTGGCTAATGGTCCAAGAGATTATTTGATTTGTGACACATTTCATATTGCAAAGATTCCACAAAACCCAAGGTCCTTTAGAAGACTAAAATCCAAATAAATCATGCAATCTCAAAGAAAAGGAAATGGTCATCTACATAGTCCATCACTTGTCACTTTCATACATGCCTCTAGACACGAAAAGGAACCTCTTGAAGGAAAATAATCATGGTTGTACAATGAAAAATTAGTTTATTATTACAATAATTCCAAGTATCCCATTCCTAATCGGATCATGAAAAACCAAGACTATGAAGGAGGAAGTCTAGATTCAAATAAATAGGGAACACTTGAGCCATTTTTTATGACTAAGTACAAAGGAACCCATGGGCTTGGATTTAAACTTCATGGGGGTGACCTCATATGTCTTATTCAAGTTCCATCATCAATAACTAGTGACAATGATGTTAATAATGAAGCAAAGTCTGATCATAGCCATTTTGATGACTTAACCCAAACCAATTTATTTAAAAATAATGCCATTTTTACCCTTCAACCAATCATTCCTCATCATCCATTACCATTGTATTATCCTCAATTGATAGACTAGGAATAATAAGAATCTAATGTGTCAATCGATGAGTTCCAAAACGATGAGGCTTTATATGATTTTCTAGGCCTTAAAGATAATGTTCCATTGGGATATCACATAAAAGGGTTCTCAATAAAATTAATTATTGAAGCATATTTTGAAGAGTGTATGAACACCCTTAGACAAAAATAATTAAATAAAACATTGAGGTCTCAAAGTGAAAACCTCTTTGAGGTGTTTTTAGACTAGGGAAAAAGTAAAGATAAAGGCTAGTCTAGTGATGAAAACCTATTTCAAGTGCCACTAGATGAGGGTGTTCAACCTTATTCAAGTATAGACTAGGAGACCACCAATGATGAAATTGTCTATGGCTCCAATTTTATCCTTGATGAAGAATATTTTTTTAATTGAATCATTCAAGAAACCACTGATAATGAACTTACCTATGGGTTCAAATTTAGTCTTGAAGAATGGTAGGTGTTTAATCACATCATTTAGGAATTTATAATAGTATTTATTACATGTCCATCACTCCCATTAGGGGATTTTGATTCATCATGCCTATGAGAACTTGAAGAAAAATCCTAATAAAGGACTCTGACATAGAAAAATGATTCAAATATTTACCCACTATTCTTGAAGATGGTTTGACCCTTCTAGCAGAAGATATAAGAGAGGTAAATATAGGGTCTCTAGATGACCCAAAGTAGATTAAATTAGGCATGTCCCTCACTAAGGAGGAGCATGAAATATTAATATCCCTATTGAGGAAATTTGTAGATATATTTACATGGGAATATTTTGACATGCCTAGTTTGAACCTCACCTTGGTTGTTTAACATCTTGTGGTACATCCTGATGCCAAACTAGTGAAGCAAAATTTACGTAAAATGCATCCTCACATTGTATTCATAAATAAAGAGTTGTAAAAACTCTTAGAATTGAAATGTATTAATCTAATTGACTATTCTAAATGGATTTATAATTTAGTGCCAGTCAATAAAAGCTAGAAGGAATCAAAATCTACACTAATTTTATGGATATTAACAAAGCTTTCCTTAAGGATGACTTTCCATTGCCAAACATTGACATGATTATTGACTCTAAAATGAGTTATGAGATGCTTTCACTATTAGATATGTTCTCAAGCTACAATCATATTTGAATAGCACTAGAAGACCAATACAAGACAATGGTCACCACTCTGTGAGGAACATTCTATTATCAAGTTATGCCATTTGGTCTTAAGAATGTAGGGACTACCTATTAAAAATCCATGATAGTCATATTTCATGATATGATACATGACATTACTTAAGACTACATTGATGACATACTAGGAAAATTAAAGACTATCACTAATCATCTAATAACATTAAGGAGGATACTTTAGTGACTACATGAATACAAAGTTATTTTCAACCCTAAGAAATGTGTTTTTGGTGTTACTTCAGGAAAATTTCTTGGATTCATTATGTCTTGTAGGGGAATTAAAGTCAACCCAACCAAGTATGAGCCATAACAAAGATGCCACCACCAACCAATTTGAAGTAGCTCCATAATTTTCAGGGTAAAATATATTTTATTTGATGTTTCATATCTCAATTAGTTGATAAGTGTCATCCTTTTACACATATTTTGAAGAAAGGTGTCACATTTCTTTGGGATGATGATTGCTAGAGAAATTTTCAATAGCTAAAGGACTAGATAACAAATATACTAGATTTATTTCCTCCTATGCTAGGAAAACTATTATTCTATATTTATCAGTGATAGATAAAGCCCTGAGAGTACTTCTAGATCAACATAGTGAAAATGGAAAAGAGAATGATGTGTACTATCTAAGCCATACACTAGTTGTGTATGAGCATAATTACATGCCCATTAAAAAAGATTGTTTATCCATGTTCTTCATGGATCAAAAACTATGACATTACATGTTTAATAATAATACTATGGTCCTTTCAAAAATATATACACTCAAGTATCTACTATCCAAAATAATGCTATAAGGATGCATGGCTAAATGGATAATACTTTTCAGTGAATTTGAGATAGAATATGTGAACCCAAAATCCATCAAGTGAAAAGTTCTTTTAGATCAACTTGATGAAGCACCCATTGTAGATACAGATCCACTCACATTCTAATTTGATGATGAATCCATTATGGCATTCATTGGCACACCTCTTGAGGAGTAACACTGAAATCTATATTGTGATGGTTTCTTCACAATGCATAAATCAAGGGTAGGCCTTTTATTTATCACTCCATAGGGGGATTAATCCCTAAGTCATTTAAAATCAGATTTCCTTATACAAAAAACATGGTTTAATATGAAACACTTGTAGTAGGACTTTAATAGGCCATACAATAGAACATATCTCATCTAAAGGTTTATGGTGATTCACAATTAATCATTAAGTTAGAAACCACTTTTAGCCAAAGATGATAAGTTGGTTCCATACAAATCTATGGTCAACACTCTCAAGTAGAAGATTACCAAAATCTAATTTGAACATATACCAAGGGCAAGCAATAGAGAAATAGATGAAATGGCTAGCACTGGGTCACTCATTCAACATATAGATACACCAAAAGACTATAAGTTTCTCATTAAAAATCTGCTAGTGCCAGCTCATGAACCATCAACCATCATAATTATCTATGATATTATTAGTCCCATCTCTACTTGGTATTTATACCTATACACTTACCTACACGACCATGTTTTTCCACTAAAATTATCTTGAAAATAAACCAAATCCTTCATCCATAATGCCCAATGTTATACCTTACTTAGACAAACCCTATATGGCCATTGTTTTTATGGAAATCTACTTCATTATTTACCTTCAATATAATCTACACTAGTATAATGAGAATTTCATGAAAGGGTATGTGGAGCCCACACTAGTAGGGTAGTCTTATCCAAAACATTCTTGCATACTCATTAATATTGGCCAACGATGGACACTAATAAATATACATATGTGAAAAGATGTAATAAGTGTCAATGACATGATAATCTAATTCATACTCCAACCAACACTTTGAAACCAATGTTGACACAATGGCAATTTGCTACATGGGGCCTTGATCTCATTGGGAAGATAAATCCCACCTCATACGATGGCCATAGAATATTTCACTAAGTTAAATCTATAACCCTCACTTACATGACTAGAAATAAAATTTCCAAATTCATCTTTAACCATCTCATTTGCCACCATGGTATCCATTTTTAGATTATCTTGGATAATGGTAGATCATTCAAAAAAGGGATGTCAAATTACTATATCTCAAGTATAAGATTACTCAAAAATTTTCCACAACATATTACCATCAAGGTAATGTCTAGGTAGAAGAAATAAATAAAACCATTGTCAAGATTCTCAAAAATATTGTCAATGATGCCAACCATGATTGGCACCCTCAAATATTCTACACTCTCTAGGCATATTGTACCAATCACTACACTCCCATAGTACCACTCCATACTCACTTATTTATGGTACTGAATCCATAATTCCCATTGAGGTTGAGTTACCTTCATTGTGCATCTCTCTGAAGCATGTCCTAGATGATGAAGAATATCAAGTATCTCTCTTTTAGTAGCTAGAGTTACTTGTTGAGAAACATTTGTACATAGTGAATCACTGTAAGCATATCAGAATTGACTTTGTGGCCACTATAATCCTCATGTGAAAAACATAAACTTTGAACTTGGTGATCTTGTACTCAAAGAGAACCAAAATAATACATAACTAAGAAGAATCATAAAGTCAAGCTCAAACCCAAGTGGGTAGTTCCCTTCATCATTATTTCAGACTATGGTGTAGGAGAATACAAGATCATGACACCAAATGGGGACAAACTTGATGAGCCTATGAGTATTATACACCTCAAGTGGTACTATGCTTGAGTGACTTGATATATTGTCTATGAGGATTGTTTCAAGTTGTACCATATTATTAGTATTATTTTTTGTACCATATCATTCTACCATTCTATCATCTTATCAGTATACCATCCTATCACTTTGTTTATCACTTATCTATCCTACCATTCCATTATATCAAATTAACATGTTTTGATCACTTCCCACCTAGCCTATTTGATCTTAGTTTATCCATTGGTTTAGCTTTCAACATGAAGAACCAGATCAGTTTTAGTAGTTGTTTTAAGTATTCTAGACAAAATCCATATTTTGGAGTAGTATGATATAAGTTTTGGTAGTTGCATCCTTAATTTCTTATTTATTTATAAATCATGTTTTGTTTATGTGAGCTTGATTGTATCTACCTACATGGGAAACCAATGTCTCACAAGTCTTACTACTAATTATAACCACCTATGGGAAAATTAGTATAATTGATTTGATCCATTATATCTTATTTATAACTACATATGGGAAAAATAGGGGAAACCCTTATTTATTATTCCTTAACATACCAACTATCCATTCCTATGTCATATTATGCCACTGTTACAACTATGCCTATTTTGTTTGAATTGGATGCTACACTAGTTAGATTCCTCCACTGTAAGGTGAAACTACTGTGACCTGAGGTCATTTTGGGACTATGTGGAGCATGCTTAATACTTGTAGAGGTTAGCTCAGGCCCCTTTTACCATCACACTCTTGCCATTTTGTGATCTTGAACCATGTAGTATCTCATCAATCTCAATTGAATTGAGATACTCCAAAATTCTATAAACATTTGAAAACCATTTATAAAACCCAAAAAAATTGGCCACTTCTTTGCCTTAAGGATTCTAGGAACCCTCAATAATTCACAAGAAATCATTTATCATTTAGTTTCTTCATTTTTGGCATTTTATCCCATGCTATCACCATTTTGTGAGTTCATTCATACTCTTCTACCACATCCATCATGTTTTTTTTCTATCACCATTTTATTCTATCCCATTACTTGGGAGAACTACATTCATCTTAAAGTTTTTTTTGGATATCACATTCATGGAACTATGTAGGAAGCATCCACTTGACTAGTGCATATGGAGTCAACTCAGCCACCCTCTTCCTTTTCTTCTATTCCCCTATTTGTGATTGTTTGTTATCGCCTATTTTCTATGGGTAATGTTCATCATATTATTTGTGTCATGTTTTTTGTACTAATATTGTGATGAACTATGATTGTTCATTTGTTTTTTTGTGTTTATTTATTTATTTTTTTGTGTGCTTATTTATTTTATTTAAGTATTGTTGACTTGCTTCAATTCTATGTGCATTTATTGGGTGATTCCTTATGCACTATTATTGAATCCATCCATATTCATGCATCAACATTTTCACCATGGTGTTGATCATTGGTGCATTACTTTCCCTTGAGTATTGGATCATGAGAGTTAGTCTTTATGCATATTTTGTCCAAGTCCTCATGATGTTGTATCATGATGCATACTGTCACGTGCTATAGTAAAAATCAAATTCAAGAAGTCTACACAACAAATGTGGAAATGATATTTTATCTACACCAACTTTAGTAACAATCCTAGCCTCATCCAAATGATATCCCAAATAGAGTAATTAAATAATGAAATAATTATATTCCTTGTTAGTTTGAATGGGCATATCTCTACTAGAAGGTTGACTAGGTCAACTTTATCCTTTGTATCAATCTATCCTTATCATATTTTTCCATCATCATTGCATATCATTGGTTTCCATACTATGAATATTAATGATTATAACCACCATTGGGTAAATCATTGTATATCATCCAACTTGCATTTCTCAATGATTATAACCACATTTGGAAAAATCATTGTGTTATCATATCATATTTTCCACTATTGGGATAAAATGTTTATAACCACCTTTGGGTAAACCATTTTACACCATCCCACTTGCATTTTCAATGATTTGACCCACATTTGGGCAAATCATTTTGTTTTCATCTATTTGATCCACTCATTTTCTTCTTTTGAGGGACTATTTTCTGACCCCTTTTGCGAAATGCTCCCTCAAGGGTGTACCTTATAATTCATCCTTTACCATTGAAGTCATAATCATAAAGAAAAATTTTATTCTTTGAGAATATGTTACTATATCTGCAACTTGAAATGCCTTCTTAAATAGGGGAAATTTTTAGATACCTAAAAGTGGCCACCAATGGCTTCATATTTGATGTTAGATCAATTATTACCAACCATTAAATATATATCCTAAGAATTTCTAAATGTCTCAAATTTGGATTCATAACATACACTTAAATCAATTTGGCCCAAAAATAATTAATTAGAGAAAATGCCCAAATCAATTAAATCAAAACCTAGAAAATATTCAAAATCTTGAAAGGGATTAATTAACATAAAAATCCTAATTGAATCCATCCTTTATAAATTAAATGAATTATCAAAAATGAAAATTCAAAGTCAAAGAATATCCTACATTTTCATCATTAGCTTTTGTGAGTTGTCCAAAATCTAAAATATCTCAAAGCACACCTATTCCATGTTAATCATGAGGTTTAGATACCTTTTAAATCTAATGGGGTTAATTAAGTAAACCTAGGTTAGGATTAAACCATTTCAAGCTCTTTGCTAAAACTATAAATACAAGCATTTGCTTCTTTATTTGGAGATCTTGGACATAGTAAAGTTATAGTGTATGATTTTGGGCATGAAGCAAATACATAGTGTTATAATGCCAAAATTGAGCCAATCTAATCCATTTCAAGCCATATCAAATCAAAATCCAAGCCAACCATGGTGCCAACAGGAGATGGAGATAGTTTAGCTCTATTGATGAAGACTTATTAAGCACAATCCAAATAAGACAAATGAAGAAACCTCTTGTAACATTCAAGGAATTGGTAAGTAATTGTGTGAGTTCCTTCCATTTTTAGTTGTGCTTTGTTCATTTGTGTTTCTTAACCATGCTCATCCCTTTGATCTAGGTAAGATAGGATTGTGCATTTTAGTGTGTTTTTTTTCATTTTAATTGTGAATATAACATATGATCTAACCATCCTTCTTGGATTGCTTTATCCCACTATCTTGCACATACCTTTTCTCACTCTCAATGTAAAATATGATTATTCTACCATTGTTGTTTCATATTCGCCCATAGTTCTATCCACATCCATTAGTGGTACCACTAGTATTACCTCTGGGAATGTCATAGTCTAAACCATTAAGAAGAAAAGGGCCACTAATAAAATTGAAATGGCAGTGGCCAGCTCCCACCTCCATGTTTCTTCCACACAAATCACTTTGCCAATGACTTCCATAAGTTTTTCCCCAAATACCACTATCATGACCTTAGGAAAGGGAAAAATGGATAAGAAATTCATTATAGTCCATCCACTCCCTTAATATGGAGGTGTGGATTAATCTAAAATCATTTGTCCCTCCCTTCCTGACACAGTCCTCAAAGGATCTAAAGAGCAACAATAAATATAAAATCTTGAGATGGAAGCTGAAGTTAAAGATGCATAAAAAATAGACCCTACCTAGTTAATGATTCCCTCATGGGCAATTGATCTTAGAGTGAAGGATTCCAAAATGTCTAATTTCAATATTATAGATCTCCCCTCAATAAAAACCCTATTTCATAATCC
Source organism: Torreya grandis (assembly GCA_037957365.1). Lineage (NCBI taxonomy): Eukaryota > Viridiplantae > Streptophyta > Pinopsida > Cupressales > Taxaceae > Torreya > Torreya grandis. Next base: position 1,285,082 of record JARHVA010001712.1, read on the forward strand.
CTCAGGGAGAATTCAAAGGGTTACGAAGAAGAAACTGGAGGATTAAGATGGGAGGGAGATTATTCTTGAAGAGATATAAGAGGTCTATGCCTTATCTAAAAGGTAGAATAGGAAGCTAGGGTAGTTACCCTATATTGAAGATTTCAAGGCTCTGGTATAAGCCCAAAAAGATGTTATGGTAACATTTCACAAGGGGGAAGAGATGGAAAGGAAAGATCTAGAACAAGAACTAGATCAAATTAAAGAATACTAATAGATAGTTCATATTCTAGCATGAGTCGAGGATGAAGTGAAATAAGCTACTTCAAATTGTTATAATCTTCTAGAGGCACTTGAAGCAATGAGGGATGAATCAGCCCCTCATATAGCTCAAATGCTTCCATTGTTTAATTCCTTAAAGGGAGATGAGAATAAAACAAATTTACTGATTTTGTACATAGCTTATAAGGCATATAACCATTTAGACTTGATGACACCATTGGAGACATCTAATTACCTCAATTTGGTGGTCATTAAAACACAAGAAGCTAGAGAGTAAGTGACAGTAGTTGGGGCATTGATGCCCAAATACCAAGATCATAAGACACTCATCTTATATAATTTGGATGATTTGAAATTATCTAAGGCAAGGGATGTTATAGGTAAGCTAATCAATAGAATCAATTTTGATCAGCTCATTCAGGAAGCATCTAAAAAAATTTAATTAAAATATATAGGGGTTAACACTAGAGGATATTGAATAAAAATTTAGTTTTAAGAGGAAAAAGGTAACTAAATTTGAAATATTCAAGATCAACTTTCAAAACATGAAGACAAAACATGAAAAACTCTTAAAAGAAGATAACAGTGTACATAGACCCTTGTTATTAAACTTAGATATTATAAGGCAAAAGTATGATGTGAGTCATAAATATTATCTTGAGTTGGAGGAAAAGAAAAAGAAGACTATGGTTGTAACATCTAGTTTAGTGCCTACAAAAATAGTGACCACTCTTACTAAGGTTAATGCATCCATGCAAACATCCACTCAACCCTAGTTGACAGGTCTAATTTTGTGCATTGCCAATTTAATATAGTAGCGTTAATTTTATACTTATAGTTTTTTTATGATATAAATTAATGTAAAAGTTAATTTATTTTTTAAACATGCACATGTTTCATGATAGTGTAAAGGCTAACTTTAACTATTGACAAATGTACTATAACTCTATGTATACATTACATACAATTTTGAGACTATAGTTAAAACTAAGGTTCTAACTATGCCATGCAATCAAAATTTTGCATGTAATTGGAGGATGAGGTGCCCCCTCCCCAAATATATTTAAACATATGTAACCCACATTTGTAAAGTGTCAAAAAAATTCAATATAGAAGCAAAATCAATTTTAATTGTTAGCATATGTGTTTGCGTATTTTCTCTCCAAGCTCTATGTAATTATGATTAATATTTTTGGTTGTTTGATTTAATAATTATTGGTATGAAATGGGTGTGAGTTTAAATGATCATAAATTAAATTGATTATTGGTAAGTAATTTTATTGTTTCATATTTTTGAGTGTGTAGAGGTGATTTTAATGATATAGTTTTCTATGCATGTGTAATAGCTATCTCATATACCTCCCTAGTCTGAGTCATTATCTCTTGAGTAAGGGTGTGTAATAGCTTATCTATAAGGAGAAAAATTTGACTGAGGAATTTGAGTTTCCTATATCAAATTATCCTAGATTTCTTGAACATGTTTGTCTACATGTGTACAACATCTGATAGCTATAGACATTAGTTTTGAAAGCACTTATCCACTTAGAAACTAGCTTGAGAAGCAATTCCTAAAGCCATATAATATTTCATTCCTACTATACCCTTCCCTCATTTTTTTAGTTTATTTTTTTGACCTACCCACTCTAGATTAGTATTCATCCACCTACCAACTCACCTAGATTTTTTAATTTCTTTTAGAAACCATTTCATCCATTCTTAATCCTTGTTAACATGTATTCCCTACCTTATATTCCATCACCTGGTTGTTAAAATTGAATACCTAAAAATCATGCCTTGGAGTGGAGTTTACCTCCATTGAGATCTTGAAATGTTATAGGCTACCTCATTATGAATTGGTGTGTATAAAAACCAAATCAACACTTGTATTGTCACTAGAAGGAGGGCCTTGAGGTTCTATAATAAAGAGGATATTTTATACATTAAGTTATATTGGAGTCACATAGAAGAATGACTAGATATAGTTCTAAGGCTAGTCTTCTAGTCTCACCCTTGTCAAATCATAGGAGGCCTAGATTTTTACCAACTACCCCTATCTATAATAGAGATAGAATACCTTCCCCGATAAGGAACACTCCCCCTATTAATTATCTAATGGCTAAACTACCTTGGTTAGTTGGATCTAATTTTGCTATCCTAGGTTATGTACATGACCTACCCAATAATCCTAAAAAATATCTACCATCCTTCTCTCCTTCAGGAGGAAGAATGATAGAAGAACACATTAAGTCTTTCAAAGTTACATTGAGATTAATGAATGTTATCAATGTAGATGTTGAATTTATGATTTTCATATTTACATTAATGGATTTTGATTATGATTGGTATCTTAATCTATGAGATAATTCCATCACATTTTATAATGCATTTCAAGATGCTTTTCTTGCACAATTTGGTCGAGTCACCAATTTAGTTTAATATACCATCACTTTACTAGCTTGAGGAGGGAGAATAATGCCCTAATCTAGGCCTTCAATGTAATATTTTAGAATATGTACACCTATTTAATCTTAATTTATAAACCAAATGAATTATTGGAATTAGAAATGTACAATAATGCTTTAGATCTAATTACTATAGCCTTCTTGCGAAGGGCTGCTACTATCAACACTTTGGAATTGGCCTATGAAGAGGTCATTAACATTAATAGGTAGCTTAATATTTAGGTGCATGTCACACTTGGTGTCAAAAATTCTCTCCCAAAATTGAATCTAGCTCCACATGTAAAGCAAAATATCCTTGCATTCAATCAAAATCAATTATACACACTACCTCCTCTAATACAAACAATACATCCAAATTACAATTTTTTAAACAACCATTCATAAGGAAATGGTTACCATTAGAATTAATATTCATCTACATCCTCTAACACTATTATCTAGGTAAATAACTCTACTAAATCAGAGATAAATACCATACAAAAGATGGTTCAAAGGTTAAGTAATGACTTCCTTGGCATGCAAAGAAAGATAAGCAATGTTAATGGCTTAAGTGGTAATCAGAATTGAGGATTCCATAGGTATAATATAACATTAATTAGGACTACAAATAATATATAGCATCCCAAAAAGCCTCCCAAAATCAATATAGTAGAGATAACTCTACACAATTGGTGTAGAATCCATAATACTTCTCAACATGGTGAAGTTGACTATGGTGAATCTCATGCAACATTTGAGATCTTTTAAATAGAGGTGGTAAGGTAAGATCATATACATAATCCACTATAATCTCATCATTTCCCTAGCCCTTCAAGTAATACCATGTTATTTGAGATTCATGAGTTTACTTTCCCAAGTGAAGATGATAATGTACCAGAGGATAACACTGATGAGATTCATGATTTCTAGCAATTCCAAAAAGGTGGTTACATCCTGATAAATAGGTAACCCTCCAAAACTTTTATTCCTCAAAATAGCACAACCATTACACCAAACCCAAAATTTTACAACAATCTACCTCCCCTAAAAGGGAATGATCAGCCTTAGAATAAGGAGGAATAGAGTAAAGGGGGATATAACATTATTGAGGACATGAAGAAAATCAAAGCAAATATCACCCTTCATGAATTAGCTCATATCACTGAATAGAGGGATTTATTATGGAAGTCTATCATAGGGAAATATTTTATAGAAAAGATGAAAGCTCCTACAAAAAAACAAAGGCATCTAACACTAATGTCATATACAAAATCAAGCTAAAGGTTCCCCCCTTTTTTCTAACTATCAAGGCGTTTGGTAATAATATTCATAATTATTTAGTGAATTCTAGATCTTCAAAAACTATTATGCCTACTTCTATATGTCAAAATCTTGGCCTAAGACTAAGACCTTCAAAGAGAATAGTTTCACAGTTGGATAAAATAGTGGTACCAATAATTGGAGAACTAACTAATGTGTGTATTCAAGTAACATTTGAGCCATGATTCTAGATGAATATTGACATCTTGGTGGTAGATATACCTAAAGGCTATGGATTTTTACTGAGTAGGGACTGGTCTAAGACACTCAATAGATATCTCTTAACAAATTTCTCTTACATTTTCTTCCATAGAGAGGCATTACAAACCAAATCTATATTGATAGGGAACCAAGGATGAAGTATTCTATCATAGAGTATAATTTTAAAAATGAAGAGGTAAGTCATGAATCCCCTAGCCTTGGTATTTATACTTTCACTACATGAAATGAAATACAAGATCTAGAATCTAAGGGCCCCAATCAGTTATGGACTCTCCACTTCGATGGTGCTAGATCCAAATAAGAATTCAACATAAAAATTGAATTGATTGATCCACAAGGGAAGAAATTCCTAGTGTAGACACCTAAAATTGGACACCTATGGTTTCATACCAAACTTTAGAATGATTTCTACTAACTATTGCAAATTAATCCTAGAAATCACTCAACATCCCATATTCACTTGTGCACTTCTCATCAGGGCTCAAAATCCCATTGAGACATCCCTAATTGGGTTATCCTACCATAAATAATAAAAACCTCTCACATATTCATCTCTAAACATTCCACAACATTACAACATGTAATTTGGCCTATAGACATATTAAAGAGGGCAAATACACACATGAATTAAATCAAATATTGAAAAATTATTAAATTCCTAAACATAATTAATTGAATTTATAAACTAAATTAAACTCTTATTTGGATTCTCCATGAGTAATTAATGAATTATCACAAAGGAAATTCAAAAATCAATTATATCCTAGGAATTCATAATTACCATTTTGTGAGTTGTTAAATATCCTAAAATATCTCACCCATGCCTATTAATTTTTAATCATGACCATTTAACACATTTTAAATTTAATAGGGTTAATTAACTCACTAAGGTTAGGTTTGAACCCATTCCAAGCTCTAACTACACCTTAACTCACCTTGGTTTGAGATTAGTTTATAAACCTATAAATACAAGCCTAAACCTATTCATTTAAGAAAAATCTTGAGCATAGTAAATTTATAATTCAAGATTTAGTCCAAGATTAAAATCTATAGTGTTATAATTCTAAAATCAAAAGCCAAGCCATAAAAATAAGCCATAGAAAGTATAAGCCAACCATGGTGCCAAGGAGAGAAGAAGCCACACAACTCTTTTAACCAAAGACTTCTTGAGCACAAGCTGAGAAAGACAAATGAAAACATCATTTTTAGCATTCAATGAAGGTAAGGAATTTGTAAGTTATTTACATTTTAGTTGAGCTTTGTCATTTTTTGTTTGTTCACAAAGCTCCCCCCTATTATCTAGGCAAGTTTTATGCATGTTAGTGTGTTTTTCTTCAAGTTTTATTACTTATTCTAACATATGATCTAACTACCCTTGTTATATTCTTTGATCACAAATGGCATGGCTGATGGGACATTAAGCACCCCACATACAAAGGAGACCAAGATGTAACTCATAAATTGATAAATAAATGCTTGAATATTATAAAAATTATAGTTTTGTCTTTGTTTTTTTCCATATTATTAATTTTTGAATTGACTTAGATATACATAGAGACTGACATCGATCAGGCATAACCGATATCAATTCTACCAAACCATCATAGGTTCTACCCAACTGGGATCAATTTTGTGTGACTACCATCAATCAGATTGTATCAGAAACATAGTTTACAAATATTTTAGTTTGAATCTTTCTAGCATTCTTAATTATTATTTCTTAGTTTTAATAGCATTTAAACTCTCTACCTAATCATTGTGTTTCATTTTTTGAAGATATTTTATCTAATTTTAGACTAACTAATGTTTTTGTTATATCATGTTGGTTTTACCTTCATGTTCATAAGTGACCAACATCAATCTAAATTGATTGGTCTCAATTCTTTATAGCCATTATCAGTTTCTATGAGACCAACTGGCATCGATCACCTAGTAATTGACATTGGTCTATTCTGACCGATGACGATCACTATGTTTTTAAAATAAAAACTTGAGAAATACTTTTTGAGATTTTATTTGATCACCATTAAAATTGATTCAAAGTAGGGGAAACTATGTAACCCTTTCATGTCCAAGGCATGATTAGAACACAAATTTATAATTTTAGGCTAATTAACATTTCATTTTTCATGTTTTAAAATAATTAGCTAAGTCATTCACATTTAACTTTAGGTACTAAAATGAACTTGTTAAATCTTAAAGATTTGATCTTTGGTGATTAAAATGAATTAAAATGGCTAAGTCTTAGAAAAACTTCATTTTTTTGTGCTTAAAATGAATGCTTAAGTCTTAAACACTTCATTTTAGTGTTTAAAAATGAATTGGGTTAAATATTGAACATTTGGATTTTACGGCTTAAAATGAACCTAGGTGATTTGTGTTGAGTTTGTTTTGTGAGATTTATTTCAAGATTTTGTACTTAAGCCAAGGGTACAATTAAATAACTTCATCACACATTTTAATTTGGTGCCTAAAATCAACTAATACTTCAATCATAATTTCTTGAAAGTGTTTATTACTTGTTTATTTTTAAAAAATAAATAGCACGGGTTTGCTCTCTTCCCATCCCCTATAGGGAAATTAGGTGACTAAAATCACCTTATCATTGCATTTTTGCCTAGTACAAAGCATGAAAATAAATTTATTTAGGTTTTCTCCAAAACCCACATGGTTTGGGTGATCTAAAAGTAACCATAAAGTTTTTCCACTTTGTCATTTACTTTCATGCAATTTGGCTTTTGGAGGGGAGGTCATTCCCTCTTCATAAGTTATTTAGTGAAGCATTGACCTAGGGATTCATCTCTTGATATTTTTGAAACCACTGTCCATGATGGGGTATATAATTTAGGGTATACATACTATGATATCTAGGGGATTGAGTGACTAACCTCTCCTTTCATAAAAAAGGCATGAGTCAGGTCTAAGTAACCAAAGGATTCCACTAAGCAGTCCACAAATGGAATAAATATACAAATTAATGGGCCTTTGCATAGTAATTTGATAAGTATGAACTAAATTGATGTGATGCTTCTCTTATGTTATCCACACTTGGGATCAATCTAGATGGTCATAGATTATAAGTTTTCAACCCCACTTGCCATACCATGTTAGGATCTAGGGTGATATACTTAGTTGTATTTAGTTTTTTTCCTTTTATTGCTTAGTTTTTTGTGTCTAAGACTTTGTTTGTTATACCACATCATATATGAGTCTTGTGTCTACACTAATCCATTTTTTTAGGAGGTGTTATGCCATTTATTTGACACCTTGCTTTAATTTAGACTTTTTTGTGTCAAAAACATTGTGTGTGTCACTTGATTAAGATGGTTAATGTTATTCTACCCAAATCAATTCAAATTTTTATAATTATAAGTCTTTGAGACAAAACATTTTTAATACCTTTTGAGAGCATTAACATCATTACATTGATCATTTTTTTCCATAGACTCATCTTGTATTGTGTCCAAGTTTCACATTTGAAACCAATTCATGTGTCTTGTGGGATATTTGTTTTAGTGTTGTTATGCCATTAAAATTTTCTTAGCTTATTGGTTAATAAAATCTTAAGTTTTCCTAAGTTGAGTTTTTAATTTACTTTGATAAGTTTGGATTCAAACATTGATTGATTTTTATTTAGGCCTCATCTCATAGGGGCTGATACATAGATCTTTATCTTTTGGGTTGTGTAATTTAGGTGAATTTATTACCCAAATTTGAAAATTATATTGTTTGTGCCTTTATTTTGGGAGAATAAATATATCTCTAGGTTCTTTTTATTTAGTGCCTTATACCAATTTGATCACGTTTATGTCTAGAATCAAGTGCCTTATTTATGTCAAATTATTCCAAGTTTGTTAGATTAAAATAATCCATTTATTTAAAGTCTAGATTTTGATGCCACATTTAACCAAGATTCCTAGAATATGCCTTGTTTGAGCATAGATTTTGACACAAAATTTGGCCAAAAGACTTAGAAACTTTTACCTTCCCTAGTTTAGACCTATTTAGAACATCGTTGGACCTAGAGTTTGGCATCTTGTTTTTTTAGTTTATTTACTTGACCTTGTTTGTGTGATACATTTAACATTTAACATTTGACATTATACTAATTTTACCAAGTCTTTTCATAAACCTTTTGGAGATACAACTCTATTCCTTTCACCAAGTTAGATAGAGTTTGAACCTTTTGTATTTTTAGACATAAATTTTAGAGTTTGTAGAACACTAACCACTCTTGTCACAAAACATTTTCCATTGATTTAATCATGTCTCACTATACGCATAGTGGATTCATGTATAATCTAAGATATGAAAATTTTATCACACAAGAGGACTTTATTCAAGACCCTTATGAAGACAATGTTGTTTGGGAGATGGATTTTTATCCATATTATAATTCTCAAATATGGGAATAAATTCAAGATCCTTTTTCCAATTATTTGGTTAGCACACCTCCATACATAGATAAAGACCAAGAATAGATGATATTTAGATAGCATACCTTTAGTTACATATCAAGTTTAACAATAACCATATTATGTTACAATTCCATTGGACTATGATAATAAATCCATAGAGGTAGGGGCTAATTTTTTGGCAGACTTTCCCCATAAAAACTTTCCAAGTCTAGTAAGAGGACCTTACAACATGTCTTATAATCATAACAATGAACATGACTCTTCTATCAACCCTAATTCCATTATGTCTATGTTCTATCAAGAACCTTATATGTTTGTCACATAAATGGGCCTTATGGAGGGCAAATTCATTCAAATACAAATAGCATAACAAACATATCAAAACCTAGAATGTAACTTTAATAATATGACCATGTCAAATGCTCATCTTATTAACTTAATTCCTTCAACAAGAGTCTTACTTGAGTTGACAGGCTAAGAAAATTAATGTTTAAATCTAGTTATGCAAAACACCTCAGAAGAAAACATGTTTAGTACCCAAATTATTGAGGAATTATCTTCTATTTCTATGTAGAATAGTGAGCCAAATATAGTTTACAATATGCATGTAACATCTAATTTAAACCAAAGTGGTGTTAACACATAAACAACTAGGCGACAACAAAATGTGCCTTTAAATAACACCAAGATTGGTTCAAAAACTCAAGGAGTAGGAATTTCTACTTCCCAAACTCAAATAACTACCTCTAATCTTCAATAAATTACTTATTCAAGCACACAACATCAAGGATTAAGTACTCAACCAATTACTAGTGTCATACTACAATAAAACATGATGAATCTTACTCTACCCCAATAGGTGATGAGTAACATTTAAAAACAATAGGCACCATCTAATATACCCATGCAATAGAGGCAAAACATATTTCCCCCTCAACAGGGGAAACTAATGTTCCACCTCACCAGGTAGTGATGAACTTACCTCTTTAGTCATAGACTAACATGTCAATCCAAAACCAATGATGTTTAATCAATAGCATAAAAATATTGGTTAGTGATAAATTTTAAATATCCATCATGTGTCCACTTCTTAATAAGGATTTTCATAACCAAGAGGTTCTAATTTTCCACAAGTACCTATTAGGAAACAATTATCTTTTGTATAAAACATTCCATAATTTTAATGATAGGGCCTTGTTTCACAAGTTCCCTTCAATCAACAAGGTATGACTAGTCAACAACATGACCCTATTTAACCTCAATAGGCATAGTATGACCATATTCATTCATTCTAACCACAATATTCCCAAAACTAGGCCTATATATCTAATCCCAATAAGAATATCACACAATCATGCGTGTAATTTCAATAATCATAACCTAATTCATGTATGCATATTCTTAGTCTATTCCCTAGCCAATCCAACATTCCACATCAAATGCCTCCATTATACCCTGGTAAAAGTAATCCACTTGTCACCACACAACTTCCACCTTAGGCCAATGATCCCATTAGTTTCCTCACATAGGAATTGTGATAAATTAAGGATGAAATTTCCCTCATTTAAGATGGAAAATAGACCAAAAATGTCAAGTTGGATGATGTGTGTTCCTACCCTTTCAAGATGGAGTATCTATAAATACCATTTATTTTAGGGTACAAACCACCAAAGTTTGAAAAATACAAGGGGAAAGGTGATCCCAAGCCCATTTGATAGAATTATTTCTTTCATGCCAACTAGTGGCCTATAACAACATATACATATTGTTGTTGTTTCCAAGGAGCCTAGCAGGGCAAGCATTGGAATGGTTCTTGAAATTACTAAAGAATTTAGTATTTGACTTTGATGATCTTTTAGACAAGTCTATCCAACACTTCTATTATAATCTTGAACACAAGATTTCATTGGTTATTTGATGTAAGCAAAATAAAAGGTCAAATAAATATTCATTATTTATCTGTAGTGATTGAGAGCCCTTCTAAGTTGATTTACCCATGGTCTACTAGATAAACAACTAGCCATTATGTATACCAAAAATCTACATAATGAGATATCTTACAATCTAGAGTTACAATATGTGCATGCTTTCAAAGAGATCATTGAAAAATGTTTGTTGATCAAAAGATCCCTTATTAACAAAGAGATCATTAAATTAACATTGTCGAATCAAATTTAGAGTCAAAATGAGAATAATGGCCAAAATTAGAACCAAATCCAAATACAAGCATCACAAAAAATGAATGACAATAATAATGACAAACCTAAGTAGTTCAATTGCAATAATAATGTTGTAGGGAATGGAGTAATAGAGTCACGACATGTCCAAATAGTGCAAACATCATCTACTCAACCTATGCCACATTTAAAAATTACTCCTAACCAACACCTCTTTAATAAACACATCAAGTATAGTAGCCTAAACTAGCATAATAAATGTAACAACCTATGCCTTTGCAAAACCCTCCTCTAAGGAGTAATGTTCCTACTCATCATGTCTTTAGTAACCTTCGATAACCCTTTGAATATATGTTTCACAAGCTCATTTCAGTTAATTTGATTAATTGGACTATTTTAAAGTGCTTTCTTGAGGGTTTTAACTATCTAATCTGGTATAGGCCAAATGAATTCAATGAGTATAATTAGGTCAATGGCCATAATTTGTAACATTGTGTGAAAATTAAACATGTAATTGAGAATATTTTGGAAAATGGAGGGACCACATTGGATCGTGGAGCTTCCACATCTAATAAAAAATTCAAAATATATTAGAATCCCTTTCCCCATCATAAAAACCAAAAATAATAACAATAACTATGACAACAACAATATTATCAATAACCAAGGTAGAATCAATAGAACCAAAAAAATCTATAGTAGAACCAACAATGCTAATAAAATGGATAGAACTAAGGCCATAATGATTCCAACAATAAATAGACCTACCATGCATTGTCATATGACTACAACATGGTTGTAGGCCTTATTGTAGGAGGTCACATTAACACCATTTCCATCAATCTAAGAACAAGTTCCAATCAGATAAGACCATTACTAATCATTCTCAATCAACCAACCCATGTTGGTAATCCTTCCTTGACCTGGGACTTCATATAATAAACCAACAAGAAGGGATTCCCATGTTTCGACCTTATACTGATAACCCATAATTATCTTGTGACCATGCAAAAGTGCACTGATAACTAAAACTTATCTTATCTAGTCCCTCTCCACCATAATTTGTTAGCAATGATGGTCCTATATCTAATACTATTTATGCAATCACAACCTGGTAGTCAAGGATTACCATACTAGGCCCGAAACCATCTACCACTTCACCCATCATAAAACCACCCATTTTGGCTAGGAATAAGTCATTTACCACTATGCAAGAAAAGATGTTTGGCATTGTGGAATAATTACAAAATATTCTTACACAAATGTCCATTTTATATTTGTTACATATGTCTACAATCCACAAAAACATCTTGATAGAATTCATTGGTCAATCCCAAGTTCCTAATGACATATCTCTAAACAAATTTCAAGATTCGGTTGGACATCTTTCTCTAGGCCAACAATTACCCTTCAACCAAAGTGATATGTCATCCCTTGGACCTATTCATAACAATCCATTATATATCAAGGTTTACATAATGTGACACAAACTTATCATCATAGATAATGAATTAGGACTGAATATTGTGTCTCTAAAGATTATCAAGCTTCTCAGGTAGATGATATTAGATCTCCAAGTATAAAAATCACCATTAAAGCCTATGATAAGGAAGAATGAGAATCATAAGGTACTATCAACTTGGACATATGAAATTCATGCAATCTTATCGATATTGCACTATTGTATCAGGATTTCCCATTCAAGTATAGAGGTTATTATAATAGGATATTTGAATCCATACAAGCATTGTAAGCACTTAAAGACTAAGTTCAAAATCTATAACTACCTTTTTGTCATGAATATAGTTTCCAAGAAGGATAAGGGAAAATCAATACTTGTTGATTCACTAGAGGTCAACCGCATTGACCCTGATACCCTTTATTCATTTTCCCACATGCCACCTAAAATGTCTAATCATTACACTATATTGGCTAATAGGCTAGGATAATATTTAACCCATGACACCTTTCACATTTCAAAGCTTACATGGAACCCAAATTCATTTGGAAGACCTAAAGCCAAACCACTCATGGAATGGAAAAGAAGGGGAAAGGCCACCTGCATAGTCTAACACCTATTATTTTAATATCATTCTCTAGCCTAGAATAAAAAACACTTGAAGGTGATGAATCATGGTTTCATAATGACAAATTGGCCAATTTTTTTTAAAATTCCAAATACCTCATTCTTAGTTATATTATGGAGATCCAAGCATATGTAAGAGGAGGCCTTAGGGAAAATCAATAGGGAACACTTGAGCTAAATTTTATGACTTAGTATAAAGAAACCTATGGACTCAGATTTAAACCACCTAGAGATTCCCCCACATACCTTATTTGAGTTCCATCACCAATGATTAGATATGATGATGATAATAGTGAAGTACAATCTAATCATATATATATTGATGACTTATCCCGTACCAATTTATTTCACACTAATGCCATTTTTACCCTTTGACCAATTATTCACCATAATACACTTCCATTATATTACCCTTAACTGATATATTGGGGCCAAAAAGAATCCAACATGCCAATTGATGAGTTGTAGAGTGATGAGGCCTTCTATGATTTTTTAGGCCTTGTGGACAATGTTTTATTGGGAGACCATAAATAAGGTATGTCAACCAAGTTGGCTCTTGGATCCTATTTTAGAGAGTGGGTGAACACCCTTAGCCAAAAACAAACAAATAAAACATTGAGGTCCTAAAGTTAAAATCTCTTTGAGGCACTTTCAGATGAGGGAAATAGTAAAGACAAAGGCTAGTCTAGTGGTGAAATTTTTTTTAAGGTGCCATTAGATGTGGTTTTTTATCCTTACTCAAACATAGACTAGGAGACCACCAAAAATGAACTTGTCTACAAATTTGAGTTTAGTCTAGAAGAACAATAGGATTTTGATTGAATTATCTAGGAGACCATCGATGATGAACTTGTCTATGGGTCTAAGTTTAGTCTTAAAAAACAACAATATTTTGATCAAATCATCCAAGAGTTTTATACTATATTTGTCACATATAAATCCTTACCTTTGGGGGATTTAGATTCATCATGCCTAGGAGAACTCAAAGAACAAGTCATAATAGAAGACTCTACTTTTTCAAGCCAATTCAACTCTTTGCCCACTAATCTTGATGATGGTTCAACCCTTTTATTGGAAGATACTAAAGAGGTTAACATCAGAAATACATATGACTTGAAATGGATCAAATTAGGTACATCCCTCATTGAAGAGGAATGTGAAGTCCTTACAACCTTGTTAAGGGAATTTGTTGATATATTTACATGGGCCTACTTTGATACGCTAGATTTGGACCCCATTTTGGTTGTTCACCACCTTGTGGTACATCCTAATGCCAAAATAGTGAAATAAAAAATATTTAATATGCATCATTTCATTACTATATTAGTAAAGAAATATTTGGAAAAAATCTTGGAAGCAAGATGTATTAGGCCAATTGACTACTTTAAATGGATCTCCAATATTATGCTAGTCATTAAAAATCCAGAGGGAATTAGAATCTACACTAATTTTAGAGACATAAATAAGGCCTACCCAAAGTATTAATTTAATCTACCAAACATTTACATTATTTTCAACTCCATAGTGGGTTATGAAATGCTTTCCTTGATAAAAGATTTTTAGGTTACAATCAGATCTGAATCGCATCAAAAGACCAACCAAAAAAAATATTTGTTACTTCACGGGGAACATTTTTTTACCAGGTTATGCTATTTAGTCTCAAAAACATAGGTTCCACATATCAAAGAGCCATGACCATCATATTTCATGATATGATGCATGATATTTTTGAAGACTATGTCGATGGCATACTAGGTAAATCAAAGACTAGGGATGATCATCCAATAACACTAAGGAGGATATTTGAGTGACTGCATGAGTATAAATTTAGGATCAATCCTTAGAAGTGTGTTTCTAGAGTTATTTTAGGTAAATTTCTTAGCTTCATTGTGTCTCATCAAGACATTGAAGTTGATCCAACCAAAGTATGAGCCATAATAGAGATGCCACCATCAACCAATTTGAAGTAACTCCATAGTTTGTAGGGCAAGATCCAATACATCAGATGCTTCATCTCTTAGTTGGTTGAAAAGTGACACCCATTCACACACTTTCTAAAGAAAGGGGTAGAATTTCATTAGGATGATGAATGCTAGAAATCTTTTTAGCATCTGAAAGACTATCCAATAAATCTTCCTATTTTATTGCCTCCTATGCCTAGAAAACCATTCTTATTATATCTATCAGCTACTTATAAATCCTTGGGGGCACTTATAGCTCAACATGATTCTAATGTAAAGGATAATTTCATGTATTATTTAAGTCATACATTAGTTGGGTATGAGCACAATTATATGCCCATTAAAAAAGTTTGTTTAGCTATGGTCTTCATAGCTCAAAAACTATGACATTACATGTTAAATAGTAAGACCAAAATCATTTCAAAATTAGATCCGCTCAATTATATACTATCTAAAACAACTTTATAAGGATATATGGCCAAATAGATCATTCTTCTTAGTGAGTTTGAGATAGAATATGTCAACCAAAAATCCATTAAAGGGTAAGTTCTTGCAGATTAGCTTCTTAAAGCACCCCTTACAAATATAGATCCACTAAAATTACAATTTCTTAATGAATCCATTATGACCATCCTTGGAACAAATATTTATGAGCATCATTGGAAGCTATATTTTGATAGATCATTCATAGCAGATGGATTGGGGGCAGAATTTTATTTATTACACCATAAGGGGATATAACCCCTAGGTCATTCAGAATCAGCTTTCCTTATATGAATAACATGGCTGAATATGAAGTACTCATTATAGGGATTCAATAGGAAGTATAATGAAACACACATCATCTAAAGGTTTATGGTGATTCTTAGTTAATCATCAATCAGGTTACAAACCATTTTTAGACTAAAGATGACAAGATGGTTCCCTAAAAGGCCATGGTCGACACTCTTAAACAATAGGTTGTCAATGTCTCGTTTAAACACATATCAAGGGAAAATAATAGAATATAAAATGAAATGGATACTATTGTATCATTGATTTGACATACAAATATGGCCAAAGAATACTAGTTTCTCATTGAAAATATACTAGCACCAACTCATGAACCTTCAATTATTGCAATGATCTATGATATTATTGGTCCCTAATCTACTTGGTATTTAGACCTATATACTTACCTTCATGACCAAATTATGCCACCAAAATTATTCCATAAAAAATACAAAGCCTTTGTCCACCATGCCACATATTATAACCTACTCAAACTAGCCCTATATCATTGTAGTTTTGATGGAACTCTACTTCATTTTTTAACTTTTAAAGAATCTCCATTATCATTATGAGAAGTTTATGAAGGAGTATGTGGAACCCACACCAACAAGGCCATCCTATCCAAAAAGGTCTTACATATTGGGTACTATTGGCCAACAATAGATGTAGATACATTTACATATGTAAAGAGATGCGATGAATGTCAATAGCATGCCAATCTGACTCATTCCCCAACCAAGACTTTGAAACCAATGCTTACACCATGGTCATTTGCTACATGGGGCCTTAATCTCATTAGGAATATAGGCCCCACATCATTCAATGGCCATAAACATATCCTTACTACACATAATATTTTACTAAGTGGGTTGAAGTGATACCCCTCACTTATGTAATTGGAAATTAAATTTCCAAATTCATCTTTAGCCATCTCATTTACTGATATGGTATCCCCTCCAACATTATATTTGATAATGACATATCATTCAAGAACAAGAATGTCTAATCACTATGTTTTGAGTACAATATTACACAACATTTTTTCATAGCATATTACCCATAAGGTAATGGCTAGGCTAAAGAATTTAACAAAACCATCATCAACATCCTTAAAAATATTTTTAATGATGTCAACCATGATTGACACCTTCAAATATTACATTCACTCTGGGCATACCATACCAATCACTATACTCCCATGGTAGCTATTCTATACTCACTTATTTATGGTATTGAAGCCATTTTTCCTATTGAGGTTGAGTTACCTTCATTATGCATCTCTTTGAAGCATGTCCTAGATAATACTATCGAGTAGCTTTCCTACAAGAGCTGGAGTTACTTCATGAAAAATGTAAGGATGTAGAAAATAACCTTTAAGCATATTAGAATGGACTCAATGGCCACTATAATCGATGCATGAAATATAGATAATTTGAACTTGGTGATCTTGTCCTTAAAGAAAACCAAAAGAATACCATGATTAAGAATAAATATAAAGGCAAGTTCAAACCTAAGTAGTTAGGTCATTTCATCATTGTTATAGACTATGGTTTTATGGAATACATACTTGTTACATCAAATGGTGATGACATTAATAAGCCAATGAACATTATACACATCAATCATTACTTAGATTGAGCGACTTGGTGTATTATCTATGAGGACCATTTCAAGTTATACCAGCCATAAACATATCCTTACTACACATAATATTTTACTAAGTGGGTTGAAGTGATACCCCTCACTTATGTAATTGGAAATCAAATTTCCAAATTCATATTTAGCCATCTCATTTACTGCTATAGTATCCCCTCCAACATTATATTTGATAATGACAGATCATTCAAGAACAAGGATGTCTAATCACTATGTTTTGAGTACAACATTACACAACATTTTTTCATAGCATATTACCCATAAGGTAATGGCTAGGCTAAAGCATTTAACAAAACCATCATCAACATCCTTAAAAATATTGTTAATGATGTCAACCATGATTGACACCTTCAAATATTCCATGCCCTCTGGGCATACCATACCAATCACTATACTCCCATAGGAGCTACTCTATACTCATTTATGGTACTAAAGCCATTCTTCCTATTGAGGTTGAGTTACCTTCATTATTCATCTCTTTGAATCATGTCCTAAAAATACTATTGAGTAGCTTATCTACAAGAGCTAGAGTTACTTCATGAAAAATGTAAGGATGTAGCAAATAACCTTTAAGCATATCAGAATTGACTCCATGGCCACTATAATCGATGCATGAAACATAGATATTTTGAACTTGGTGATCTTGTCATTAAAGAAAACCAAAAGAATACCATGATTGAGAATAAATATAAAGGCAAGCTCAAACGTAAATAGATAGGCCATTTCATCATTGTTGTAGACTATGGTCTTGGGGAATACATGCTTGTTACACCAAATGGTGATGACATTCATGAGCCAATGAAAATTATACAAATCAATCATTACTTCAATTGAGCGACTTGGTGTATTATCTATGAGGACCATTTCAAGTTGTACAAGCTATAAACATATCCTTACTACACATAATATTTTACTAAGTGGGTTGAAGTGATACCCATCACTTATGTAATTAGAAAAAATTTCCAAATTCATATTTAGCCATTTCATTTACTACTATGGTATCCCCTCCAACATTATGTTTGATAATGATAGATCATTCAAGAACAAGGATTTCTAATCACTATGTTTTGAGTACAATATTACACAACATTTTTTCATAGAATATTACCCATAAGGTAATGGCTAGGCTAAAGCATTTAAAAAAACCATCATCAACATCCTTAAAAAGATTGTTAATGATGTGAACCATGATTGGCACCTTCAAAAATTCCTGCCCTCTGGGCATACGATACCAATCACTATACTCCCATAGGAGTTACTCTATACTCACTTATTTATGTTACTGAAGCCATTCTTCCTATTGAGGTTGAGTTACCTTCATTATGCATATTTTTGAAGCATGTCCTAGACAATACTATCGAGTATCTTGCCTACAAGAGCTGGAGTTACTTCATGAAAAATGCAAGGATGTATCAAATAACCTTTAATCATATCATAATTGAGTCCATGGCCACTATAATTGATGCATGAAACATAGATAATTTGAACTTGGTGATCTTGTCCTTAAAGAAAACCAAAAAAATACCATGATTGAGAATAAATATAAAGGCAAGTTCAAGCCTAAATAAGTAGGCCATTTCATCATTTTTGTAGACTATGGGGAATACATGCTTATTACACCAAATGGTGATGACCTTCATGAGACAATGAACATTATACACATCAATCATTACTTCGATTGACCGACTTGATGTATAATCTATGAGGACCATTTCAAGTTGTACCAGCGATAAACATATCCTTACTGCACATAATATTTTACTAAGTGGGTTGAAGTGATACCCCTCACTTATGTAATTGGAAAGGAAAATTTCCAAATTCAACTTTAGCCATCTCATTTACTGTTATGGTATCCCCTCCAACATTATATTTAATAATGATAGATCATTCAAGAACAAGGATTTCTAATCACTATGTTTTGAGAACAATATTACACAATTTTTTTTAAATAGCATATTACCCATAAGGTAATGGCTAGGCTAAAGCATTTAACAAAACCATCATCGACATACTTAAAAATATTTTTAATGATCTCAACCATGATTGGCACCCTCAAATATTCCATGTCCTCTGGGCATACCATACCAATCACTATACTCCCATAGGAGCTACTCTATACTCACTTATTTATGGTACTGAAGCCATTCTTCCTATTGAGGTTGAGTTACCTTAATTATGCATCTCTTTTAAGCATGTCCTAGACAATACTATTGAGTATCTTGCCTACAAGAGCTGGATTTACTTCATGAAAAATGCAAGGATGTAACAAATAACCTTTAAGCATATCAAAATTGACTCCATGGCCACTATAATCGATGAATAAAACATAGATAATTTAAAATTGGTGATCTTGTCCTTAAAGAAAACCAAAAGAATACCATGGTTGAGAATAAATATAAAGTCAAGTTCAAACTTAAATAGGTAGGCCATTTCATCATTGTTGTAGACTATGGTGTTCAGGAATACATGCTTGTTACACCAAATGGTGATGACCTTCATGAGCCAATGAACATTATACACATCAATCATTACTTCAATTGAGTGACTTGGTGTATTATCTATGAGGACCATTTCAATTTGTACCTATTATTGAATTTATTATTTATACTATACCATTCTACCATTCTATCATTTTCCATTCCACCATTCTATTCCACAATACCTTTCCCATTGACTGAGTTGTTTTCACCTTCCCTACCCACCCTATTTGACCTTGGTTCTATTCCATTGGTTCCTTCTTTTCCTTAAGGACTCTAGGAACCTTCACTAAGTCACAAGAAACCACTTATCATTTAGTTTCCCCATCCTTTTTGGCCTCTTGTCCCATGCACTTGCCATTTTCAAGATGATTCCTATATTCTTCAATAACATCCATCATGTTTTCTTTTCATCATTTTTTTCTATCCCATATCTTGGGAGAACTACATTTGGCTTGAAGTTTTTATTAGATATTACATCCATATAACTATTCAAGAAATGTCTACTTGCCTAGTGCATATAGAGATAACTCATCCACCCCCTTCCTTTTTTTATATTCCCCCATTTTTTTTGTTTGTTAAGTTGTTACCTATTTTTATAGGGGAAATGTTTATCACTTGTTTGTGTCTTTGTACTAACATTATAATTAAACATGGTTTGTTTTTTATCTCTCTTTATTTTGTTTATTTATTTGTTTTCTTTATGTTTTTTGTTTGATTTATTGTTGTGTATTGATTTAGTTTATATGCATTCATTGGGTGATTCCTTACACATTATTCTTGAAACTATCCATATTCATATTTCAATATTATCATCATAGTTTTTATCATTGGTGCATTATTTTCAATTAATTATTAGATCGAGAGTCATTCCTTATGCATATTTTAGCCAAGTTATCATGGTGTTTTATCATGATGCCTACTATCACATGCTATGGTAAAAATCAGCTCAAAAAGTATTACAAGGAGTGGAGCTGTAGAAGTATCTCCTTGATAACCTTGGAAAATCCTCCCACCCTCTTTTATCAAGTCAACCCTTGACCATTTTAGTTGTATCAATGTTAATAAGGGTGAGCATCTCCACATTGGTAGGTACAACTGAATCATTTTCCATTGATCAAATATTATTCTTCTATTCATCTCTTTCATCACTTTATGCATCTTAATATGCCTAGTTATTTGTGGCTTCTTCATTCATTAGACTATTACATTTACCTTTGCACCCACTCATTATTAATTTGTGCAACAGGTTATATACTTGAGTTATGCTTATTAATCTACCCTATTAGGGCATAATAAATCAAACATGTTTATTCAATTCTATCCATATTAATGATTATAACCACCTATGGGGAAATCATTATTTTGACTCATCAGCCCTAACTAGGGCATATGCCATTACCACTGATCATAACAACATTTGGGAAAATAAATGTCTCCACATTTGTTGCTAATTATAATCATCTTTGGGAAAATCAATAATTTTTAAAATAATGCATGCAAGCATTTTCTCATTTGGATTAATCTCACCCATGGGTTAACTCCATCCTTCCTTGCTTCTTTTTTAGGGACTATCCATCAAACATATGATGGCCACTCCCTCAAGTGGGCATCATTATTGTCTTCCTAAACACTATTTGGAGCTTTTTATTCAACCATCATCTTATTTTAGGCATACAAGTTTTTTTTCATTATTTCAGAAGACATTATTATGCCTATAGTTTGAAACATATTCCCAAATAAGGGCAAATTATAGACACCTAAAATTGGCCATCAATGGATTCATACTAGATTTTAGACTGATTTATACTAACCATTATAAAATAATCCTAAAAATTACTAAACATCCCATATTAATTTATATAACACTCATCAAGGCTCAAAATCCCATTGAGACATCCCTAATTTAGGTATCTTGCCATAAACAATAAAAACCTCTCATGGATTCATCTTCAAACATTCCATGGCATTAAAACATGAAATTTGGCCTTTAGACCTATTAAATGGAGTAACTGTACACATGAATTAAATCAAATATTGTAAAATTATAAAATACATATATATAACTAGTTAAAATTCTAATTAAATTAAATACCTAGTTGAATTATCCATGAACAATTACTAAATTATCAAAAAGGAAATTTAAAAATCAAGAATATCCTAAGAATTCATAATTACCTTTTTGTGAGTTGTCAAATATCCTAAAATATTTCACCCATGCCTATTCATTGCTAATCATTACCATTTGACACCTTTTCAATCGACTAGGGTTAATTAACTCACTAAAGTTATGTTTGAATCCATTCCAAGCTCTAACTATACCTTAACTCACCTTGGGTTGGGGTTAGTTTCTAAACCTATAAATATGAGCCTAGACCTCTTCATTTAAGAGAGAGATTGAGCATATTAAAGTTATAATGTAGGATTTGGTGTATGATTCAAATCTATAGTGTTATAATTCCAAAATCACAAGCCAAGCCTCAAGCATAAGCCATAGCAAACATAAGCAAACCATGGTTCCAAGGAGAGAAGGAGCCACACAAATCCATTTTCTAAAGACTTCTTGAGCACAAGCCGAGCAAGACAAATGAACACATCATTTGGAGTATTCAAAGAAGCTAAAGAATTTGTAAATTATTTTATTTTTAGTTGAGGTTGTTCATTGGATGTTTGTTCACTAATCTCCTCCTTATGATTGAAAGAATGAGCAGGAGATACACAGGATCCAAAATATTTGTAATGATTACAAAATAGAGAAAATAAACTATTTGTTTTCTCATACTATGAACAAATATATTGTTGAGAAATTCTCAACAATAAAATAAATTAACCAAGGTAAATAAATTTTACCCTCAGTAATAAATAACTTACCCTATTAACCCTAGGTAAGCTTAAATATGCATTATTCCAACACCCTCCCTTAAGTGAAACATAGGGAGAATGATAAACAAAGATGGGTCCCAGCTACTAGGCCTGATAAGGTACCCATGTACAAACCAATCAAAATATGTGAAAAATAAAGGAAGGACTTCATGGGAAATCCCCCCCAAGGACAACTTCCTTCACCCCAAGCATCACTCGCAACTGAAGATAACGAGGAGAAGCCAAAGGTTTAGTGAAGATGTCTGCAATCTGCTCAGCTATAGGCACAAACTCCAAAGAAAGAACTCCATCCTAAATAAGATGTCGAATGAAGTGCATGTGAATCTCAATGTGTTTTATCCACTGATGCTCAATAGGATTGCGTGAAATAGTAATCGCACTTTGGTTATCACACCAAAGAGTAGTAGGACCCTGCTGTGTGAAGCCAAAATATCCAAGCAACTATCAAAGCCAAAGTATCTCCTAACTAGCTTTGACATCACCTCGATACTCAACCTCAGTAGAGGACAATGCAATAGCATTCTGCTTTTTTACATGCCCAAGCAACTGGACCTGAACCAAGTGTGAAAACAAATCCACAAGTGGACTTGCGAGTGTCAACATCACCAGCCCAATCAGAGTCAGTGTATCCAACAAGCTGTGTAGAACTTTGTGGTGTGTAATGTATACCAAAGTGAGTGGTGCCCCGAATTTAGCACAAAATATGCTTGGCTGCTTGCCAATGACTCTCAAGAGGCTCATGTGAGAACTGAGAGACAAGGTTCACAGCAAATGTGATGTCGGGATGGGTATGAGTTAGGTATAAAAGACTACCTACAAGTTGCTGATACAAAGTGGAATCAACAAGAGGAGTCATACAAGTGGCAGACAACACAATACCTAACTGATATAGAGTGGGTGCAGGCTTACAATCAACCATGCCAAATTGATGAAGAAGGTCTATTGCATACTTCTGCTATCTAATAGAAATGCCCTCAGAAGACTAAAAAACTTGAAGACCAAGAAAATAATGTAGAAGTCCCAGATCTGTCATATCAAACCTATCTGCTAACTTGTCCTTGATGTCATGTTTCAAGGAATCTGAATTGCCAGTGAGGATGAGATCATCAACATACTAAACCAAAATGACAAGCTCCTCACCTTGCTTTAAGATGTATACATTGTGATCTGACTCACAACGAATAAAACTAGAACTCAAAATAAAACTATCCATCTTCTCATACCAAGCTCAAGGAGCTTGTTTGAGGCCATAAAGAGAACGATGGAGTCTACAAACCAATGATGAGTCCTGCACAAATCTTGGAGGCTGCTCCATATAGATCTCCTCATGGAGATCACCATGCAAGAAAGCACTCTTCACATCCATCTAAAAAATAGACCAAGAATGTGAAGCAGCAAGAGAGAGTACAAGCCGAATAGAATCCATCTTAGCTACAGGGGCAAAGGTCTTAGAGTAATCAACCCCTTCAACCTGTGAAAAACCCTTAGCTACTAATATAGCTTTGTACTTATCTACTGATCCATCTGCAACATATTTGGTCCTATAGACCCATTTACATTTTACAATTTTTCTTCCCTTAGGAAGAGGGATAAGATCCCAAGTATCATTCTTCATCAATGAAGAATACTCATCATACATAGCAACATCCCACTCAGATATACCAATAGCCTCAGAAAACAACATTGGATCATCTGTACAAGCTTGTCCCAAAAGAGCAACACCAGATGTCTATGAGCGAGTGCGATGAGAATCAGATGGATCACCAACAAAAGAACCAGCTGCCTGTAGAGTGCTATTTGCCCACTTGGGCAAAGGTGGTGAAGAAGATGGCTGTGGTGGTTGAATAAGTGCAACATCATCATCATCAACAATAGAAAGCAAATCCTCACTATCCTCAGTAGAAGAAGGAGGGGGAGAAGAAGAACTAGATGTACACTCCTGTGGAGTGGGTAGCTCATCAACCTGAACATCCCGTCGAAAAAACACATCATGTGTGACAGGATCAAAAAGATGGTAGGCTTTTACATCTTCATAATAACCAACAAAAATGAGTGGTTGGCTTTTCTTCTCCAATGCTTTACATTTGTCATCAGGAATGAATGCCCATGCTTGACTCCCAAAGATGCGAAAATATGAAATATCAGGCTTGATCCCAGACCAAGCTTCTAGTGTCATATTTTGCACAGCTTTATGAGGCATATGGTTTTGAATGTAGCTTGCACAATTTACAGCTTCAGCCCAATATTGTGGACCCAAATTTTTAGAGTGAATCATACAATTAACCATCTCTTTCAATGTTCGATTCTTCCTCTCTGCTACACCATTTTGTTGAGGAGTGTGTGGTATAGTAAACTGGTGTTGTATCCCATGCTCAATACAAAAATCATAGAAAGCATTACTGTCATATTCCCCCCATTGTCAGTGTGTATCTTCTTAAGAGGAAGAGATGATTGTTTTTTAATAAAGGCTTTGAAAGCCTTAAAGGTTTCAAAAACTTCACTTTTCAACTTGAGAAAATATACCCAAGTTTTACGAGTGAAATCATCAATGAATGTGAGTGCATATTTAGCCCCTAAAAAAAAATGAGTTGAAAAAGTCATCAAATCACTATGAACCAACTCTAAGGGTGCATTTGCACATGTGGCCTTACCAACTGGAAATGGATCTTGGTGTTGTTTACCAACTAGACAACCAAGACACACCCCATCAATACATGAGACCTTAGGAAGGCCTTTTACAAGATGTTTTGTACTCATTTGTTGCATATATCCATAACTCAAATGTCCTAATCTCTCATGACACAATTTGTTGATATTATTACCATGTGTTATAAGTGAAGAACCAGAAGACATAAAAGACTCAAACTTATCAAAAGTATAGAGTCTTGCAGTATGGTCTACTGTACCTGTAACAACTATCTCACTAGGATCATTACATTCTCTTATTACAACATCATGTGAAGTAAACTCCACAGTTTTACCAGTACCAAAATTACATATTTGATATACAGAGAGAAGATTAGAAGATATTTGGGGTACAAGCAATACATTGTTAAAACATCCATCCTGTTTATCAACGTACCAGATCCCAAAACTTCAATCTGTGAGGAGTTACCCATAACAATATGTGATGTACTATAATTTTTAAGAGAAGAAAATAGATCCTTAGAATGTGTGAGATGGTGAGAAGCACCTGAGTCAAAAATCCACTGATCCTGACATGAAGATATAGCCCTGGCTGAAAGTGCTTTCCCTTTTCCTGCAGAAGTAGAAGGAGATGGAGACGAAATGGAAATTTTGTGTTGTCTAACTGCTACCTGTAATGCTTCCATCTTCTTAAAACATCTACTTTCATCATTATTAGGACCACCACAAAAATTACATGGACCAAATGTTTTCTTCTTTTGCTTAAAGGACTTTTTGGTCTTAGTAGATTTAGAATGATGAGGTGATTGGGTGGTGGACTCTAGAGGTTTATTTGAAGGTGCCTGCTTTTTAGACTTAGGTGAAGGTTTTACTTTAGAAGAATTAGCAACTAGAGCATGACTAGGACCAGGTAGAGCATCTAAGGCCATTAATTTGGTTTGCTCCCTAGTCAATCTTTCACAAAAAACTTCAAAGGAAGGCCATTTGAATTCATCACCTAATGTATCCATCATAGTATAAAAAGCAGAGGAAAAAACACTATATGGTCCTTTCAACTTTGAAAAAATCATGAAAATGCACTCCTGATCACTTTTATTCTTGTCACCAGCTTTTAATTGTGACCTTATAAATTTGAATTTTGCTAAGAATTCATCTATTGAAGGGAAATCTGATGGAGAGAGAGTACTCAATTCTGCATCTAATTGCAAAATTTTAAATTCATTAACTTTGACAAATAGGTTTTTAAATTTTTCCCATACCTCTTTTGGTGTAGTAGCATCTGCAATGTGAAATTGAAGATTATCTGAGACGTTGAGGCAAATCAATCCAAGAGCCTCATCCTGCTTACAACCATATGCATATTTGTCTTTTTCAGTGGTGAATGTTGCAGGTGTCGTTTCAGAAAAAATTCTCCATAAGCCCTTTGATTGAAGGAGTTGTTGCATTTTTGGCTTCCAAACATGGTAATTTTTAGAATTTAGAGGTTCAAACAATCGAGATTCCATTCCCGAGGAAGATGATGAAGTTGACAAGAACAATCTAGACATTTGTTTTTCCTCAAAAAAAGCACCCCTCCCGTTACAATTTAACGTCTCCCGACGAAAAAAAAATTTATCCTTGGCTTATACAAAATAAAAAATGGATTTTATGCAAAAAAAATGTATGGGGATTTGACCCCAAGACCTCCTCCCTACAAATTTTTAACAAAATATCTCTAACCGCTTTAGCAAAGTCAAATTTGAACTTTCAAAGCTAGAGACTTGCATTTAAACCACTAAAAATTTAAAAAATAATTTAAAAAAGGCCAAAAATGACTCACACATGTGAGATATCATCTGAATAATATTTTTCTTTATCAAAAATAAACTCTTTTTCCAGCAAGGCGTGGTGGTCAGGGAAATATTTGAGAAAAATTGTAAACACAGCCAAGGAAAAAACACCTTTCAGCAATGCAGAATGGCTCCACTGGATTTGCCAAAAGGACTATACGGCCTGCTCCAAATCCATCCTTCTCAGCATGAAATGAAAGATTTGGAAGTCTTATATCACATTAAATTTTCATATTTAGATTTTATGCAGCATAAGGCATTCAAAAATAAGAAATCCGTACAACTATGCAGCAGACAAAAAAAATAGTTTTTAATTTCCTGTTGGCTTCCAAAACGTTGTATGGCCTGATCCAAATTCGTCAAAAATTATATGGATAGAAATATATAAGAGTCAGCTTTCATTAACAGGTCTCATATTCGAAAAAATTCAACCGTACGATCTGCCACATCAGAAAAACAAACAGGTTCTGCAGTCTGCCAACAGTCTGCCAACAGGAACCAGTCAGCAGAATTTGAAAGGAAAGAGCTGTACGTCCAAAATTAAATGAAAAAATTCAAATTTGAATGGATTCCTAACTTTATTTCCTATGCTCCCATGAAAAAAATCTGATTTTGGAAATCTTTACGGTCATTTAATGAGCATAAAGTACAGAATTTTCCAAAAAAAAACTAGTAAATAAGAACCAAAATTTGAGAGAATTAAAAATATCTGTAACACATCAATAAAATAATATTTTTGAATGTTTTAAAAGATGAAAAATTTTAGGGAAGAGGATCTTCAACTGGAACTCCAAGCTCTGATACCATGAAAGAATGAGCAGGAGATACATAGGATCCACAAGATCAATCCAAGAGAAAGAACCCACAACAAATAACCTGCAAATATTTCTAGAGAATAAATAAATTTGTCACACCTAAAAAATAGGTGGTAATCCACAAATTTCTCTATATATTTTCATTAATCTCTAATTTATTTCCCATATAATGCAAAGTATTTATAATACAAATAGTTTGTTTCATGTTAACAAACTATTTGTAATGATTACAAAATAGAGAAAACAAACTATTTGTTTTCTCATACTACGAACAAATATATTGTTGATAAATTCTCAAAAATAAATTAAATTAACCGCGGTAAATAAATTTTACCCTTGGTAATAAATAACTTACCCTATTAACCCTAGGTAAGCTTAAATATGCATTATTACAACAATGATCTAGGCAAGTAAGTGTTAAGCATGTTAGTGTGTTTTTATTTATATTTTATTAATTCTTATAATACATGATCTAACCACCCTTCTTGGATTCCTTGATCACACCTAGAAACATACATATTATATTTCCCTTACACTAGCAATAGGGCCAAATATAAAGCATTAATTTTGGGATTGCAGTCTACACTCAAATAATGTTAAGCAATTTTTAGAATTTGGGGATTCAGAGCTGGTAGTCAATCAAGTTAGAAATAAATACTAGTGTAAGATATCATATCTAAAAAAATATAAACACATAGCATGGTATTTTATTGAGATATTTGAGGATTTCAATATAGTGGTTGTTCCTACAGAGAAAAATTAAGCTATGGATTCACTAGGTGCTTCAACTACTAATTTGGAGCCTATCCAAGGGTCCAAGGTAAAGAGATTATCAATTAATTTGGTACCTTGTCCTTCCATTCATAAAAATATAGAAAATTTTCAAGTCTTCAATGATGACCAGCATATCAGTTAGTTTCTAACCAACTTAGGATAATTTGAGTTCCAAATCATTGATGATAAGGAAGTTAATCATCTATGATAAGAGGAGTCAGATGAGGAAGGTATCCTTTAGCTCAAAAAAAACCATCTCCTAACAAGTTTGGTGTCCTTATAGAGACCATTTGATATAGATAAATAAGCTCAATAGCTAAGGCAAACCAAATTTAATGAGTCTAAGTTCAAAAGGGAGAATATGGGTGATGATCATAACCCATGCTATGTCAACATTGGCCTCATTTGTACTCTAGAAGAGAGATAATGGGTGAAGAATTTACTCACCCAATATAGAGATTTGATTACATGGATATATGAATAATTGAAGGTTTATGACCCAAAGGTCATCACTCATACAATTCCACTAAAACTAGACCATAAGACATTTAGACATAGATAGAGACCAATGAATCCTATCCTAAAACCTCTCAATCAAAGAGAAGTGGAAAATTTGTTGAGTGTAAGGATAGTCTTCCCAAATAGGCATTCTATCTAGGTGGCCAATTTAGTCCAAGTTAGAAAGAAGAGTGGAGGGATTAGGTTATGTGTTGATTTGAGAAAATTGAACAAAGCTTCTAAGAAGTACAACTACCCACTTCCTTGGATGAGGTAATAAAAAGAGTTAGTGACTTTTAAATGATGTCTTTCCTAGATGGTTTTTTAGGTTATAACCAAGTTTTGGTACAATCAGAAGATAGATTAAAGACTACATTTACTAAAAAGTGGGGTACCTATGCATATAAGAGGAAGCCTTTTAGCCTAATAAACATAGGGGCCACCTTTCAATAAGCCATGTATCATGCATTTAAAGGATTAATAGGTAAATGTATAATCATCTATATGGATGATATTACTATGTTCTCTAAGAATAGGAATAATCATATAGGCAATTTGTAGTCAATCTTCAAAATATGTAGATGGTTTGGCATCTCACTGAACCCAAAGAAGAAAATAGTTGGAGTTACTTAGGGAAAGTTCTTGGGACACATCATTACCAAATAAGGAATCATTATTGATCTAGATAGAAGCCAAAGGATTTCAAAGATTGCACCACAAAATAAAATTAATGAGCTCCAGTCATTCTTTGGTAAGATCAATTTCATAAGAAAGTTTATTTTAGGGTTTTCAAAAATTTTGAGACCCCTGAATGTAATGCTCAAATAGGATGCTAAAATAGAATGAGAATTTAAGGCTTATATATTTTCTCAAGACATAAAATATGTTTTATCTTATTCCCCAATACTAATTAGTCCATATTTTACAAAGGATTTCTACTTGTACCCATTTTATTCAAAACATACAATTGTTTTTGTCATAATGTGGAAGAAAGATGAGACTAATCATCTAATTGCATTCATGAGCATAAATTTTAAGGATAAAAAACTCATTTACTCCATGATTTATAAATAGATCTTCAACCTTTTTAAAGAAGTGAAGAAATTATACCACTACATTTTGAGGAGTAAGACTATCACCATCATGCTTGATCATGCTATCAAGCTTAACTTGTCATGAGATGAATTGGGAGAATGCAGAGGTAAATGGATGGAAAAGTTACAAAAATTTGATATAGAAATCAAGCCAACTAAGATCATTCAAGGTTAAGGAATGTTCCAATTCATTACTAATCTTGACCCATGTATTATTATTAAAATGATATGTGAAGCCTAGGTATCCAAAGGGGAATGATATACTAACATAATTCAATAGCTGATTACAAGTACTTATTTCATAGAACTCAATCAAGAATTAAGGAGAGCTTTGAATCGTAAAGTTCCTCACTACATGATCAAGAAAGGAGTTCTCTATAGGAAAAATTATGAAGGCATATACTTTAGGCGTGTATATACTGAAGAAGCTCAAGATATTCTAAAAAACCTACACCTAAAGATAGGTAATGGTCATCCATCTAGGAACACCACATCTCAAAAGATCCTAAGAATGGGCTATTACTGGCCAATATATTAAAGGATGCTCATGCTCATGTAATGATATGTCATGAATTATAGGCTTTAAAAAAAGAGAAGCACATGCATCAATTCCCTTACAACCTATTGTTGAGGGAAGCCCATTTGCCTAGTGGGGTTTATATTTCATTGGTGTCATTAACCCAAACTCCTTAGTAAGTCATAAGCTTTTACTCATTATCAAAAATTACTATACCCAGTGGACTGAAGCAGTGACCACAAAGAATTCTATAGCATAATATGTGACTCATTCTTGGAGGAACACATTATAACTATATTTGACACTCTCATTTCTCTAGTTTGTGATAATGGGCTAGCATTCATATCAACTAAATTTACTGAATGGGCAAATGATAATCAGATCACTATTAGGTCATCTTCTAGCCATTAACCTTAGGGAAATGGATTAGCTGAATCAATGAATAAGAACTTGATAGATGTGATTAATAAATTGACTAGGGATAATTCTAAGGACTGGTATAATATATTGAAGTATGCCCTTTGGGTAGACCAAATGAGATATAAGTAGGACCTCAAAGCCTCACCTTATCTACTGGTGTATGGACAAAGTCTATTATTCCCAACCATGTTAAAATTGTTGACTTATCAATTCATGCAGGAATATATGAAACAAAATGACAAAGTAGAATCTCAATTACTAGATATAATAGAAATGGAAGATTCAAAGATTGAGGCCATACAAAATTTTAACAAACACCAAGATGTAGTCAAGATATGGTTTGATAAAAGAGAAAAATTTAAAGCATTTAGTATCTCTGATCTAGTGCTTTTGTGGGATAAATCCCTTGAAAATAAGGGTTAGCATGACAAATTTTCCCCATTATGGATTGGATGATATCAAATTTTAGAGATCCTAGGCAATAATTTATTCCATCTAAGGGATCTACAAGGTAATAAACTCACATATTTAATCAATAGACAATTTTTGAAGCACTAAGTCATGGTTGTACTATCTGAATATGCCTTCGATTGATAAAGAAACATAGTGGAGTTAGGATTAGTGTATTTTCCTAATTTCTAGTGTAGTTTCATAATTCCTAGTGTATTTTCCTAATATTTAGTTAAGTTTCCTAATTTCTTAGTATAGTTTTCTAGCTTTCTAGGTTAAGCATTTTACGTTTCCTGTGACAATCTAAATATTTTATTTTGACACAACCAAGCTAACATACAACCAACTAGGCCCCTATTTTTACTTAGACATAAGAAAAAGAGAAATTGTAAAAGGGATTCATAACTTGGGGCCTATTCACCAATTGGGTATACTTTTGAGTTTAAAGTCTTTGAGATTTAGGTATGTCATCACAATCATTCTAGGTTATGTCACAATTAAATATTTCTATGAAGTATGTGAAAGTTTCTCTCAAATACTTCATATGAATTTAGAAATTTTTCTCATTATATTGGACCAAAAACACTTTTTCATATTAATACTTATTTTAAGGTGACAATCAATGGTGTAAATGTAGATAGCAGGGATGTTCTAGTAATAATTTATTTTATAACTACACCATCTAACAGGGGTTTTGGCTCTCCTCATTCCATTAAAAAAAGAGAATGAAAAAGAACCAATGATTTCAAAAAGAGCGATAAATAGAGACCAAAGAACATCTAAATAATATCATAGGCTTACATGATGAAATAAGGTCGATGTATTAGGCATCATGATTAATAAAATGAAGGAAGAGGAAATAAAGAACCCAAGGTATCTCTATCAAGGATATGAATTCCTAGATGGAAGTAGAAAAATTCCTAAGCTCCCTTGATTTAATAAGCTTTAAAAGAAACTAGAATGAAACCTATAACTGCACCAAACCTTTTAAAAAATCCTTGTAACAAGGGTTAAATAGACATCACTTTAGCACACATAGATCCATGGGTGAAAAGGCAAGGATGTTGTATGATCTACTTGGGAGTCTCTTTCATATCTCTAATTCTAATATTTTTTTGTGTCATAGTTCATGTCTGATTTGAAATTACTAACCAAAGTTTTGGGTTCTCAAATACTCACAAGTATTCCCCTTGTAAGTCACCATTTGTTGTACCCAATATTCTCCATTTCTTTAAGAAGAAATGGGAACCCACTTTTTTATGTGATTTGGTCTCTATTTGTGGATTTTTCCTCTACATAGTTGTGTAAGTTCTATCAGATTTCTCCTTAGTCTTTACACTTAAAAGTATAAAACAATGGTAATATACAAATTTTAGACTAAATTACTAATGCCCTTTTGGGAGTCTTTTTATACTATGTAGGTTTTGGGACTTAGTTTTATCTAGATAAATTATTTGGGGCTTGGTCTTCAGATATTTTGTTTAGGCCTTAGTTTTTTTGGGAACTTTGTTCTTCATAACTTGTGTTCAAGTTTTACTCACTAGAGATTTTATTTGAAATTTTTTATATCATAATTTTTGTTCAAAGTTTCCACGTTAGACATTCAGTTTGAACAATGTGCCAAAAGACTTAGTTTTTTTAGAATTGCTTATTTAGACATTTGGTATTAGGCTTTTTATTTAGACCTTTTAATTACATCTTTTGTCTAGGGATTTTTCATCAAAAAAATTATTTGAAATAGTCATCGATGGCTGTATGCAATTAAAATATTTTGCTTCAAGTCATTATTTAGACATTTTGATCAAATATTTATTCTAAGTGATTTGGTCTTTAGGAATTTTATTCAGGTTTTGTGTTTCAATCCTTTGGTTATGCATTTTTTTGGCTTGTTCCCAACACAAAAACCAACTCTTGAATCCTAAATATTGATATCCCACTATACTTATCCAACAAAGTAAAACTACTTTCGAACACTTACCAATGATGGCCACCGACTAAACTAATAATATTGAAAATATGTAGGGAAAATAAACATATAAGTGTTTGGCATTAAAATCACATAAATTAGAATTGAATTCTAAGGCTATATACATCATGTGTAGCTATCAACATAATAATTACTCATAAATGAATTCAAACTCAATTGATATTCTGCAATGAAAGCCCTAGCTACCTATGAATCCATTGCAAGAAAAAAAACTAGTATAAAGGAGTTTTCACAGTATAACGAAACAAAATTTGACTACAACATATAATTTTAATGGAATCATCATCCAATATATTTATAAGAATACTTTCACCATCCCCATTCTCCATCAAGGATTCAATGGAGTTCATAGACACATTATATGATGTAACAAATTTTGACAATAGGTATGTTAATTACTCAAAATTCTGGGAGTATATTGATGTTGTAGATGTATTTTCACATGAAGGAAATATATCACCCATATAGAGTCAACTATTTACATACTTATTGCCTCTTAAGAGATAAATACTACACTATACAACAACCAAACTTGAGGTTATGCCCTACATTGACCTTCTATGGGACTTATTCTTTGCCAAGAAAATTACACAAGATGCCTTCTTACATCTATGGATCATCAAATGGTTGTGGCCTACATCCTCAATGATGATTTCCAAATGTAACCATCTCTACCAATCCTAGATGCAATATTTGATAAACATAGGCCAGTTACATTGAAAAAATAGAATTCACTTGACAAAGTGTTGATCTTGTGTCTTATTCCTAGAAAAATAATGGTCTTATAAGGAAAGTATCCCACACCCATTAATAAATTCATAATGGGGGGACATATTAGGATGGCCTTATTAAATATAATGTATGGCATGCCCAACATCCATTTTCTCAATCTAGATTGGGTACCATTACTAGATATGGTAATGACTAGCGATGAAAATTTTATCATAGGAGAGATCATCAGCTTCCAACTAAGAGAAAAAGTTTTGCATAAGAGTAATCAGCCCAATTCACTAGGCCAATTTTACATGATGTCATATCTTCTTGATATAGTAATGGGCATAATATACAAGGACCTTGGTGAGTTTTGAATCCTAACCACATACTATATTAAGAATAAGATTTATTACTATTATCATTTTATGCATATATATGCATACACAAAGCATATGGTCTAAATTTTCAAGGACAAGTATCCTCAAGTATGGTAGGCAATTCATGGGACTCCACTACCCAAAATTGGAAAAAGCATAGCAGATACACTAGCTTCTTGGGGTGACTATCAGTTGTATCCCAATTATATGGTAATCATGGTTACCAATCATAAATCTACCCCATATGCCTCCCAAATTATGTACCATATAATTGAACAGAGCAATAAACTACATATCAAATTTGGTGGAGTGTGGAGGAGGATTTGATAAAACATAATAAAATCACATTCTATGGATCACACATGATCATTAGTAGAATGTGTTACACATAAAGGAAGCATTTTAGGGACATAAGAAACAAGAGAAAGCATTATCAATTTCCTACCTTTCCACATAGGGATTGGGATACTCATGGTCATATACAAAATCATATTTAGGGCTTTGGTATTCCATACCAACATGTCCCCTATTACCATGATTTTCTATTCATGAATGTAAAGGATGACACCCAAGTCTTGGAAAGAGCAAAACTTGTAGGCCTAAAAAAGGATCATTTGAGGATTATACAATAAGAACATTCAATTTTAGTCTAGAAAATGCATATTAGGATGCCACCTCCTAAAAGATGGACAAATTCAAATTTATGGTACAAACAACCTCAAAAATAAACAAAAACATAAGGGAAGCCTTCCTGAGACCTTCCCTTTTTATTAAATGTTGTTGAGAAAGAGCTTGGGTTGAGATATCCTAATCCTAAGAGAGCTCTAGGGGATCCAATTGACTTGGATTCCTATGATGCAGAGGACCACAATCACCCAATGGAATTTCCCTTACAAACATCTAAAGTTGCATCATAATTGTATAAATCTAAAGTGCAAGAGGTAGCTACAAAGGTAGATACTTATTCAATTTATCAATGTTCTTCCTTAGATACAAATACTACTATTTGTTATAGGAGGAAGCCAAGGGATCCTCGCCTCATATAAAATCCAATAGAGTATCAACCACAAAGCATGCCTTTAGTTCCTGAACAATAGGTAGAATCAAAGAAAGAACCAAATGAAGAAGAAGATTTGGAAAGAGCCAAGGCATTAATATTTATAGTTGATAAAGGGAAAGAACTAAGAACAAATGACACAATAGGTAAGAAGGCTCATCCTTCAGATCCTACTTCCCTAGTTTCCCTATATGTTCTAGTTATCGCTCAAATTTTCACCCTTTAGAAGAGGGTTCTTCAAGCCATTTCCAACTTGAGAATAACTATGAGAATAACCCCAAGTTATGGGTCATCTATGGTGGGGATAAACCTCTAGAGTAGGCTAGATTCCTCTTTGATGCTCACCTAAAACTAATGTTAAACTAATGTTTCATAAGGAAAAGGGTTATAAAGAGAAAATGGATCCTAATAAAGTTAACCAAGTGACACACCAAATAAAAATGGGGAACTCCCATAAGGTTGAACCCAGACTAGATCTGCATAAGACAATACTAGCTCACACAATCTCAAGATCAAGTTGATACATAAGTGTTTCATGGAAGAGGTTTAGGAATAAATGAATTCAAACAAAGAGGAGTTATAATACCAATTGAAATATCATGTTAATAGTAGAAATAACACTAATCTATACTTATAAACAACATGGAAAACTCCCTAAATAAGGTCAGAAAGAAGGACCATGGATGAGGAAGATTCTTCTTCACACAATGCCATAGTTCACAACTTACCAATAAAAGATTCAAGGAAAAATTTAGGTAAATAAAGTCATATATTGCATCAATAGGTAGTTTTTACAAATGATTGATAGGGTTGAGCCTAATCTAGATGAGCATATTTTTCAATATCTCATAGAGTGTCCCTGTTCCTCAAAATCAAGAGTCCTTGTGAGAATCAGAGAGAGAGAACACTTTATAATGGAAATGATGGATAATAGAGATATGGGGAAGAAAGAAAGAAGGGGGAGCACATTGTCCATGATCATTAAATGAGTTGTCACCTTTCATTCCAAATAGGACTAATCAATCTTTAATCAGTTAGCTTGTATTTACTCCACTAGTCTTCAAGTTATTTTTATTGGTTGAGAGATCCACTAGAAGACAAGTGCTTATTTTTCATGATGATTCATGATTATTTCAAGGAGAAAATATATTCAAGGGATTTTATTAGTATTGAATATTCTAACTGCCTCTCTAACTACTAGATCTTCCTTTACTTTGATTTTTCATGTCACCCTCCACTTGTCATCTTCCACTTGGTCTCATTATGAGGATAAAATCCTCATGTTCATGGATCTAATATAACTATGCATAATTCTACCTGAGCGATGGTTTATACCTACTTGTTGAGGATGTATCCTTTTTGGAAGATAAGACACTCTTCTATATATTATATATATATGCACATAATCCAACTTGGACATATATTAACTATATATTGAAAACTAATCTAAATTATTGGTTTTTATATAACTATTATATCAATGAAAAATTATAAGCTACATATCTTGGCTCCTAGACTGTATTTAGGTTTAAATAAACTTATTCTTCCTTGAATCTTGGTAAAACTAAGATCTCTATGTATGCACAGGTCTCCTTTTGACAACCAATAATCAACCTTTGATCTATATATTAGGTCCAAAAGACCTATTCTATATATGTGACTCTCTAATGGTAGATCTGGATCCTTTAAATGTCCATCTAGTTCAACCTAGATTGTGTTTAGACTTAGTTTCTTTGATTTTTACCTTGCTCGAGTTAAAGATTGCCTTATCGACCTTCATAAAAATGGCCCAAGATCGATCATTTTCTTATTGGTCATTGATCATGACTCAATTTATTTGACATTTTAACCCATCTTTCTCTATTGATCTTGATCTATATTATTGAGTGAGAGCCATCGATCTTGCCCTTGATTTGTCAACCTTATTTGAGCTGGTACCACTTTGTAATATCACATTTACCTTTAGGATCCACTATCAATCTATCTACTTTATGCACTTACACCATGTGGTGGCCTCTCGAGTTCCTTGACCTTTTAACTCATCTCAATCCATCAATCTCCCTTGGTATAAATGAGTGCCAATCATTGGATCTACTTTATTTTTAAAACAAATAGCTATTTATCAAGTCTTAAAATTGACATCCATGTAACCATCATTTGACATCTATACAAACATATTTGACATCCCATAGATCACCAAATTTAAGTTATAATTGATTTTTATAGTGGCTTAAAGTTGATGATTATGTGAATTTATCCCATTATTTGACCAACTTTGAATATTTATATCTTGAAGTGCAAAAATCATGGAGGGACAAAATTTGTTAGAGATGTTCCTAATATTAAAAATATTGTGCCCACTTGATCCACTAGTTTTGGGATATTTCTAAGTGCATTTACAAAAATCTAAAGTGATCTTAAATTTGTAATTCTACATGATGCCCTAACGATGGTCTATTTCTTTTGGTTAACTATGGGAAAACACTATCAAAATGCATGGGAGCCCAACTTTGCACATGTATATCTTTTATTTCACTTCATTGAATGACTCAAAACTTAGTGAATATCAGCTTGGTATAAATATGAATAGACCCATGTGATAATTTTATCTTTAGGATACAACATGTGCAAGATATATCATCATCAAACTAGCTACTCATCTTTACTTGAACCCTTTTGTAAATTAGCTACGTATGGAAACTTAGCAATTTTTGTTTGAGAGGCCAACTTTAGACCTCAATAACTTTTTATATGCTTATATGCATGTCCTAAAATTTAACACATAGTAACTTTGGATTGATGTGATCATAACCATATGACCAATACTCCTTAACTTGTCCACACATAGAAATGATAATGTCAACAAACTACCTACTTAGAATTTTTGCCACTAGACCCAAAACATCTAGATGAACACAATGAAGAACCAGATGAACACCATGCACTTCCATACTCATTCCAAGCAATCTTGACACCCCATAAGGTCTCTAAAAATTTATACCTATCCTTTATAAATTGAAAATTTACACTTTAAGTTAACTTAAAATGTTTCAAAACCTTTGCAAGTTGAAGGATTCATTTGGTCCACTCATTCTATCCAAAACTTTACTCAAGATCTTTGATAATTTAACCAATTAGGAACTATGCTTCTTTCTCTGCATTAGGACTTGTTAAAGAATACACTTCATCTAGGTAGTTTTATATGTGGGTCCAAAATTCCCAACATTTTTGGGTCATATGGAGGCATGCATGTTATGCTTGAGAAACTATACCAATTTGTCTTGTTTAATCCATTTGGAATGGAGTCCCCTACCTATGCAACTGAGCTAGTCAGAAACTAGATAGAAGGGTGACCCTTTTTGGATAAACCCTCTTTAAGCAAAAGGATAATAAGAACAACAATTTTTTTTTATCAATTTACTTATAGAAGGGAAACATAGAACAAAAATAAAACTAGCTTAAAACAAAGAATGGATAACTATTCTACTAAATAAATGTGCACAAAGGCACTTGGAGAAAAGCATGAAACTACATATCCTAAACTAACTAAATAGAAAAGAACCTATAAAAAACCATTGAATACTTACAAAAAATATATTCCCTTCCTCAATAATCTAATATGCTTTACATTATTGAGGGAAGCTACCCAAATATGGAGGAGTGGATAATTAATATACTGAAAATACACCTCTCCAAGAAAAAGAATAA
Organism: Torreya grandis; assembly: GCA_037957365.1. Classification (NCBI taxonomy): domain Eukaryota; kingdom Viridiplantae; phylum Streptophyta; class Pinopsida; order Cupressales; family Taxaceae; genus Torreya; species Torreya grandis. Next base: position 1,324,641 of record JARHVA010001712.1, read on the forward strand.
AAATAAACTTATCCACCCAATCTAATTGATTGGACATACAATCATCTTGGAGTGGATAGGAAAAATGATATTACTCTTCTTAATGCTAAAATTTATGATATAAATTAATCATAGCCTATTATGTTTCCTCCTTATCATCTTCCAATTGAACTAGGTACTTGATAGGACATCTTCTTATCAACACAAACATTGAGAAACCAGATTTTACCTCGCTCTTTCACTTTGTTGCTCCATCATTATGATCTTCAGTCACAATCAAGTCAAAGTCTTCTCAAATCACATTCTCACATTGAAATCTTTGTTCATCCTCTAGGTTTTCACACAAAGTGGTGGTTCTTGAAGTTACATTTCTTTAGCACTCAAGATGTCCTATTCATCAACCTCATTCAAGGTTTCATCTTGTTCCTCAAATACAAATGAGGGTTTATTTGACCATCCAAGGTCTAAAAAGACACCTTTGTATTGATTAAGGTTTTATTTCCATTCATATAGATCTAATTCATCAAGGATACCTTATTTTGATAAATCATCCTGAAGTAAACCATCCTCTAGTTCCTGATTTTGATTCCCTTCTTGATCTTTGTAGAATGGACTTTCAGTAGTCTATTCAAGGTCTACTTTATTTTTGACTGGAGGATTATACTCATTAGGATATAGGTCATTAGTGTCAAATCCATGCCAAGAAGGTTGGTCTAAACCTAATTCTTCCCCCTCTGAATGAAGTGGAATGCCTATTATGATCTCGTCATCACAGACACTTGCATTGTCTTCTTTAAGTTCACCTATGACTAAAAGCCCTCCTCTATCCTTTATAGAACATGTTCCTTATCTAAGAAGGGTATTATGGGAGGGTGAATAATTTCACCTAGATTTTAGGTCATAAAATTATCCTTATATTTAGAGACTTTTAATGGTCTCTTTTGTGGTTCTTAAACTAGTGCTTCCTTCTTTTTTTGTATGCCTTTCTTGACTGATTCCTATGAGGGGAATGTGTAAGAAATAACCACCTTTTCTTGATTTTGACTCTCTTCCTCTTTATTCATCTTCATCTCTAATTAATTTATTTTTATATCTATATTTTCTTTTAAATCCTCTATTTAAGGTAGTTAGTAGACTCATGAAGATCAAGAACACAAGAGGGATGGTATGAGATACATGAGGATTCTTGAGGAAGATAAGTGGGATATTGGATTTCAACAATAGGATATTCCAAAATAGTTTCCTTTTTTCTTTTAAGGATTTCTTGTATTGAATTCCAAGAAGGGAAAGTATGAGGAATACATGAAGAACTTGGAACATAAGATGGGTCACTTGGAGTAGTTCTTTGTGGGAAGATGGGTGGAATATATGAGGGCTGAAGTTGTGTATATGAGGACACATGAGGTTGGTGAAATTGTAATTTTTGTCCTTTAAGGCCTCTTATATTATCCTCCATGCTTTGAATGTAACCACTTGCATCCATCATCTCACTTAAGAGATTTTTTCCAATTTTCTACCTCAATAGGTATCCATTCTTCCTTCATTATCTATAATACATTTCTCATGCCATGAATGATGCAACTAGGGATATCCTAACCATATCCCCTTTGTATATTAATGTATATCATGTACCTTTTATAGCCTGATATAGTTGCCTCTAGCTTGACATGAATCAGTTTGGGGAGAAACCAAGGACACCTTGAGCCTGAGAAGGCTAATACACTAAATTTTGAGAACCATTTGAGGTGAAGCCATAAGCATTACTAATATTATATTAAGGATGCTAAGCTAGAGAAAAATAATTTGATCAAAAGAGTGATGATACATACCAAATTATGGTTGTTAGACACCTAGGATACTTACAACCAAAATCTTTGATTTGGATTCACCATTGATGTTAAATTTCTTGCTTCTAAAATCTAATTAGAGGAAAGACACACCAACAATATTTCCACTCTTTTAGACCTTTGTCCCACTAGGCATGTTAAAACTATTAATTCTCAAATTTTCACCCTTTGGAAGATGATTATTTAGGCCCTTTCCAACTTGAGTATAATTATGGGAAAAACCTCAGGCTGTGGGTCACCTATGGTGGGTCTAAACTTCTGAAGTAGGTTGGCTTCCTCTATGATGCTCACCTAAAACTAATGTTAAACTAATGATTCACATGGAAAAGGGTTAGGAACATAAAAGGGATCCTAATAAATTTAACCAGGTGATACACCAAATAATAATGGGTAACTTTCATAATCTTGAACCCACACTAGATTTTTAGAGGATAATACTAGCTCACACAATCTCAAGATCAAGCTTATTGCATAAGTGTTTCATGGAAGAGGTTTAAGAAGTAATGAATGAAAATAAAGAGGAGTTATAAAACTAATTTAAATATCACATTAATGGCATAAATAACACTAATCCATACCTAAAAATAGCATTGAAAACTCCTTAAATAAGGTCAAAAAGAAGGACCATGAAGGAGGAAGATTCTCCTTCACATAATGCCATAGCGCACAGCTCACCAAACACAGATTCAAGGAAAAATATAAGTAAAAAAGTCATATATTTCATCAAGAGGTAGTTCTTATAAATGCTTGACATGGTTGAGCCTAATCAAGATGAGCATATTTTTCAATATCTCATATAATGTCCCTACTCCTCAAAATCAAGAGTTATTGTGAGAATCTGAGAGAGATATTTACAATGGAAAGAATGGGTAATATAGAGAAGGGGAAGAGAGAGAGAATGGGGGAGCACATTGTCCATGATAATTAAATGAGTTGTCACCTTTATTTCTAATCAAAAATAATCCATCATCAAATAGTTAGCTTACATTTATTCCAATAGTCTTCAAGTTATTCTCATTATCTAAGAGATCCAATAGAAGACAAGTGTTTATTTTACATGATGAGTCATGATTATTTTAAGGAAAAAATATTATAACTACCTCTCTAACCATTAGATCCTCTTTTTATTTGATTTTACATACCCCCCTCCACTTTTCATCTTCTACTTGGTCTCATTATGAGGACAAAAATCCCCATGTTCATGGATCTAACAAAGCCATGCCTAACTTTGCTTGAGTAGTGGTTTGTACATACTTGTCGAGGATGTGGCCATTTTTTAAGATAAGACATTATTACGTATTTTATTTATATCTACACCTAATCTAACCTAAACATATATTAACTATAGAATGAAAAATAATCTAAATTATTGGTTTTCATATAGCTATTATATCGATGAAAACTTATAGGATGCATAGCCTTTCTCTTAAACTATATTTAGGTTTAAATAAACTTATTCTACCTTTGAATGCTAGGAAAATTAGGAGATATATTTATGCATAGGTATATTTTTTATAATCAATCATCAACCTTTGATTTGTATATTAGGTCCAAAATACCTATTCTATTTTTGTGACTCTATAATGGTGGATCTTGATCCTTTAAATGTCTATCTTGTTCAACCTGGATCGTATCTAGACTTAGTTCCTTTATTTTTTACCTTACCTAAGTCAAAGACTACACTATCAACCCTTATTTAAATGTATCAAGATCAATCCTTTGCTTTTGGCCATTGATCATGACTCGGTCTATTTGAAAATTTGACCCATCTCACTCCATTGGTCTTGATTTGTACAATTGAGTGAGAGCCATCATCTTGCCCTTGACTTATCAACATTATTCAAGTTGGTGCCACTTAGTAGTCCTACATTTGCCTTTAGGATATATTATAAATCTATCTAATTTATGTTCTTATGCCATGTGGTGGCTTCTTGAGCTCCTTGATCTTCTAACTCATCTCAATTCATCAATCTCCCTTGGTACGAATGAGAACTAATCTTTGGATTTGCCTTAGTTTGAAAATAAATGACTATTTACCAGGTCTTAAAATTAACATCCATGCAACCATAATTTAATGTCCACATAGATGTATTTTAAATCCCATAGACCATCAAATTTAAGATATAATGGATTTTTCAAGTGGCTTCAAGTTGATGTTTGTGCAAATGTATCCCATTATTTGCCCAGCTTTAAAGACTTATATCTTGAAGTGCAAAAATCATGGAGGGACTAAATTTGTTTGAGATGTTACTAATATTAAAATTATTTTTCCCACTTGATATATTAGTTTCATGAAATTTCTAAGTGAATTTAAAAAAATTTCAAGTGAGATCACCTATTTTATTCTGCATGATGCCTTGACAATGATCTAGTTCATTTGAATAAATATGGGTAAACACTGTCAAAGTGTCTAGGAGACTAACTTTGTACAAGTATATATTTTGTTGCATTTCATCACATGAGATAAAAATTAGTGCATATCAACTCAGTAAAAATCTAAATTTACCAATGTGATCATTTTATCTTGAGGCTGTAACACGTGTAGATATATCATCATCAAATTGCCCGTTCAACTCTATTAGATCTCCTTTACAAATTGGCTAAGTATGGAAACTTAGTGAATTTTGTCTAAGAGGACAACTTTGGACCTTAATAAATTTTTATATTTTTATATGAATGTCCTAAAATTTAGCATGTATCAAATTTGGATTAATGTGATCATAATTATGTAACCAATTCTCATTAACTCATCCACACATGGTAATGATAACATTATCAAATTACCTACTCAAAATTTCTGCCACCAGACCCAAAATGTCTAGATGAACATAATGAAGAACCAAATGAATACCATGCACTTACATACTCATTCGAAGCACTCTAGACACCCCATAGGGTCTCTTCAAATCTAGACATGTCCTTTAAAAATTAATAATTTACACTTTAAGTTAACTTTAAGTGATTCAAAAGATTTGTAAATTTCATGATCCTTTTGGTCAACTCATTCCATCCAAAAATTTTCTCAATATATTTGATCATTTTAATAATCAATAAATCTACTTCCTTCTCTACATCAGGACCTCTTTTAGACTACACTACATCCATGCCATTTTGTATGTGGTCCAAAAATGGGCAATAGTTCATATTTATGATTCAATTCCAATTAGTAATATTTTAAGAACTCCCAATGTGGAAGATGTGACCCCCACCCCTGATGTTTCATTTTCCTCTTCTACTATCTTACACATACCTTTGCTCACTCCCAAAGTAGAAGAGGAGTCTTCTATCACCATTGTTTCATTCTCCCCCACACTGCCATCCACATCCATTATTGTCACCACTAATATTCCCTCTAAAAATGCCATATTTCAAACCATGAAGAATAAAAGGGCCACTAAGAAAATTGAAATGGTAGTGTCCGGTTCTTAGCTCCATGTTTCTTGCACACAAATCAATTTATTAATGCCTTCCATAAGTTCTTCCCCAAATACCACTTTTATGACCTTAGGAAAGGGAAAAAGGGGTAAGAAAGTCATTATAGTCCATCCACTCCCCCAATATGGTGGTATGGATTGGTCCAAAATAATTTGGCCCTCCCTTCTTGATATAGTCCTTAAAGGAGATAAAGAGCAATAATCAATATAACATCTTGAGGTAGAGGCTACATCTAAAAATGCATATCAAACAGACCCTACCTATCTAGTGATTCCCCCATGGGTAATTAATCTTAGAGAAAAGGCTTTCCAAATTCCCAATTTCAAAATTATATAACTCCCATCAATAACAACCATGTTTGATAAACTCTTAGGGAACATTCAAAGTTTTAGGAAGAGGAAACTAGAGGATGAAAATAGGAGGTAAATTATTGATGAATAGATACAAGTAGTTTATGCCTTATCTAAAAGGTTAAATAGGTAGATGGGGTAATGACCTTATATTGAAGATTTCAAGGCTTTGTAATAATCCCATAAATATGCAATGGTAGCATTGAATTAGTGGGTGGAGATGGCAAGGCAAGAGATAGAATAATAACTAGATAAAATCAAGTAACATCAATAGATAGTTCATATTTTAGTAGGAATTGAGGCTAAAGTGAAAGAAGTTGGTTCAAAATATTATAACACTCTAGAGGCACTTGAAGCAATGAGGTCTAAATTATCCCCTCTTATACCTCAAATGCATCAATTTTTTAATTATTTAAAGGGAGATGAGAATTAAAAAAATTATTGATTTTATACACAACTAATAAGGCACACATCCATCTAGACTTGATGTCACCATTAGAGGCATCTAATGCCTTATATTTGGTGGTCATTAGAAAAAAAAAAAGATAGAGTGGGTGACATTAGATGAGGCTTTGATGCCCAAATACCAAGAGAATGTGGCACTCATCTTGTAGATTTTGTATGATTTGAAATTATCTAAAGGAAGGGATGATACAGTTAAGCTAATCAGTAGAATCAATTTTGATCAACTCATTCAAGAAGCATATAAAAAATTTAAGCAGAGTCTATAGGGGTTATCACTAGAGGATATTGAAGAAGAATTAAGTATTGTGAGGAAGAAGGAAATTGAAGTTGAAATTTTCAAGATCAACTTCTAAAATATGAACACAAAACATGCAACAATATTAGAGCAAGTTAATAGGGTACATAGAACCTTGTTATTAAACTTAGATATTATAAGGAAAAAATAGGATGTAAGTCACAAATATTATCTTGAGTTGGAGGTGAAGAAAAATGATATTGAAGTTGTAACATCTAGTTCATTTCCTACACAAATAGTGATCACTCCTACTAAGGTTAACGCATCCATGCAGACATTTACTTAGCCCTAGTTGAAAGGGCCAATTTTTTGCATTGCTAATTAAATATAGTGGCATAAATTTTTTACTTAAGTTTTATTATGCTATAAATTAATGTAAAATTTTCCTAATTTATTTTTTAAACATGCACACATTACATGATATTATAAAGTCTAAATTTAATAATTGATAAATGTAAGATAACTCTATGTATACATTACATACAATTTTGAGACTATAGTTAGAATTGAGGTTCTAACTATGCCATGTAATCAAAAAATTTCATGTACTTGAAGGATGAAGTGACCCCTCCCAAAGCCTATTTAAACATATGTAACCCACATTTGTAAAGGATCAAAAAAATTCAATACAGAAGCAAAATCAATTTTGATTCTCAACATATGTTTTTGTGTATTTTCTCTTTAAGATCTATGTAATTAGGATTATTCTTTCTATTTATTATATTCAATAATTATTAGTGTGAAATAGCTACAATTAATTCTTATATTTGAAGTAGATATTGAATTATTATCAATTAAATTGATTATTGGCAATTAAGTTGATTGTTTCATATTTTTGAGTATGTAGAGGTTATTTTAATGATATAGTTTTTTGTGCATGTGTAATAACTATCTCAAATACCTTCCTGGTCTGAGTCATAATCTACTAAGTAAGGGTGTGAAAAAATATTCTCTAAAAGGAGCAACCTTTTACTAAGGTATTTAAGTTTCCTATATCAAATTATCCTAGACTATTTGACCATGTATGTCTATCTACGTACAATAACTACTAGTTATAGACATTGGTTCTGAAAGCACTTGTCCCCTTAAAAACCAACCTGAGAGGTGATTCATAAATCCATATAATCTTTATTTCTTGATCTACCCTTCCCTCATTTTTTGAGTTTATTTTTTAGACATACCCACTCTAGATTTGTATCTATCCACCTATCAACTCATCTAGACTTTTGACTTTCTTTTATAAAACATTTCATCCATTTATAATCTTTGTTAACAACTTGCATACCCTACCTACTATTTCATCATGTGGTTGTTAAAATCACATACCTGTAACTCATGTCATTGAGTGGAATTTACCTCTATTGAGATCATGAAACATTAGAGGCCAACTCATTATGAATTGGTGTACATAAAAACTACATAACATAATGGATGCTTCATCCTCAAACCCAAAATATAATCCTAAATTTAGGGACACCACATTCTCAGCTAGCTTGATCAAGTTAAACAATTATAGTTATATATTCAAAGTAGCCAAGCAAGTCCCTAAGGATATAGGATCAGATGATGACCAACATGTAGAGTATGAGGATGCCTTCAGGTACTAGAAGAAGTGAAAACTCCATAGAGTTGATGCCAAACTAAAGGCATTCCTCTATGCCAACCTATTGAATGACAACCTCTATAATTCTATCTACATGCAAGACATGGTCAATGATTGGGTGTGCTCACTCAATTATCGACACCAAGTTGTTGATATCCTTGAGACTGCTTTCAAGGCATACTACTCCCTCTCAAACTTAACTTTCTCCTATGATGTAGTGATAGTAATAGTCTAGATAGGGACCTACTAGATAAATGATATACTCCATGATTGAGCTAGAAACTCATTTTCTAAGTGGGTCGATAAAGAGGACATCAATGTTTACATAGTCTTCAACTTTCAAGAGTTTTCGGTAGGCATGACCCTATTAAACTGGATATTTGGGGGCCAATATTTCTAGCACATCAACAAGATATGGGTGCCTCTCCTATACGTTATCTTTACATGCTAAGATGTCCTAGACATGGGATAATTGATTAACTCAAAGTTGTTATATGCCATTGTAGATGCCCAATCTAGAGGCAAATCTTACATGATGAGCTACCTACTAAACACAATATGTGTGATGCTCTCTTTCAATCCTTTAAACTTTCTTACATAGGTTCTTAAGGGTTTTGTGGTCCATTTTTTTAAAAATCTATAGCCACCAGCTCCACCATCACATCTAAGACATTTGTGAGTAATTATACCCAATGTTCTACTAAGATATTAATGAGGCTATGATGCCTAGATCTTGAATGTGATCAAGTATTTCATCACATCCATAAGATATTAATAGCTATATAAGGATGGAACTATAATATAAATCACAAGTTTTCTCAAGGACCCCCTCTACTTGCCATATTATGTTGTTGACCACCAAGCAAAACAAGATATCACCTATCAACTTTTGAAAGGCATCTTTAGGTTATACATATAGCATTAAGAAAAGGCATGCCCAAAACTCCCAATCACCACACAACACTAAATATATAGGAACTCCCCTTTAATTCATAGTATGGAAGATGGGAAATACTCCTTTACCTTTTCAAAGTGCAAGATCTAATAATGAGAACTTAAAGGGGTAATATAAGCTCATTTGGTGTGGTACTCAACTTGATTCAACATTAATTATGGCCATCAAGATAAATATGATGATGAGATATATTTAAATGTTAACGATGATGAGGAGGTGATATCTCATATAGTAATTTAGAAGAAGGGAATGATGGCTCAAGTAGGCCCCTCCATGCCTCTACCTACTCCTAATCCTATTCAATCTATGGAGGACCTAGCTTCAATAACTTTGACCATCTCTTAGAGGATACATCAAGGCATCCCATAACCTTTTCCTCCTTAATCCCCAAGTATATATTTATCTCCACTAACATATCTTGATCCTTGTTCTTTGGATATACCTTTGCATCCTCTTGTTTGTCCTCATGATTTGGATCCTCTTCCACCTCCTATAAAATATCTAGTAATTATGATGCAACAAATCCAACCCCAAACTACATGATGCTAAGAATCCTAAGTGTAGCCCACTCAGCCATTAGCACCTCATCCCCAGGATACATAGACATTGAAATTTGATGTAGCTAGTATCTTGAGAGATATCCATAGAGTGAGGCTCCAAACATGTAACCATATAGGTTCCCCCTTTCATTATTCTATCTCCTTCTATTTTTCTTCCACCCCTCACTCTTACCACTTTCAAACTCCTAATTCTGACACCCACTAGTTATGATTTACCCTCATAAGTTCCCTAAGTGGTACCTCCTATATTTCCCATTGATTCCCCTCCATATTTTTTCAAAGAAAATTTTTCCTTAATCCTTTTGAGCATACTTTATTCCTTATTCTATTTTTCTCCTTCCATCTCACAACCTAGAGTCCTCCTAGTACATCACTTGGGTGTACCTTTAGTGTTAGACATAAATGTGCCCTTTAAGAGCATACCACTTACATTAGGTACCCTCTTAGTGCCTATTTTAGGTATATTTATACTCATATCACCAAATTTGAGTCCTCCACCATCATCCCTTGTGGCTCCTTCCATCCCTATCAGAACCTCCACTATACCATCTAAAGCTGACCCATAAATGAGACTGAAGAAAAATTAAAAGGTGACCTATATTTAAAATATAGCTTAAATGCCCTCTAATCCAATTTATCCTCCTTCATAGGCCTTGGTAACTCCTCTAGCCCCAATTTCATCATTCTAATTCCTAGTTCCTCAACCCCCTCTATCCATTACCCAAGGTACTATAGGACTTGCCTTTAACCAACCCATCTCTTCACTGATATTTAACGACCCATTCTTAAGGGTAATTATACATCAAATTAACATAACTCAAGTAAAATTTTAGGTGAAAATGTTTCCTTATGCCTCCTCTTTTATTCTCCCTCCTTTTACTCCCATTCCCCCTTCACCTCCACCCCTTTCCTCTTTCACTCCTTCCACTTCCTCCATCTCCCCTCTATCTCATCCTTTTCCCTTCAACACCATTTTATCCAGACCTAATACACCCCTCAAAACTTAAGGGATGGTTATAAATTCATAGGTGTTATATATGATAGTCTATGGTGACATAGAAGTGTAATGGAGTTTTGATTGAGACTTTGGGAAATGAAGAGAATGCTCACATAAAGGTTTGTTGAGGAGGGGAACCCAGTGGTATGACAGATCCACCAAGATCTATTCTCCCTTACCAAGGTGAGTACATACATTAGATGGTCTAAGATCCACTATCCATCTTCCAAGCTACCCATGATATGTATGAAAAGCTCCTCTGGGACATGTAAGTCTAAACTCTAGAAGCCCAAGTGAAGAGAAATTTTCTAGTCAAGATAATTAGTAGGTTAAAGACACCCTCCTACTAATTTTTTCAATCCTTGGGAAAGTAGTGGAGGATTTAGTTGAGATGGGCATGATTATCCATTAGACTTAGGCCTACATGTGTAGGATTACAAATATTGATGAGAAATGTTGTAAGATGTAGGTGGTGTTCAATAAGGGAATGTTCCCAAAGCTTAAATTTTTGCCAAACTTATATTTAGGGTTATATTAAACATACACTAGGAACATAAGATATGTAATGGAGGACTAGTTGAAATTGTTTCACATTACAATTGGATACTTAGAAGATGTCAAGAAGAAAATATTAACCTACTTTAAAGAGGCCAATATCTTTGAGTTATTACACCTAGATGGCACCTTGATCGACTAAGGGGAATCTAGAGTCTCCCTAGGTTAATTTGACTAAGTTATGAAGGAGAGAGTGGCAAAGCAAAACCAAGAAGGGGCCTAAGTGGTGCTAGATGTATTAACTCATTCCATGATGAGCATCAACCAGGTCTATAGAGTTCAAGCATTAATGGAATCACCCTTCCAAATCTTCCAAAGACTATGATCTCAACTTGAGGTAATCTTCATGGAGACCTCAATGAATCTAGCCAAGTTGGATAAGGAGTTTAACCTTGTGGTAGTTTTGTTGGAAGTTAGGAGCACCCAGTTAAATTAGTTAAGATCTGGTCCTTCTCATCCACTTCCTCATGTCAATTAAGTGGTCCCTTGTAAATCTGTTATGGGTTTATAAGGATTATTTTTTTAAAATTTTGAAATATGTTTATAAATATAATGATTGGCCATCATGGCCCAGGATGGGATCCTAATTCAATTTAGAGGTGATCCCTAATCCCTTTATATATAAGGAATATATGTATTAAATTATAAGGTTGATTAAATTTACTCTAAAGTGCTATCGTATTGTAGCCAATATTTCACCTACATTTCCTTCATCACTCTAGATTTTAAAATTGGCCTAGATCGATTATTTTAACAATAATTACTCTTTTAATTAATACAATCTCTATTTTATATAAGATGTTTGTTCTATGTTTCAATCTTCTTTCATCTTCATGTTTAAATGATCATCAATGATAGGTTAATTGAATTAACACTTTTTTAATTTATTTATGCCATGGTTATGATGTGTTTTCTTATTATAATCATTGTGTGAGTTCTTTCATTTCCCCTTTGGTAGTGTTGATAATTTGTGTGTCAATCTATAAATTCTCATATGGTGTTTATGTGTTTTTGATAATAAACCCCTAATACTCATCATTTGTGAGAGATCACATTGAATCCATACTCCCATATTCCTCAAACTCTTCCCATTATATGTTCTTGGAGGTATAAATCTAGTGAAACTCAATCTACATTGGTGTAACTTTGGCAGAGTCACTCTATTCAATGACAAACACATTGAGTTCATTTTAGACCTGGAGGCTTCCCTATTTTTCCTTACTCTTCCCTCTCTTTTATGTAATTAAAATAACCTTTCCCTTTATGTTTAAAAATGATAAGCTCAATACTCAAATTCTTATAAAAATATTTGACCTGTGTGCAAGACATTGGATTGAACTTTTGGTGGTGATAGTGCATCTCTTTGAGACTATTCATGAAAACTTTGTTTGTGTAGTCTAATACCCACATCCATTCCCTAGGCTGATCCCAGATCAGTCCTAAAAATTAGGGTAAATTTTGTAGTTATCTCCACCTTCCCCTTTTTATGAAATGTCCAACCTCAAGGGTGTCTTGTGAGAAGGATTAGATTGGAGCAAACAATAATTTCCCACTTGGTTATTTTGCATACCAAAACTAGTATTTACAAATTATAGATGATGGTATCAATCAACCATTATGATATCTTATCAACTGTGATCCACATTATAAAAATAATCATGATGCATTACCTATTCAAGATAAAATAGTTTAATGATCAATCTAAGGTTAAATAGATAACATTAGTATAACTACTACTTAATTCTAATTACATTTATGTAATCTTTTTCTAGTCATACAAGGAAAAATCAATTCATTAGAATAATGCCAAAAAAAAATTAATCCACATGCATTAAAATTTACCATCACAATAGTAAACACACTTTATTTTACACAAAGCATTCTAATCAAAAATTAAATCATAGTATGCAAGAGGTATATACTAAATATCAAATCAACATTACCTAATAAACATTTTTCAAACCAATCATGTTTAACAAATATTTAATTAACAAAACTTCTCACAAGCATGATAATATGCATCAACTATAATTATTTCACACCATAACATTAAACCACATAGAAGTCAAGTGTTTATTATTATAATATAATAATAATATTTAAGATTCAACACTTGAAATGAGAAATATAACCATGAAAAATTGAACATCAACATCTAAAGAGGAAAAAACTGGTAAAACCATAGTTTTAAATGAGACAATGCTAAAAATGATGTAAAATACATATAGTCATGTATCATTTTAATTCTTAAATTGAAATATGCATAATTAAAACCTTAAATTTACATAAAGTTAATAAGTCATAATATAATTCAAACTAAATTCCAATAAACCTCAATAATGGACAAGAAACCAATTACAAGGCTTCTTCAATATTGTTTCTTAAAAAACTTAAACTACAACCATACCACTAATTAAGCTACATATATATACATACATACACACATACATAGACACACACAAACACACACACACACATACATAGACACACACAAAACACACACACACACACACACACACACACACACACACACACACACACACACACACACACACACACACACACACACACACACACACACACACACACACACACACACACAAATTAAGCTACATATATATACATACATACACACATACATAGACACACACAAACACACACACACACACACACACACACACACACACACACACACACACACACACACACACACACACACACACACAACTTGTTATTCATTAGTTTAAATATGTTAACTTGCTTCAAGGAGAAAATGTCTGGTAAATGCATTGAAATTAAAATCATAATGAAAAACATATTTTATTAAAATGGGAATATTACACAATAAATTAAGGAAAAATGAACTAAAATTATGGTATCATACTAGTTAATGCCATAAGATATAAGGGAAACAAACATGACTAAATAAGCATAAGATGGAAGAGGTAAATGGAAAGATAATATGAATAAGCTATAGTTATATTATGAATTGTGTAATAATGATATATTATATAATCATATCTCAAAAATAACCATGAGCCTATCCACTCCTTTCTTGGTTCACCCTTTAAGGTGTGCACTCAGGGAGATTGATTCTTAACAAGTCACTGTAAGAGAAAACATAAGTAAATGAAAAAGTGAAAATATTGTGTATACACCAACCCTCACTAGAGATAAATAAGTGCTTAAAATTTAAGTCACACATAACCTCAACCACACCACTCATATGTTATTCTAAAAAATAATACCCAACACGGCTTCCAAAAAATCTAGAAATATGACAATCTATGAATATGAGTAAGTTTATTCTAAATGATCCACTATAGATGGATTATACAATTTAGTTTAAGAATTTGAGTATAATTTAGTATAATTCAAGAAAATAATTTTGTATAATGGCTCAGATATACACTACATATTCCCCCAATGTAATAACCCATATAATCTAAGTCATATAACCTTGCCAAAATATCATAATATCTAAAAGTTGCTCACATGTGCTTCACATATGCCCCTAATATGATAGCATCTATAAATTGAGTCGTATAAATTGTATAATAATATCATATAATATGTGAGATTTCACTAATAATCCTATAAAATATCTAAAAATATACCCATAATTTGGATTAAATATATCATGATTTACATAAAATATGTAATAATATATATAAACCTATAATAATATTTTATAATTCAGTGCCTAAAATCTATTTTTTTGTGTAAAGGAGTTAGTATCAAAGAAAATCTCACTGTGTATGTTCTCATTTTTAGGTGAGGTATGTAGCCTATAAATTACTCACCTCAAAATAAAAGAGTTATGTGCATGATGTTATATATAAAAAAATATGTAAACATGTAAAACATGAGCTAACATGATTAGATTATGTCATCATAGTAAGATTAGACCATTTTAACATATATGAAACATTTATCATAAGGAATATAAGTTCTATGTCAAGATAAATATAGAAATGAGACACACAATGAAGAGTCAACATATCAATTAGGATTGAAATTTTGATAAATAAATATGCATACAATTCATGATATGTATCTTGGCATTGCACACATTAATAAGAATGCATGATATGGATCAATACACCTAAGCTCAATATAAAATCTTAAATGTATCCACATTAGAATATAGAGTCACACACAATGTCATGGCTATAGAAAATATAATTAATCATAAAAACATGCATGATATTACACAAAGTCAAACATAGTAAAGAGTCACATAATGAACACTAAATGTCACATAGTGAACATGAAAATTAAGAGACACATACAAAAATATTCAAACATAAAGGAATCACACAATTTACATCTAATGTCACAAAGATTGAGAATCAAATAGATAAAAGTCACATAATATAATTCACAATCAAGGATCACATGTTACACACAATAAGATAAAAAGAAAGCATAGAATAAAAATGCTAATCTAAATAATTAATGTATATTATTGTTGAATATAAAAATATATTGTATCTAGATAAATAACACTCTAAGTATTATGAATAATATAAAATCATGAATAAATCAGTGATGAATATATAAATATGATCAATGTAATGTTGATGGAAATATGTAACCTATTTAAAGACATTCCAATATTCCCCTAGTGTAAGCATAATCCCAATGTAAGAAGGGTAAACTAGGTGTAGGAAAGTCTTGCATTTGAAAAACCATGTCATAAATAACCTGCATGTCTTATATCTCACCTATGTCTACCATGAAATGAACACGCAAATAAAATAGATATATAATATACCATATGTGATAAATCATAAATAAATCATGTAAACAAACAACACATGTCATGTAAAATTCATTCAAATTAACAATAACACAATATATGACAACATATAAAAGTTTTCTCAAATTTGAAATGGCTCCTGTGCGTGTGAACCCTAAAAACTTGAAATCAGCCGTTGTGAATCCGGTGGCTGTGAATCCAGTGACTGGAGAGGTTGTGGCTTCCGTCACAAATGGGGTTTTTTTGGCTAGTAAGGGGACGAATTTGAATACCCTTAAAGGGATTTCATCTGTGGGGGTTGAAGATACTACAGCCTTGTGTCCGGACAACATTCCTGGTTCAGGGTATGGACCTGGGGGGAGAACCTTTGCGGATGTGGCAGCCTTCGAAATGGATTTATATGGTGCTTTGCCTCATGCAACACTTGGATCAACCCGTGTTTTGCCTGTAAGTGCTTTGAAACCTATTAGGGTTACTCTAGACCCTAAAATAGTAGAAAATATCTTCCAAGAGAAAAAATGGTTTTCCTCTTGTGCTGCCATTTTTCATTTTCATGGTTTCTGGCCCTCTTTTGTAGATCTACAAAATTGGATTGCCAAGAACTAGCTGCAAATTAAAGATGGTCAAATCTAGTCTTGCACTAGGGGTTTTTTTATAGTAATTTTTCAAAGCCCTGAAGATAGAAAGTCTATATTGTGTCACAATAATTTTTCTTGGTAGGGCAGATTTCCTCTTATGGCCAAACCTTGGCATAAGGATTTTAATCCTCTCTTGGAATCCTTTAACAAGATCCCTATATGGGTGCGGATCCCTTATCTTCCGTTACACTTGTGGTAGAGGCAGTTTTTAAAACCATAGGGAACGCTATAGGGGATTTTTTATATGAAGAAGATAGTATGACTTGTCAACACTCGACTTATGCACGATTTCTGGTTGAGCTGGATGTTTCAAAGGGCCTGCCTAAGGCAATATGCATTGAATCCCCAAGGGGTACCTGGACACAAATCTTGGATTATGAGGGGATCCCTTTTCGATGCAGGAAGTGTCACCAGATGGGACATATTCTTGCTTGTTGTGTTGCTAGGAAATCCAATCCCAGAAGTTCACCTTCTTGGTGGCCCAAGGTTTTCTCTGAACATAGCACTGACAAATAACCTTTGAAAGTAACAATAGATTCTGAGACCGAGAATGAGGAAAGTGCACAATCTAATTTGGAAGACGAAGAGGAATCATTGGAGAATCATTCTAATGAAGATCCTGAGGAGGCTGTGGGCTGTGATACAGCTGAGCTAGAGGAGGAGGTGGCAGTCTCTTCCCCTATTTTGGAGGATCATTCTAAGAGCCAGACTATGTTTGACTCTCACAAGGATTTTATGCCCACGGGTGTCTAAAGATCACTGTCTTCTGAGGCATGGGTTGCTAAGGCAGCTAAGGTAGAGGATGGTTGGACAACAGTTAGGAGAAAGAAGTCTAAGCCTTTGGTCCCTCCTCTAGATATGAATCTTCGGTCATGCAAAGAGAAAAATCTTAACTTATAAGATTCTTCCAAAGCCCCCTTTTGCTGACTGGTGTTTGGGGGTTGTAATTTGGTCACTTTTTTGGTTTGCTGGTAACTAGTCTGGAAGGTTGTTTAGCTTGCTGTTCTAGTTGGTAACTTTCAGATCAGTGTTTTGACAGTTGTTTTTCATGGTCATATTTGTTGGTAACAAGTCCATGTAAAACCTAGTTTTGGTTCTTTGTTGTAAACAGGTTCTTTTGTCAACCTAGTTGTGCTTTAAGGTTTATCTTTCTCCTTGTGTAGGGTTTCGAGGTCCCTTCAAAACCTATTTTTACCTTAATCTAAAACAACACATGTCATGTATATGTCCTATTGTTTTTAAGAAATAATACATTTTTATTTTTATTTTTAATTATTTGAATGTTTTTTTTTTTATTGATTTTTTTCAACTTAAGTTATGAATCATGCTAATAAATGATAGCATCAAGGGGATTCTCTAATCTAGTTCTTAGGTCAGTCATGGAAAATGTTACCCATCTTGGATGCGTAGTAACACATGTATCTTAATCAAAATTGGAGAAATTATTTGATGTATTAATATATCCAGCTTGGTTATCATAGAACCTATAATCACATGTGATCCATAACTATAATAACCATAGTAGGCTATGTATTTTTCTATATAATATGACCATGTACATGTATTTGATATGGAACACATGCATAAGCTTTTATAACTAACATTGGACATGTTGGAGTAGATAGTGCCTAATAAATTGTGACAAACCTCTAATTTAGTGTATGATAAGGTATAGATCTCCCAGGTAAATTAGTAAATTTTATCTTAAATGCCTACGTAGAATGAACCTACATATCTATAGATTATCTTTTTGAGGGAAGGTTTCTAGATAAATAGGATATTCATATGGTATACCTAGAACTATAACCACTTTGTTATTGCGTACATAATTTAAAAATATATGTATTGATGATGGTATTAACTTGAGCTTATGTATCCAAGGTAAAACATGGTGAAAGCCCTTATACTGGCTAGAACTAAGAACACAATAACAACTATTGTAGGGCCTACCTTAAGAGTGTAGACACATAAATTTGGTCATATGTACTTGACAATGGTAATTCTTGACATATCTTAAACCACATGACTTCCACCCAATTACATGACTCTTATTCACCATTCCTCTAATATTTTTATCCACATGGAGGCTTTAACCTTTGTTTACCATCACTAATACACAAAAAAATCAATGTCAAATGCTCAAACTACTCAAAATCACCCTCAAACTATCTCCAATTTTGAAAAAGTGTCCTTGATCTTTTGATACAAGTTTTCCTTGGGTGGATAAAAGTGTTCTCATTCTCCTATCCACCTAGGCCAATCATGTCCTATGCCAAATACTATATATTTTCCAAAATTGAAATCATTATTTTGGGTCTTCTTAGATGTTTCATAAGGTTAGATAAAGTAAATTATAAAAATGTTCGCCTATAAATACATATAAAAGGTCATTAATTAGGCCCAATTGATATTCAATTGGTTCAAGCTTTCACAATATAAAAATTTGAGAAAATTTACCCTATTCTTTTAAAATTATAGATCACTCACAAGGAGTAACCATGCACCAAGTTAAGAGAGTTATAAATCAATTCAATATCTATCATTTCCAAGTATCAAATCCATATTTATATTTTCATACACATTGTCAAGGATCACAATCACATAACCACTCTAGGTGAGAGAAGTAAGTGGGTTTGATTTACCTCCTTGGAGTATTGGATACATATGTAGTGTTAAATCATTAAGGGAAGGATTGAGGCTACATCAACCCATTACACTCCATTAATGTATGTAGGTTTTCAAGAAATCAAATTTCCCTTAAGGTTTTACATACAAAATAAGAGAAACAATGAATTTTGCATGCATAATCCAAATCACAATACCTTAGCCTACTCAATAAACACATGTAGAAAGAAATATGATCAAATTTTTATCACAGTAAACTAGGAAAATTCCATAGTCTATGGACTCAAGTGGCCTGCACTTATATCCTCCTAAAATAGTCATATCTAGAATTATTTTCTAATATTTTTTTGATCTATCATTGTTATAATTTTTCTTCTTTATATATTTTCTTATTAGTCATTTAGCACAATCAACTAGGACACGTTCATAGTCAACAGACACAAATGGTTTTCAATACCATCAAATTACATAAAACCTCTCCATAGAAACTTTAGGTTCTCTTCATGATCTTGAACATGCAAATTTACATATTTTACTAATTTCTTCTTTTAGACATTTATAATAGTCAATAATAATCCTAGCTTGAGCTAAGTTATCTTTTTTTTTTTTTGTGTTTTCCAAAAATAATAGTTTTCCATATTTATCATTTGTCAAAATATTAATTGTTAATTATTTTACAATTTTAAAAGTATTATATAATCTAGTTTTACACCTATTATAATACACACCATTTTATTTGTTTTATAAAAAATAGGGTAAAACATATTGGTGAAATCTTACATTTTTTAATTATTATTTTTATTAGGGTTTAAAATTATTGTTTTGTAATATGGTTTTAAATTTTCAACTTCAACTTCAAATTTATTTTTATTTTTCTCTTGTTTTCCTAAAAAATATTTTTTGGCAATTTTTAAACTCATAAGAGCTAGTGTTCTGGGGGAAAATGGTCTTGAATTTTATCTAATTCATGGTGTAAGGGGTATTTCCCCACTAATAAAGAGATTCGATAAAAATACATACGCATTTTAATTTCCACATACCTCATAATATATTAAAAATTCCTAATATTTTGTTTTCAAGCCATAATAGTCCTTCAACAATTTATTCTTATAGTGCACTGGTAAGCGATCAACCTAAGGAAGTTACTCTTAATGTATCCTAGGGATGGGATAATACAATTATGAAATGGTGTAATTCATTGTATTTAGTGTCTTTGAGGCCATGTTCACTATTTAAAACTAGGATAAATATATCTAAGATCTTATAAATCAAACATACTTTGACTATTTACACTTTACTACTTGTAAATTTCAAAGTTTTAACCTTAAATCATCGTAAAAATGACTGCATTTTATTTGCATTTTTTGAGGTTTAGAATTAATTTTTGCCTTAATTTAAAAATTATTATTTGAATTCATTATATATGTAGATTTAAAAAAATCAAATATCATAAAAAATATAAAATGAATAATGTGTAAACTCAAGCCTTCCTCAATTCCTATTATTGTAAAATCTAGTATGAGTTGTTACTTATCATAACTATGCATCAAAGGGTCTTCGTGACTCATTTTGTTCCTCTTAATCCTAATCCTCAATTTTATTTTAATTACCATCCTATTCATATTATTTTCCTAAGACTCATATTATATTCTATTATCCATGTTGTCAACACTAGACAAGGGTAGATACCTCATCCACCATCGTAGAATGAAGGTGGTTGACATGTTATTCCTCAACCCCTCCACCTCCCATAAGGAAATAAAATAAAATACAAGGGCTATGATATTATCAAAATAACTTAGAAACACCCTTGATAAAATTACTATTTTTGAGCCATTAACAAGATCAGTAATTTGAAAAAACATCTTGTGTGATGATTTGCACTATAAAATTCTCTTAAGTGATACAAAAATAGCATCATTTACATCTATCATGAATATAATAAAGTATGTGAATAAGTTAATCACCTTAAATAATGAATACTTACCTCTTAAACACATTATAGAGCAATATAATCCACTTTTCATTCAAATTTAAATACATGGAAAGATCATCAAGTGCACTTTGGTCAATAATGGTTCATGAGTGAATATTTTTAGATCCATTGTATTAAAAAAAATATGTATCAATATGAACAAAATAAAAAATCAAAACAAAATATTAGTGGCTTTGATAACAATCCTTATTAAACACTTGGATATATTACATTAGACATACTATTAGGCCCCTAAATAGCGCCTACTATTTTTCAAGTCATAAAAAACTAATTATAATATAATCTACATTTGGGGAGACCCTGGATTAATGTTATGGAAGTTTTACCTTCTAGCTTCCATTTATGTATCAAAAATTTAAATGAAATATATGAATACATTGTTTCATTAAATGATACACATTTAAAATACTACAAATGACTCAATCTCCATTTTAGGATCATTTCATTATACAACCTAGACAACCTATCACACTCAATAAAATACATACATATGAGGTAGGTGAGTCAAGTATATAACATGATAAAAAACCAATAACAAGCACTCAAGAAGATACACAAAAATCATTATCAATCATTATATAATAAGAGGATAAAATACCACATCTCCCTCTATTGGCCATTCTAGATATTATAATTACATACTGTATGATAGTTGTAAACACTGAATTCTCATAACTTTCATGTCAAATTTTCAATCAAAATCAATTTCTTGTAATAACACACAAATCACCGAAACACTCAAATTTATCTGATGTTAATGCCTTAATGTGTATGATAGGTTACCAGAGTGTTAAGAAACACTTCTCATTTTAGAATTCTAGTAATTTAGTGCATGAGTTGTAGATTGTAGTAATCCTATTACCTATTGGTGGAATAGAAGAAGAATAAGTGACTGTTTTATAATATTTATATTAAGTGGTGGTTAGGAGCTACTATGGTGAAATAACATATCTATGTAGAATATGCAATATACTATGATAAGAATAGTGAATTATGATGAAGAAATAATTTAAGGATTAACTTAGGATGGATATTCATAATGATAATTAAACTAAGGTGATGTAGGTTAAAAAAAAAGCAAAATTAAGGGTAAGGTAGAAATAAAGATGTTGCTAGTTTTTATTAAATATATTATGACAAAGTTCAAATCATCTGAATATGCATTTAACCAATGTATGAAATGAAATAGCTTAAGCCCAAATCACAACATACATTAGGCAAGCTTCTGAGGAAGGTATGAAATAATGCAAATAGGAACTTGACTCATTTTAAAGATTCACTCCTATAAGAAAACAACATTATCCAAAATGCAAAAGAAGTGCCAAAAAAAAAGCCTAAGAACCTTTAGCCAATCTAGAATAAGCATAAGTTAGAAACTCTACATTCAAGATACACATCCAGAATCAATAAGAACCATTGAAATATGAAAGTGAAACTAGACAACTGATTGAGAAACCATATATTACTTTGTACAAGCAAATATTGGATAATTTTTGCATAATTCCTTGCCTATATTAACTACTCAAAATTTACAAAGTAATTTGGTTCTTAGAACTCCCTCCCCCCTTTTTTGATAAATGACAATGCTCCTTTTATAAGATACTAGGTAGCCTATCAATTAGTGATATCAAATTATATTTGAACATGTGTATAAGATAGCTACCCTTTCCATTACATTCTAGAACCATTGATCTTTTCTCATCAACTAACCTATAGATAATGTAATCTTATAAATTACATATGTTTAACAATAATATCTTATTTCATTATATAGTATAATAATGGTTACAAAAGAACACTCTTGTTTCACCTAACCTTGGGATCCACTAGTTGTAATATATTTGTGGTTCCTTGATGGTCTCATCTCTAAGTTACTCAAGGTTAACCAATGCTCCAATGGTGTAGATCAACTACTTCATAGATGGAAATTTAGGCTATATTTTGAATTACTAGGTCTGTAGGGTCTCTAATTTGGCCTATCACATTTAAATAGATTTAATGTGGAATTTCCATGGTGTTGTAGGTCATTTTATTCATCATTATCTATTGCCTTTAAAATTTGGATCCAAATAATTGTGTTAAAATTGACATCTATGCAACCATCATTTGACATCTATGGGAATGTCTTTGACAATCACATGATTATTAATTTTAAACACCTGAATTAGGCTCCTAACTATGTTAAAATTAATGTCCTCACTATTATCATTCGGTGTTCGTGATAACATCTTTGGTAGTCGTATGGCCATAAATTTTAGACACATGATCAAGTTTATTTACTATGTTAAGATTGACATCCTTGTGATCATATTTTGATTTCTATAGGAATGTCTATGATGATCACATGGCTATCAAATTTAGACACATGATTGGTGTAGTTTACTATGTTAAGACTGACATCCTCATAACCATCATTTGACATCTTTAGGAATGTCTTTAATGGTCATGAGACCATCAATTTTAAAATAGTTATAGGGACTATTTACCAAGCCTGTTACTTTTCCTCTTTTGGATTATTCTACATTCTACATGTGTCATGTGTCAATCGTATGGGCCTTCTAACTATTTGATGTGGTCTTAGTCCATACGATCTAGGTCTTCCTCTTATATGCATACCATATATTTGTATCTAGGTACTTGAATGTGATTGGTCCCTATGTTTAATAAAAATATTAGTTCGACCTCAAAAATATGTATAAAAGACTTCGAATGAAAATATTAAGCTAAGTTCTAGATATATTAATGGGACCATGTGAATTTAAAAGGGACTTAGCATAAATTTAGACCATGGTGATAAACATAGAATATAAGGGATGTAGCTAAAAATGACTTAGTATAAGGTCTTAACCTAATGTTTCATTGTATAGATAAATACAATGGAACTTTGGGATAAGGCCTTAGGCTAAGCTACAAAAGTGATGATGTATTTTCACTTTGTAAGGAAATTTCCTAGGGTAAAAGTCCCAAATGGCACTTCTCATGAAGAAAGAGCACTTTAAAAAATTTGAAGGATAATTGAGGAAGGTAAAGGACAATTTTGAAGAGCCTGAAGAGAAATTTATAGGGCAGAGGACCATTTCAAAATGTCTGAAGGAATAATCTCAAAGGAAAAGTGGACCATTTCAAAACTCCTAAAGGGTAATTTACACAAAGCCTGAAGGGTACTTTTATGAATCTAGAGGGAAATTTTGAAAGTTTCAAAGGATCATTTCAAAGAACCTAAAGGATATGTTCCCTTCACAAAAATTCCGAAGGAATATTTTCAAAGAAGGTGAATGGTATGTGCTCTTGACAATTTGACACATGGGTCCCCATTTTTTATAAATGGGGGTATGTTTACCTCAACACCTACACACATGGCATATATATTATAAAAAAATAGGGTCATCACTAATTAGAACAATGCACCATAATCAAATTTCAACTTCATCTAATTCACTTTGAGCCAAATTATTATTTTTTAAGTGATGTTAAAGGTTAATTAACTAGAAAAAATAATCAAATTTTGATATTTCATAAATCTCATGGAAGATAATCTAGATTAATTAACATATCAAATCAAATGGATAAATAGAAAATGAATATAAATTAGATAATTTATAATTATGATATATTCAAATATTCAACAAATATATAAATTATGATATCATCATGACATCATATAGAAAATTTCTAAGTATTAACATAAATGCAAGGAAATATCATAATTTTGTAAGCCATGCCTAATAAATGTAGACCCAAACCCCAAATATTGATGACATTTATTAGTTAAATTTAACTAAATTCTAGCCACACATCTCAACCTTGATCTTATGGTCACAATTAATGTGACAAAAATTTACATACAAGGTCCATTTGACATTCTAGACAAATCTTTTGAGTGTAAAATTACTATGTAAGAATATAACAAGAGATTCAAAAATTCCTCACATTAATCAATTAAAAACACTTGTATAGAAGAGGAGATGCTAGTGAAATGAATAAGCGATATTGATAAAGATTCTTAAAATTTTAATTTGGGAACAAACACACTTATAATATGGCTATGAGAATGAATCCATTAGAAAGGTATAACTTTTGCTTTATGCATTTATATTTATTTTCATCCTTCTAGACCTTGCCCCTCTAATGGAACATGCTTGATATGTTATGTTTTTCAATTTATTTTGGTTTGAATAACTAAAAATTAAATAACCTCTCTCATACTCACTATCTATATTTGGCATGTTGATTAGGATTGACACACCCCCATAATACTCTTGGGTTCATTTCATCATGATATAAATTCTCTCTCTCTCTCTCTCTCTCTCTCTCTCTCTCTCTCTCTCTCTCTCTCTCTCTCTCTCTCTCTCTCTCTCTCTCTCTCTCTCTCTCTCTCTCTCTCTCTCTGTGTGTGTGTGTGTGTGTGTGTGTGCATGTGCATGTGCTCCCTTCTCACAAATATTTATGTATTTTTATTTTTTCAAATTATTAGGAATTTTATATATATATATATGCTCCCTTCTCACAAATATTTATGTATTTTTATTTTTTCAAATTAGTAGGAATGCTCTACATTTTGGTAGGATTGCTCCCTATAATTGGCAGTATTGAGCTATGTAATGGTGATATTGTTCTTGCACTAGTTTTTGTATCTATGTTTTTTAATGAAAATGGAGATAATAATCTATACATATATGATAAAAATATATGTATCAATGATATCAGATTGAATAATGGTAGGAATGTATTACTACATTCAAACTATAAATTGATGAGATCACCCTACTAAATGGTGAGATAGATCTATGAAACAACTAGATCACTAAGGTAACATTATTTTTTTATGTTTTTTATCACATTATGATAACGTCAGGAATACCCTATAAATAAATTATATCATCCTAAATTTTTTTGATATCACCTTGTTAATCTATGAAATCGTAGGTCTTTGTTTACTATTTTTACTTGTATATAATGGTAGGATCACCCTAATAAATGGTGGGATCACACTATGTATTTTTCATGTGGGATAAACAATCAAATTTTAAACTTCCTACACTTGTCAAGGACCACATTTAAAAATCCTAACTTGTTTCGTGTAGGTTATGCTAGCCAAAGAAGTGGACTTGTCATAAAACTAAGCCTATTTTCAACTAAATTTTTAATTTAATACTTAATCAAAGGAACAACACTTCAATGTGGTGCTGAAAGGGTGTGCCAAGATCTATGAATAGATTTTACATAATCAATTTTGAATCTTGTGAGGTAGTGTGAAAGCTCCAAAATTTTAAGAGAGGAAAAATATGTGTTAACGTGTCTATTGTAAAAATGTGAATGAGTCTTTTCTTCATTAACCTCCCAAAAAGGAAAAGTGGGTTACATATAAGGAAAATTAAGGAAACATGAGGAAGCCCCTAATTTTCCCAATTAACTAATTAAAATTAAATATAATTAGCCTATGGACCCTTTATAACTAACCTAAGGAAGCTTAAATAACATAGAATGGCCATATGACTATGTAGTCAAAACCCAATGGGAAGCAACATTACAGCAAAACCCCCTTTAAGCATAGCTTAGGTGAGATGAGAGTTGGGTCCCAACATTGAAAGCCTAATGAGGTACCCAAGTACATAGTGATAAACCTCCATAGGAGGAAGAAGAATGTGGAGCAGCCCTAACCCCAATGAGAGCTCACATATGAACAAATTTATTCTCTATAAAAGGCTTGGTTAGAATATCTACAATCTAATCTGATGCTAGATAATATCGAAGATCAATGACTTGCTCCTTGATAAGATCCTTGATGAAATATATGTGAATCTCTATGTGCTTGGTCTTTTTATGGAGAACTAGATTTATACAAATCTAAATAGTGTTTTTGTTGTCATAGTAGATGATTGTTGGCTTATAAAACTAGACACCAAACTCAGTGATAATCCCTTAAATCTAGATTGTTTCATTAGTGGCATTGATATCCCCTCTATATTATGCTTATATGGATGATAAAGAAATTGCATGTGGATTCTTGCTTGACCAACTTATTAGACCCAAAGCAAGTGATAAACTATAGTCAAAAGTGAACTTTTGACTCTAAATATCTCTAGCCCAATCTAAATATGTGTACCCAATCAAATCAACCTCTATCCCTACTCCATAGTTGTACAAACCCTGAATGTAGTGAAGAATCTACTTTACTATGTTCTAGTGTAACTCATGTGAATCCTACATAAACTGGGAGACCAATCCAATTGCATATGATATGTTAGGTCTAGTGTGTGTGAGATAGATAAGACTACCCATGAGTTATCAATATAGAGTTTCATTAATGAGTGGTGTAATATAATCAACCTTAAGCTTCACACCAGATAAGAAGGGAGTAAAAGCTAGCTTATAATCATCCATGTTAAACCTCACAAGCAAATCAAGAGAATACTTGGATTGTGAATTCTAGAATTTGACTAAATGATTTCAATCTTGAGAAAGTAGTATAAAAATCCCATGTCTGTCATTGAAAATCTATCTAAAGTATAGTTTTTATTGTTGAGATGGATGATTGTAAGCTCCTTATAATTAGTAAGGCATCCACATACAAAACTAGGATTAATAGATAATCATACTACTACAAGATGTAGACATTAATATCTAAGTGGCATATTATAAACCTTACTATGAGGAGAAAGGAGTCCATCTTGGCATATCATGCCCTAGGGGCCTATTTGAGTCTATATATAGATTTCCTAAGTTTGTAGACTAAGGAGGTAGCTTCCATACATCATTGTGGTTTTTCCATATATATCTCTTCTTTTAGGTCACCATGTATAAAATCACTCTTTACATCCATTTGGTGAACATCCCATTGATTTTTAGTTGTAATGGATAGAGTTAGTCTTATAGAAATCATCTTAGCTACAGGAGAAAATGTCTCAGTGTAGTCTATGCTAGGCACCTAAGAAAACCCCTTTGAAACTAGATGAACTTTATACTTATCAACTGACCCATCTACACCATACTTTTTCTAATAAACCCATTTTTAATGGACCAATTTTATTCCTTTTAAAAGAGGGACCAAGTCCCATGATTTTTTCTCGATCAAGGAATTGTACTCTTCCTGCATAGTATAATCCCATTCTATAATGCCAGATACCTCATGAAAAAATTTTAGATCTAAGGTAATGGATGAGTAGGCATGTGATGTCCCCTAAAACTATGATCATGTCTACTTTGTATCTGATGGATTTCCAACCCATCCTCTAATAGTTTGAAGTATCTCTCTAGCCTAAATAAAACTAAAATTGTATGAGATTGAAGAATCAGGAGGTGAGTCCTCATCATCTATGATATGAGTCTAAGATGGAGGAGGAGAATCCTCATCACTTCTCTCATCAATTAAACTTGAAGAATAAGAAGAAGAGTCATCTTCATCATAAAAAGGATTTTGAGGTGGATCTATTTCACTATCTGAAGTGGAATCAATCTCCAGTGAGACTTTTGAAGAGTCTAGAGTGTCAAGATTGTGTTCAAGTGGGACCTCATAAAAATTGACACTCCTTTTAATTAATAACTCATGATTTTTAGGATGGAGAAGATTATATCCCTTAATACCCTCTGCATACCCCACAAGAGATGAAAGATTGACTCTAAGGGTCCATTACTTTGTGTTCATTCTTGGGAACATGAGCCATTGTTGGTGATCCAAACACTTGAAAGTGATCAACCATGGGCTTGTGACCATCTCAAGATTCAAAAGGAGTGATTCCCTTCAAATATTTGTGTGAAACTTGGTTCTGAATCTAGCATGCATAGTTGATTGTTTCGGCCCAATACTAAAGAGCAAGAAACTTTGATTAAAGAATGCAATTTACCATTTCCTTCAAGGTATGATTCTTACATTTGGCCACACCATTCTGTTAAGGATTATATGGAACTATGTGTTGTACCTTAATCCCCTCTGATGTGCAAAATTTCTCAAACCTATTATTGATGTACTCCTTTCCATTGTCATTCTTTAATATTTTAATGGAACATTTTGACTATTTATCCACAAGTTCCTTGAAGTCCTTAAAGTGATTAAAGACCTCAAACTTCATTTTGAAAAAAAATACCCAAGTGTACCTCAAAAAATCATTGATGAATGTGAGCATGTATCTTGTCATGTTGAATGAAGGTTTTAGAAATGGACTTGCTAAGTCAATGTGGACTATTTATAGCTTTTGTTTAGCTCTCCTTTCTTTACCCTTATCGTATTTATCTTCTAGATGCTTTATAAGAATGCAACCTTTACATAGGCCATCCAAGAATTTAATTTTAGGAAATTGTGAAACCATGTCTTGATTATTGAGTTGCTTTAATTAATGGTAATTTAAATGGCCAAACCATTCATGCCATAGTTTTCTTTCTTCATATGAATGAGTAAGAAGTGTAGTAATGGGCTGATTTGGGTCAAAATGCGAGAATTTATATATCTTAGACTGATGATTGGCCTTCCCATAATCCACCATGGTGTCACTTTGTAGCTCTTTGATGACCATTGAATTAGGTGTGAACTCAACTCACTTCCCTACACCTATGTGAGTGATTTGATATACTGATAGAAGATTGGTGGATAGTGAAGGAACACATAGAACATCATTGAATATCCTATCACTTATTTTAACTGATCCTTAACCAGTAAATTATAATGAAGTGTCATCACCCATGAGAATTGAAGGCATATAACATGTCTCTAATTTTTAAAATATATCCTTTGAGGAGGCCATGTGATAAGAAGCACCTGAGTCAATAACCCAAGTCAAAGGACGAGAAGATATTACAACAAGTGCCTTTCCCTTGTTTTTACCCTTTTTTTTGTCTTTACCTTTTGTATAATCTTTTTCTGATGTGTTTTGAGATGAGGATTAAAGAACATTGATGTTGTTCTTCTCAAGCATCTTAGTCAAGGTGTCAACCTTCTTTTTCATGCACTGAGATTCATCATACCCAAATTTCTTACAAAATTTGCATTTGATTTTATCCTTCTTAGGTTTTCCACTTGAGGAGGACTCATTCGATGATGAATTTGGCTTGGCATCTAATTTCTTATTATTCTTATGCTCATGATTAGGTTTAGACTATTTCTTCTCCTATTTGCCACTGCTAAAAAGCTTCTTGTCTTGATTGACAATCAAGGTATGTGATTTTGAAGACTTTAGTGCACCAATTTAAACTAAATTATCTTTCTCTTGAGTTAGATTATCAACAAACTCATCAAATTATGGCATTTTCCAAGTGGATCCAAGTGTATGTTTGGTATCATGAAATGTAGAGATGAAAATTGAATAGTCATGACCTAGTTTTGCAAGCACATATAGAATCAATTGGTCATATATTTTTTCAATACCATATTACTTCAACTATAGTCTTAGTGATTTAAAATTTATAAAGAAGTATTATAGGGTGTAATAGTCACCTAGGCTCAATGTGATGAGCTCATTCTCCATCTCATGACCCCTCATGATGTCTTGCACTCCAAAAAGAGTATCCAAGATTGTTCATACTTAATTTAGAGGTTTTGTAAATTCAACATGAAATAGAAGGTCAAGAGACATTGATAGTCATAATAATCCATAAGCTTCATCACATCTATTGTACCACTTTTTTACATCTATAGATGGCTCAGTTTCCTCATCCATAGTAATCTGATAGAGTCCTTTACCTCTCAAAGTGAGATATATTTTAGACTTCCATTTTAGATAGTTAATTAGTGTGAGTGGTTTAATGTTTAGATCCATTAGTGTAGATTAGAATGAGACAAATTACATAATTGAAATGAAAGCAAAAAAAAGAAAGCACACAATACAAGTAACCCTTGAACTATCAAGAATACCCACCCTAAAGTTGCAATGCACACATGCTCAATCTTGGACATTGGGCATAATCAAGAATGCGTCTATGAGAAATCAATGTGATAAAGTATGAGAGAGATGTTGGGCACAACCAATAATACATCTAAGAGGAAAGGTAAAAAAGTTTAAAAAGAGTTTTAAGCTATTACACCATGTGAAAAATGGATGTTACAAAAGTTTTGAAGAAATGTCACCAATGTATAAAGTTTGAGAGAATATGCACTTTCAAAAAAAAATGGCACCCAAAAAGGATCTATAGATTGAAAGTTATAACACTTACCAGTTCTTACTCCCATATATTCTTGGACCCTTTCCAAATATGGAATTTTTTGCATTTTTTCATCCAAAAATCCAAAGATGGAAATAGCTTTGCTCTATTTCTTCATTACTTTTCACCTAAAATTTGACACCCTCCTGAACATTGCAACTTTACTCTATTTCTTCATTACTTTTCACCAAAAATTTGACACCCTCCTAGACATTGCTTGGGGTTTCGACACTAATTTAATTTAGGGTCTTGAAACTACTTTACTTTAAAAAAGTAATAACCTATATCTTCATTACTTTTCACCTAAAATTTGATAACCTCCTAAACATCACTCAGGGTTTCAACATTGCTTTACTTCGGGTTCTTGAAAATTCTTTACTTAAAAAAAGTAATAAGTAATTGCCCTTTAAAAACCCAATTACTTATTGGTTTTGTATTTTAAGGTTGTGAATTTTGACTGTTAAATCCCAATTACTTATAATTAATTGCCTTGGAGAAGCCTGATTACTTCCAAGTAGTTGCCCTAGAGAAGCCCAATTACTTCCTGCAGTGTATTTTGGGTTTCTTGGATTGCTTTACTTAACTTCATGAATTAGAAGTAAAGTAATGCCAAAAACTCAATTTGGTATATGATCAAGTTATCAGGGTTGAGAAACTTGATTAATTCTTCCAATGTAATTCAGGTTTTTTGAACTACTTTACTTAACTTCATGAATTGGAAGTAAAGTAAAGTCAAAAGCCTAAATGGGTCTTGCAAGTAAGTTGTATCACTTTGAAAACCCAATTTTGTTTGGAATCAAGTAATGGCTCTTTGAGAACCTAATTTAGTCTGCACAACAAGTTATCAGTATTTAAGAACCTAATTTGGTCTACAGTAAATTTTTGAGGTTTGTAGGCTTGATTACTTTGTCCATATGGACATTCGACCACATGGAAGAAATTCATTTTTTTTAAAAATCCATGAAATTTCTCAAAAAACTAAGAGCAACCCATTTTATATCTCAAAAACTCAAAAATATATACAAACTTATTTTTCATTAAAGGCATTCTAACATGAGTTTTGAGGTAGATTTAAAAAATAGCTCCAAGGTCAAAAATGGTGAGCAACATAGAATAAAAATTAGTAAGATGAATGCATAGAGGATCTTACCAAGGAGTTTGATGCATGAGGCTATCAAGAAGGCTCTTATACCATGAAAGAGTGTGCCAAGATATTTAAATAGATTTCATGCAATCAATGTTGAATTTTGTGAGATAGTGTGAGAACTCCAAAATTTTAAGAGAAGAAAAATATGCATTAACCTATCTATTTCAAAATGTGAATGAGTTGATTCTTCATTAACCTTTCAAAAATGAAAAGTGGGGTACATATAGGGAAAATTAGGTTAACATGAGGAATCCCCTAATTTTCCTAATTAAAATTAAATATAATTAGCCTATGGACCCTTTAAAACTAACCTAAAGAAGCTTAAATAACATGGAATGGCCATAAGACTGTGTAGGCAAAACCTAATGGGAAAAAGCACTGCACCAATAGGTGCTCCAAGGAAACTTAATTTTTTTCTTACTTTATGTATATGTTTTATTTACTTGTTTATGTATAAATAATCTCTTGTATGTATACTCTCTCCTTGCCCCATTAGGGATTATGGGTGACCAAAAACACATGGATTCATGTGGTCATATTTTACACTTTACTGATTATGTGGGGTAGATTTCATATCCTTTTAATGAGTACTAGGGCATGAAACCTAGTGTTTTATATCCAAATGTTCATACCAACCCCATACATATGATAGGGGATATAATTTGAGGGAATTTATCATTAAGATCATAGTGAAATTACCAATAAAGGGTTTCATAATAACAATGGGTTCAACCCTAATGCTTCATCATCATATCTCACCCTAAGAGTTTGAATTGATGGTAGTACTTCATAAAGACTTTTATGGATAAAATTATCATACAAAGACTATACCTATTGATGTTGGTCTTTTTTACACCACCAAATATAATGAGGTGGCCTATAATGGTTTAATAACTCAATGGAAGTAATCTCCACTCTAGGGTATGACTTGTAGGCATGAGTTAAACAACCAAGTGTTGGAATAGTAGGCTAAGCATGTATGTTGTTAACTAAGTATGCTTGTGGGTGAAATAAAAACTAATAAGTAAATTAAAATATATTTGATTTGGATGCATGGACCTTATTCTAAAGTGGGTAGATCTTAGTTAAAGAAACTCTAAAATGAGGGAAAGGTAGAGCAGAAAATAAGTCGCTATGGTATCAAGAGATTACTTCGAGGGTTGATTTATTTATGGAAAAGTGTTTTAAGAACTAATTCTTGATACTGGTATTTTTTTCACACTTAAATACAAACATAGTCATACAATTTGGGAAGATACAATATAGTAAACTCAAAGATCTCAACTAAAGGTTTTTCATGTTACAATAGTTGTTACACATCCTTACTCAAAATATTACATCTTGGATCAGAAAGGTATCTAAGGAAGCTATGGTTCACACCTAGAATATTTTATCAAAGGAAAACACTTATGTAAACTTTGAAAATTAAATAAGTTAACCTATTTATATACAATCAATAATACTTGTTAATTATTCAATAGTTGTTGTAAATATATAATAAATAGATATCAATGATAATAAAAAGAATTATCTATAGCTACTACACACTTCAAATTACTAAATCAAAACAACCAAGGAAAATAAATACTTAATTAAATATAATTTATATGGAAATGCA
Source organism: Torreya grandis (assembly GCA_037957365.1). Taxonomy (NCBI): domain Eukaryota; kingdom Viridiplantae; phylum Streptophyta; class Pinopsida; order Cupressales; family Taxaceae; genus Torreya; species Torreya grandis. Next base: position 1,358,599 of record JARHVA010001712.1, read on the forward strand.
TAGACATAGTTACATGATAATAAAAAATGACTTATTGTATTGATAATTTTCCAACCCTTTGAAATGAGGGATTACATATATAAATAGACTTGGGGAGGGGTCACCTCATCCTCTAAGTTCATGAAAAACACTAAGTTACATGTTATTAATTAGAACCTTAGTTCTAATTTGATGAAAAATACTAAATATACAATGACAATTGATCATAATTATATCCAAAAATAGATTTGCTTGCATGATGCTATGTTACATGTGCATGCTTAAAAATTGCTCAGACTAACTATTATATGTGTACATGAAGTATGAGTAAATTATAATTACGTTTAATAATCATACATGTAAAATTACATAGAAAATTAACTTTTGATAATTAAGGGTTTTTCAAACTTGATGATTGCATGGTTGCATTTGACATGGTGGGAGGCATTGAAGTTGATGGTAGATCTGAGCTAGAAGGTGGAGTCAAGCTAGAAGTTATAACTTAGCCTTCTTCCTCACCTTAAATTCTTGATAATAATTGAAATCAACCCTGTATTGAAATATAATGATGTCCATGTTCAAAAATGGTGGTCAATGCACCATACTTGATTGCTCCATTAAACGTGCATGCTCAACCTTGGTGTTCCTAAAATGAATCCAAAATATCTCAACTTATGTAACCTTATTTCTTGAAAAATTGAGCTCATACTCAATTTATTACAATGTTATCCTTTGAATATTATGTTTAAAATTGGCTGAAGCCTATTGAAGAAGTTTATCAAAATTGGCTCTAATTATTAATTTCTCTATAGAGTCCCTACCTGGTAAATCTTTAGCTCATACAAAATTTTCAAAATTATGTTCTCATGCTTTATAAAATTTGTCATTATTTTCTCTACACTTGATACCCACTCTCTTGCCTTTTGTGTTTGAATAAAAACCAAATTGAGGGAATTGCATTCCTCCAATGGTGTCATTAAGTTCAAATGGTTGTAATCTTTACTTGTTGTGTACAAAACAAGGAATTTCAATTAACATGTTCTGGTGGGCTACTGCTCAAAACAAAATCCTAACTCAGGATAACCTTCAAAAGAGAGGGTTTACACTAGTTAACAGATGTTTCTTGTGTGGTTCAAAAGAGGAATCAGTTTCACACCTCTTCATCCACTATGATTTTTCTCAAGAATTATGGGGCACAATACTTAACAACTTTGGTATTGAATGGGTCTATAATTCTAACCTTAAAGAAGTAATTCTTAGCTAGAATCCAACCTTCACACATCCCTAGCTTATAGAATTATGGAAGCAAACTCTACCATGTTTGAGCTAGATTTTAGGGAAAGAATGCAACCATAGAATTTTTAGGGACACTGCTAGAAATGCATCTCAAGTGTTTAACTCCTTTGCTAAGACCATTATGGAAAGTGTCACAACAGCTCATATTAGTGTTGTAGATAAACCCCTATCTCAAATTGAAAACCAAATTGTATCCAAATGGAAGGTTTTAAACCAGATCCCTGGGTATAATAACTCCAAAATACTACAAAGACTAAATACTAAATGGATCCCCCCAAAGCCTAACTGGATGAAACTCAACTTTGATGGGACATCCAAGTCAGATGGTAAAGCTAGTGGAGGAGGAATTATAAGGAATTATAAAAGATGGATGTCTACTGTCTATGCTAGTGGAATTGGATGCTAGAGCAACAAATATACTGAAGCAATGGCTCTACTATCGGGGTTAAAGTTAGCTATATCCCTAGGAATAAGGAACTTGAGTATACAAGGAGACTCTAAAATGGTCATAGATGCAGTTTATAAAGCATCAAATGTGGGAATTAAGCTAAAAGACATCATTACTGATATTCAATTTCTTTTGCAAAAGTTTTTTGAAATATAGATTTCCCATATTTATAGAGAGGGAAATATGCTCACTGATGCTTGTGCCAACCTTGGTTAGCAATTTTCAAGTTGGAGGGTGTGGAGACAAGGTGGTCATATTCCCTTAAACATTAGGGAGATTATTCAAAAGGAGATGACTTGTCAATAATGAGGCACATTGATGACAAGGATAGCTCTTGGAGGTGGTCCATTGGGAGAGGGCCATCGGGGATCTTAGAACTTGATAACCTTGGTACTTTTTTGACAATCATTCATGATTCATTGTATCATGAGGTTGAGGCGCATGGGTCTCATCATGAAAATCGATGGGAAATAATTTCTAAGCATGGGAGTAGACAACATCATCTTTGTAGGGTATTTTGAATAGTAAGCCATCGCATCTTCATTATGCATAAATGAAAACAAGGGTTAACAACCATTTTAAAGCTAAAGGCTAAACTTAGGAACTCCATGGTTTGGGTCTACAAATACAAAATGGGAGGAGACTGTATTCAAATTGAACCTATCTCCTATTGTGAATTTAAAGATAATCCACTGGTTTGGCATTATTGTAAAGAAGGGGGTATCAGCCCATATTTGAAAAAGCTTAATGGTTATGACGAAAACTTGTCTGAGCATTTTGTGAGATCTTGGTTGAATAGGTGGGTCACTGTGGGAAGAATTAGTTTTGAAATCTTTGAAAAGGTGATATTTATGGCCACAAGAATGACCATGCAGGGAATAAAACTTTAAAGGAAAACCAAAATTATGGATCTGTCAAGCCATAAACTATTTTTGGGTGAGGGAGAAGAACTCATCCCATATCAAGGAGGCTTCAAGCACACTAAACTTTTAGAGCCATGGGATGGAGTGTGCTTTATTCTCATGAAGTACTTCACACTCGAAGGGTGATTTACCAAGTTCTACAATTACCACCTCCCTTTGTTAAATCACTTCAGGCGTAATGTTATTATTAGTTTCCCTTTTTACTTGCTCTCCTCTTTGGAACACTTTGTCTTGAGGGTGAGAGTTAAAATGGCTAAGAAGATGGACATGAACCCTATTCCCCTATAGTAGGGCTAATTTTTTTCTTATACAACTTTCATTGTGCCCTAGAGCCATCCAAGACTATCAGAGTTGATAGTGGAGACATTCCTTCCAACCTGGTGTCTGGTGATGCTATTGATTATTCCTATTTTTCCCCTGATCCTACCAAAACAAAAGATGTTTCTTTCTTCACCCCAGAAGAGACCCCTGTTGATACCCCCAGCTCCTTTGTGAGCAAGAAGGGTAAGAAGAGAAAGGTTGATGAATTGGAAGATCATATTAAAGAGACCATAGAGGGGACCCACACAAATTTGGGTAGGGCCACAAGGGGCCAAGGTGGTAAATCTCACAAGTCTTCCAAAATTAATAAGGAAGGATTCTCCTATGGAGTGTGAAGGTTAGGGTGGATTGCTGGTAAACCCACCCTGAAGGCCAAATTGATTGATTATTTGGAAAGTGCTTTGGAAGAAGCAACCCAAGAGGAAGAGTCTAAAGAGCTGGAAATCCAAGAAATTTTGGAGGACATTGGAGGGAAGCAGGAGACTAGGGATTTTGAGGTTATTGAGGAGCATGGTGTTGACACTATGGAAACTACTGATAATAAGGGGAAAATGTATGCCAAGGAAGTTGGCAAGGATATTGAGAATGAGACTGACTAGAAAGCTAAAATTGGGGCCATGAAGGATCATATTTAGAGGCTAGAGCAAAATTTCACCAAAGGACTCTAGAATACAATTTTGCTAAGCATGTCTATGCTGAAAGAGGTGGGTAATACTAGGCATGCTGATAACGTAGAGAATACTGAGAAACTTAAAGATCTTCTCAAATCAATGGTTATGTAAGGAGAGTCCTCTCTGAGTCTGGTCTTTTCATTTCTTGTGTTTTGTTTCTGTGTCTATTGTTTCTCAGCTAGTGCTATCATCTTTCTAAAGGCATTTTTTTAATTTCCTTTTTGTCTTTTTGCTTGTAAAGGGTTTGGCCCCTGGTTTTCTGCCTTACCTTATCAAAAACAAGGAATTTTAATTATTTTCATCTTTTTTAAAATAATTAAATAATTTTTTTATTTCAATGATATGAGGGGATAATTCAGCCCTCGTTAAACCAATAACATCAAAAATATTGTATAACCTTGAGGCTATTCTTTGTACATCAATCTCAAATTATCTAATAACATGAACAATTTATTTTTATTCTTAGACCTTCTCCAATTCTTGTTAAAACTCTCTTATCACTTGATCGGTCACCTCATGAAGTTTAATAAAATCATCCTCTTACATGTCCAAATAAGATCTAAAATCTTTGTTTTAAGGTTAATACCCTAGTTTCCTATTCTTTCTCTTGGAAAGAGAGAAGATATATTGTCTCTCTTCTAAGATTATTCCCCTACAAGCATCATCTTCAATATTTTTCTTATTTACTCTTTAGATATTCCCTATAGATTTATCAAAGATTAAAATTATAGTGGGCAGCTCAATTATTATGAGATTTTGTCTTCGAGAGGCTTAATATTATAAGTTTTAAGTCCACTGTGGGATCACCAATCGAGTAGAGTTGGTTGGTTAAGTGTTCTTTATAGTAGTCTTAGCCAACAAGTCCCTTAAATATTTACTCAAGGCTTATACATATAAGGGGTATGGTAGTGATAGATAAATGATCTTAAACTAGTCAACACCATCATATTGGGGCATAGGGTGAACTATTTATACTGAATTTTTATTCCCACTCTTCTTAGATGATACTAAAGGAGTAGTCTATGTAAGATTGGAAGACGGCATTGGCAATCCCAATTGGGTAGAAGATACATGCAATTATGCACTTACCAATTCTCCCCTAATTTTCTTAGTATGAAATTTTTTAGGCTCAAGGAAATATGAAGAAATGATAGTGGTAACAATAGTGTAAGTGGGAACAATAATTGCTGAGGAAAAAAACTAGAATTATAGAAACAGTTGGGATTATGTAGCTAGTATGACTAAAAGAAACAAATTCCACTTTGAGAATAACTAGCAATCATAGGACACCAAGACTAAGAGAGATAGGATAAAATTAACTAATAGACATAGGATAAACAATTGACATAACTAAAATTGTAGAAATAAAAGGAAGTAAGAAGATAATTGGTGCCATGTCCTTACCTAATTTATCTACTTCAACTAGTGCTTTTAATTTGGCTCGTTGAAGAATCATGACTTTTTCTATTTGAAACTCTTCCTATTCATATTCCCAAATGATTTACTTATTGTAGATGGATACACATGCCTTGTATATCCTTCTATAAATGATGTATCAATAGTTGTGCTCATAGGAGGTCCCTAATCTCTAGGTTTCTTCTTTTAATAAAGAGTTACCTTTTTAGTTGAAGAAGAATCTAGCTATGTGGGGGAAGTTGGGAATTCCATTCTTGTAGTCACATGAGATAATGTGGAATTAAGAAGATTATGGTCTTATAAATTCTAAGAGTCTATGAAAATAAGCTCCTCTTCTCTTCTAAGGGAACTTGTAATGCTATGAACCTCTTATACCCCATGCTCTTTCTTTATAGTAGTTATCATGATGGGTGGAATTTGATATGGCTCTCCCTTTTTGAATGACGACTGAGAGGTCATATTATTATATAAGTATATTTAAACCCATCCACTTTGAGGTAGAATCCAAACTTATGTATTTTTAATTGAAATTGAGGGATCCCCTTGTATTATTTTCAAAAGTTTTTCATTCAATCCCACCATTTGAGCCCTCTCTAGGACCTAGGCATCACTCTTAGAATTCAAAAATATAAATTCATGATTATAAGCTTAATGTTAGTATAGGATATCAATACCTTGTATATGCTTTTGAATCCAACCATGAGGGTCCCAATCTCTATGCAGTAGGGTGGCCAATGAATAACATTCCATGAACTTTCCAACCTCTCCAAAATGCTTGTGATTGAAATAACACATTATGCCAATCATCAAATGAGAGCCATGAAATTAAATCTTATTATTATTATTCAAATCCTCATCAATACCCCACCATAAATGGTATGTGATCTCCTACTCAGCTAGTTTATCTAGCACATATTTTAGGGGACACAATGGGGTAACCGTATGCCATGTGACCATGATCACCATATAATCAAGGTAAAGCCAATAGACCCCTTTTGGAATCAATGTATCATTTATTATTTTTTATACTCTAGTCAATGGTTCTTCATTTACACCCCTCCATACCTATGGATACACCTCCTATGCAATTCTTATTATATTTTCTATATTGTATGAATGAGTAAGTAATCTAGAGCCAAGATCTAGAGTGATCCATTATGTATTTATATTTCACTTATGACTATGTTTAATAAGTAATACATCATGTATAAATGAATCAAATAGGCCTATTATCTTTATGAAATATTTTGTTCCTAAAGCCTGGTGTTAATTATCTCTCTTAGGGCAAAGGTTAGCTCTAAGGTCATCAATAAATATATAAATTTAAACCACTCAAATTGAATGAAGTGGATGATAGGGTATCAATATAACCTATTTATAAGGGAAATTCTAGTTTAGACTCATCCAAAATTTGGTTATAGGTACCAATAACTTTTCCTTAAGGACAATAATTTCTCTAGGGATAATCCACTTGTTGAGTGTTTTATTAATTGTGTTGTTCTTATTCCATGTTAAAACTCTATGTAAATCAAGTGCATCATCTAAAATAGGTAAGCATAGGTACCTTTGGAAGGCATCTCCTAAAATATAGGTGATGATAATTTTATGCTTCACATGATGTAGAAAAGTGCCCTAATTACCTTACATACAAAAAAGAATCCTACAGTAGGTCAATGCATGGAATTACCTTAGGCTTGGTTATTAAAACATGTAATCATTGTCACTTGAGTGGGAGTAAATATTCATCCAATTTAATTTACACTAGTGTTAAATTTTATTCACGTGTATAGGCATCCACTTTTTTAATTACATCCCATAGAGCTGAGCAGTTAGGATACTCGTCATTGAACATTGTTGAATAAAAAATGGTGTCCATGTACTTAGTATAGTCTTTTATCAAAAACTTGGAATGTGGTTTGACTCCCCTTAATGTCTTGGATGAATAATACATTGTTAATTTTCTATGCTCATAGAGTTCTAGTTCTTTGATTTAATGGTTTTTCTCTTCTAGAAGTAAGTCATAGTTTGAATGCAGGTGGCTAGGGTTTTGATTTCTCAGGGATGAAAATTTACTTGGGCTAATTTATGATAAATGGGCATGATTTTCACATTAAATTCATTCATATAGATTTTATTATTCAATTTTAGTTTGTGCACCATTAATTACCAACGTCTCTAACCTTTTTTTTTACTCATTTAATTTAGCCATTACCACTTTATTTTGGTAGGTATGCAACTAGAGCTTATATAAATTTAGAGGAATGTTATGTCATTACCTTTGAAAAGTTTCATATTGTCACTTTTTCCACTCTAATTTAGTTATGACATAGAGGCTTTTGGTAGTCAGGTGTCAAATGTTACATTAGAATAGGGTTAGCCAAAATTATTTTAACACAAACTTATTTTATGAATAAAAGTTATAAAGACCTATGGTGAACATCTTTTGTGAAGGTTATTTTTTTGAAGGCCAATTTATAAACCAAAAGTTACAAAATGTAATTTTTGAACTTTTTTTTTGAAGACCAAATGTTGACCAAGACCATCCAAATAAATTTTTTTGAAGACCACTTCCTAAAGATTTCTCTGAATAGTTTTCTAAATAATTTCTTTGAACAGTTTTTTGAAGACCAAATTATGAACAAAAAAACCAACCATTTTCCTCAAAGTAATAAATTATGAAAACTTTTATAGAAGTGAAAAATTTATGAAGTACCATAGCTATGAATAGAGTCTATGATAAATGTAAATTCCAAAGACCAAAAGTGCAATCAAAACTAATGAACAAAACCTGTGAACAAAGTTTTTGAACATTTTTTGTGAAGGTTTAACATAGGTGCAAAGGATCCATGAATGTCAGAGGTTGACTTCCTTATAAAAGTTTTAAAGACATAATTTTTATAAGTAACACTATTGGAAATAGGAAAAATATGTGAAGCTTGAGACTTTATAGTTACTGTGCATGTTTTGAAAACCTACACATATGAAAAACTTATGAAGAGTATCAATTAGTTAGTCTAAATAAGAAAAAACATGTTAAATTTCCATTTGTGTTTATACCAATTAGTGAAGTTAAGTGCACATATAAATATCTATGAATGAAGATTTTCAAAAGAAGTCTAGACCTTTCATAATATAGTGGGTCCCTATTCCAAAAAAAAGAATGGGGATATGTTGAGTATGTAGAAACCAAAATAGTGTCAACCCCGCCTTGGTCCCTTTCTAACTTCAGCATGCCTAACCTATACTCTATTAATTTAAAATACTTATTTTAAATTAATAATCCCCCCTAGACACCTCACCTTGGATTCCTAGCTCTTAGGCCATTTATCACCCTATGAATAATCATAATTACCTAAGCCCTATTTCAACTCCCCCACTAATCCTCATGCCTATTAAACCCGCCATTTGGACCGTTTAACAATGACAATTAAACTTGGCAGATGGAAGAATAGGCAAAAGGCTAAAAATAGCCTTTTTACCCATTCTCTAGCTATCGACATCAGTCGACAGTCAACCGACGCCATCGATATCACCGATCTCAGTTGCTTAAAACTAAATTTTGACCTCAACTGTAGACAGGAATGCAAATTCTCTTGCTCCCAGGATCCGAATTCTCTTGATCCTTGACTCTTTGCAGGCATCAACATTCTATTATCACTCTCCAGGCTAAGAAACTCTATAAAATTCACTGCACATTTGATTAGAAGATTGCATGAAGTCTCTTACATCAGCCATAATGGAAATAAGTCTTCTACACTTCTGGCTCTCCACCAAGAGCTAAGTATTCTTCTGCCTTTCATTTCAGTATCTTTAGAATGGACTGGTAATTAGTCAATTTGATATTTTCTAAGTACTATTGAGACAACCTGACTTTCTTCCTAGAAGGGCTGAAAAGCCTTCCTCTCATCCTTATTCTCCTTCCACCCCTGTCCCCTACCTTTTGTCCTTTCCCAGACCATATTCACTATCTTGTATCCCTGCACAACCCTTTGGAATCTCCCAGACCATTTTGTTGACCACAGACATCAACCAAAAACCCTTCCAAGGCCATTGCCCTAACTGACATCGACCATTTTCCCTACCGATGTCGGCAGACTAATCGACATCAGCAACCGTGACCAACCGACACCAGCAGAACCATCAATGTCAGTGATTGTGGAAGACTTATAGCATAACACAGGTACACATTGTCTATTTTCTATTTCTTAGTCTTTCATTGTCCCTCTTTATCCAACACTCTTTTGTCAAACAAGTGGACTGTCATCCCTCAAGGAAGTCTTTGCACTTCTGGGACTAAACTTTGCTTGGCAGTCCACCATATATCTAACATTTTCTTTGTTTAAGTCTTTCTTATCTACAGTTGTAATCCTCCACAGCCAAAGAGGAGCTCCTTAAATGTCTAGATACGGTGCACAACTTCATCTGGGTATCATCTAACCCCTGACCATTTAACTTTAGTTTCTTATTTTTTTTTAATGTGAAAAAGCAAAAGTTGAGTAGAAACATTCTAGCACACCTGGAGGGACCCTGGAATTTTCCTTGGGTTCATTTCTTCTAAAAGGCAAACATTCATATAGATGCATTAGATTTCTTCTTGCAGCTTTCCTCTTTCTCCTTATTTCAAAAAGACACCATAAGCACAAGTTAAAAAGAACATCTTTCTTTTTCTTCTTGTCATCTTTTTCTTGCATAGAGTAGTGAAAATTCATACTCTTAACCTTTTCCTCATTTGTTTGCATCTAAAAAAAACATTTCAATTTGAGTTAAAAATTAATTGCATTTCATTCCTGCTTGAATGCATTTTTAGCTCATCTAGTAATTAAAAGTGCATTATGAATAAATTGTAGTGCACATATGTTACACAACCTAACCACATTCACAAAATCAAACATCTAAACATACCTAATACAAGGCCCAACTAGGATTTAATCACCTAGCAGATACCTTACCCTTCCTGGTAATCCTACTTGGACTTCACTACCAAGGGGAGAACCCACTCTGTTCTCTAGTAGAGTATAAACTCTAGGAGAAGTATATATTAGCTAAGTGACCTAGCTTGTCTATGGGCTCGTGAAGTGAGGGGAGCAAGCTCCTAGCACCAAGCCACGTATGAAACCTAATACAGATTTTGAGCACCAAAACTCAACCCGAAACCAACCTTAGACTACTTCTTTTAGTACCTATTCTAAAAGCCCAACTTCCCAAACATATTCTTCTAAGGCATAAGCCACCATGACTCTAAAATTTATTCTTAGGAATTAACATTTAGTGGTTGCTTTCCATCATCTATTTTTTTGTCTGTATCTAATTTTTTGAGCTGGTGAGGTCGCATTCTGAGATCTAAAAACAACTCAAACTTTCTTCTTTCTTCCAAAAACTTTTAGTTTTCTAAGTTTCTAGAAATACACAGTAATTGACATCAATTTTTCCACCGACGTTGGCAACTATCTTCAATGACATCAATTTTTCTACTGACATCGGTCACTGTCAAACAAAATTTCTTCTCAAACAACAAGCTAAAAACCAGACCTTTTTGCTATTAAAAACAAATTTTGGTTTTTTTAGGCTTGTTGTTTCCAAAATCGGATTCACCCATTTTTGTGAACAACCCCCTACGAAACTTGTCCATTTCGTCTTTTGTCTCTCTAAGTTTGGTCGTGAGACGAGTTTTGAATTTGTTCTCATCTTGGCCTCAAAACGTGAAAGTGGTTAAGATCTCGTTGCGGCCAAGGTTCCCCTCCCCAAGACTATCTCTTTCTAGAGTTAGTCTTTTCTTCCATTACCTGTAGGGGCAACAAATTTTGCCACCTCTACATTTTCCTTGTTTTTGTGCAAAGGTGGCAAATTTTACCACCCCTACACCTTGACCTGTAAGGGCGGCAAATTTTTCTGCCCCTACACTTAAATGAACCGAAACATGCAAGGGCGGCAAAATTTGCCACCCAAGCATGTCTCGATTTCCATACATAGCATTTATTGCCATATGCGGTGGGTTGTTGGGGTTGATTTTTACTCCATTTAAACTGATTTGAGCCTCATTTATTCTCATTACTTCCTCCTCTCCTCCTGCCTCTTGCATCTGAGTGACCTAGTTGATGAGTCGAAGTGTGTTTTGGTAGATTCAACCTCGTGGCATGCACGATTTCTTAGTTTAATCAGTGAACTCCTGCACATCTGCTCCCATCCAGTCGAGATCATTCCCAATGATAGAAGCATCTCCCAAGAAGGCAAAAATAATGAAATACAAGTATCAGGGCATCTTCTCATTCACGTCGGTCTCTTCGAATGTCAATGACATCTGGGACACTTAGATCAGCCATGTGGACATGGACAAATTCCTAACCCACACAAAGGTGACGAACCCTAGCATCAGGATGAAAAGGATTGTCGATAGCAACATCCACCTAGTGGCCACCTTTTTAGTAGTAGTGCATCATACTGAATTCATCCTCCAATGTGCTCACTTCTACAACAAAGAGACCAAGTCGGTCTTAGACGCTAGCGGCAACATGGTGATTCAGTTGGACCTCAAATTCATCGATAAAGTTTTCATGTGCCCTCCAACCACCGAAGTAACCCAAATTGACTTTGGGGATGCTCAGAAGGAGTATGAAAAAGACCCTGAGAGGGAAAAGAAAGTTATGAACTATAAGTGGTTGAAGTCCCCTAGGACAAGCTTATCAAGATGGCCACGAAACTTTCTGAGGAGTGACTTCATTGAGGAAGTTGGTGACTTGATCACCCTTCTAAGTAGAGTACAGGGCCTCTCGTCTTATTCACTATTCCATGAATGGATGTATCCATTCATTAAAATCATCCTCCAAGGGAAACAAGCCATCTTTTGGGGAGAGCAGATCAACAACACCCTCCATGAGCAGCTGACCAAGGTGTAGACCTCTCACAAGTTTTACATGACTTTGTACCTTGTGTACATAGCTGGCGTGATGCAAACTTTTCCAAGCTTGACCATGGAAGGGGATAGAAAGAAGACTCCATTATACTCATACTACCCTCAGCTGACTCTGAAAGGATCGACCCGTCACTTTAAGAGGGTAAATGATGCCTTTTTCGCTACTTTTTATGTCTCTTTGACCCACAGCTTGAGCAGAAGAGAATATCAGACAAAGCTTGGATAGTGGTCAATGATTACAGCTACATGTTCTTTCAATTCCCCACCTTTTTTTATCTTCAGGTTGGCTTCTACCAAGACTACCCCTACATGCTCCCCAGGTTCCCTTCAGATAAGCTAGTGCTAATGGAACTTTGCTGACAACTGATTATCGTGCATACTAGATAGATGGAGCTAAAGAGACCAGGTTTTAAGTTTCTGATCGAGATTGGCAGGTATTCCATTGCAACATCAGCCAAAGCCAAGGTCATAGAAACTAAAATGTAGATGGTTACTTTAAAACCATTCAAGAGACGGGAAAAATTTGATTACAGGGGAGTCAAGGACAAGATCAGGAGGAAAACCCAATTCCATGAACCCATGATTGAGGATGTCTGGATCAACCTCAGGACCGCCAAAGAAATTAGGAAATTGGACTTTAACAGGCTGACCCTTGAACAAATTGAATATCTCATGCTTGCAGAGATCCCCTCCAGTCTGATCGATGACAGGAATATCATCAATAGCAAATACCTGGCAGAAAAGGTTGTTGGTTCCCCTCTCCCTCCAACATAGTGGTCTTAAAAGGAGTTGACTTCCCTGAGAAAAAGATTTGAACCAATATTGGCTAACATCAATGATTGGTTAGCAGCCAAAGGGATCATTGTGAAAGAATTCATAACTGGGTTTGAGGCTGAATATCAGGTAGAGTTAAAGAAGTAGGCAAAAAATAGAACTAAAAATAAAGGTGATGTGCCTTCATCTTCTAGACCTCACAAGCATAGAATTATCTTTGTATCTAATAAGCCTAAGGCCACTGAAGAGCCTAAACCAGTGGCCAAAGGAACTAAAGAAAAGAGCCCTCATGCATAGGTAGCTCAGCCAATGGAAATAGATGATCAACCGTCAGGGCAGCCAAGTACTAGACCTCCACTCTCACCAAAAAAAGTGCAGCCACTCCAGGGCATCTCTCCTTCTCCTCCTCAGTCTCCCATGGCACCCTCTTCTCCTATCTCTCTGATCAGTATTCCCTCTTTCAGAGCCACTTCTCCTTCCAGAGTCATATTCAGTGATCCTCAGGGCACTTCTGGAGGTTCTCCCCACTCTTCGAGGTCCATCCCTAGTTTATCCTCTCCTTCCTTCAACTTGCCAGCAAGCCCTACACCTAAGCCAAAATCAGTAGTTGGTACAGTTTCACCGATTACTCCAACTACAACCACTGTCACTACTAGTAGTGTAGAAGCTATTGTAATAACACCAGCAGAGGGAACCATTACCACAGCAGGTACTTCTCTCCTACCTTGGATGTCCGCTTTCACCCCCAAAATAAAGAAGTTAGCCATCTCTCCAGATGACTTTGACTTTGGCAAAATAGTGCCAGTGAAAGCTAAGGCTCCTAAGAGGCCAAGGATCCTCTCGAAATTGGTCGAGGAAAAAGGGCAAAAAATTATGGAAATGGCCAGGCCTCCACAGGATGCAACCCTTGAGGGTTTCAAGATGAGTAGCTATTCCATCTCTCATGTTGAACTTGGCAAAGACACTCACGAAGGTGTGAAAAGTGATCTTCAGGCTGCTATGGACATCATGGTCCAGAAATTCGATCGAGAGAAGGAGATGAAAGATTATTACAAGGCCAAAATAAAGTAGCTAACGACAGTAATAAGAAAGTTCACCCTTCCCCCTAAAGCAGCAACTCCAGAGGCCTTCTCCGTGGATGACCTAGTCATTCAAAAAGTAGAAAAGACCTATTCAAAGAGAAAAGTCCTAGAAGATTACATTGAAAAAATGCATACTCAGGGAGTTTCTTTGCTGTCAGAGGTTGCAAAAAAGATGGGTAAGATGAAGAAAGTAAAAGCAGAGTTAGATGACTTTGTCTCCCTTATCTCTCAAGAGATTGATAGTTTGGAAAAGGATCTTAGCAGATGGAAGGAAATGAAGGATCTTAAGAAAAGCACTTTTATATCTATTGGTGCCATCTCCAGCAAGGACTCTTATGTTGAAATCAAGGAGTCATTGATCTTCAGGATCCAGGTACTCAAAGATTTGATTAATGGTCTTAAAGCTTTCAAGGAGGCTAGTGAAAAGAGTGACCTGAGCCTGATGAATAAACTAGAAGAGGTGCCATGTAACCTAACCTCTAAGGATAATCAGTTCCTTTCGGCAGAAGAAATGATTTAGAATTTCAAGGAGATGATTCGGAGAGATTTTGAAGAAAAATCCTTCTCAATGTCTTCAGTGGACAGTATTCTAGACGCTCAGTTAACTTTGGAGAATCTAAAATCTAGGTTAATTGGCCATGTTAAAGCCATCACAGCATTGAAAGACACATTGATCAGAGCCAGAATCATCTCTAAGAACACAGTTGCACCAAACAGCATCAAAATTCAGGCATCCATCACTATATTCGATGCACATATGAAGAAATCTGACAGCAAAAACTGAATCTCTCTCCCCTTCTTTCTTCTTCTCTCCTTATGCACTTTTGTTTTGTGCAAAGTGCATGCAATTTTGAAAAATGTAATTACATGTAAATATTTTGGAAAAATATCTCAAATTCAAAGATGAGTCATCTTTGACTGAGATATTTTTGTATTTTATTATTTTTTGGTTTTTGAGGATTTTCTCCCTATATATAGTGGAGACCTCATTTTGTAAAAGGCTTGGAAAAATTAATAGAAAACACTCTGCTGAAATTGAAGCAACTTTTGAGACTTTGTGCTCAAATTTGTAAATCATATTTTGTTGAATGAATGAGAAGCAGGTTATTTCAGACTTTGTGTTGAGATTGTATGTGTTATTTAGAAAATAGTTCTTATGTCCTTTTTCCTAATAATATCTTATTTATTTGATTTAATAAGCAAAGTGGGTGTGTTTATATTATCTAAGGGTGTTTATAAAAATAGAGGATAGACTTTGAGCTTATTTTATCTTTGAGATTCAGTTATCTTTTGTAGTTTCAGGTGGAGACTTTGTGTTTTGTTTTATTCTACGGTTACGTTTGTTTCGAATCGATGAAAGAAGCTACGAAAGACTTTGTGCTTACATGAGTGTTCTTGTAGATTTTGTTACCTCAAGTGATCTCCTGCTCTCTGTTTGATACCATTCCTAAAAGAAGAGGAGTGTTGTTAGTTATAGACCAGGATATCCTAATTTCATTCTTTGTACATTACCTCTAAAAAAAGAGAGGTAGATGTTGTTACACCACCCCATGTGTTATTTTTTGCTTAATTATATATATGCATATAGCGCATGAATATTTATAGGGAACCTCCCCTTGATGATAGGAGAGATTTACTTCGTAAAGATTCGATAAACCCATACTTTTTGTGGTGTAAATATCCCTATGATGTGGTTGATATACCCATTTTGTCATCGGTTAGTTGATGACAAAATATTCACCCAACAATTTTTTGGCGACTCTGCTGGGGACCTTGGATGTGCAGTCTGAAACCTCAAGTTTCAGATTGAAGCAATCCTTACCCTTATCCATTACATAGTCTGGTGACTCCATTCCATATCTTACCCATTATCATTATAGCCTTACCATCTACCTCTGTTATATTATCTGGTTTGCAAAACTAGAGCCACTAAGAAGAATGTGCATTTTGAAGCCTCAAGCTTCAACTTGAAGCAATTTCGATCCCTTTTTCATTTTAAAATCTGGCAACTCCATGCTACACCAGAAGCTAGAGATCTAAGGGTGTTTTTGACCCTGTGTTTGAGTTGGCACAACAAAGTGACTTTGATCTCTTTATTTCATCACCTTTCCTCCCACGTTCCAAGAGTTTCCCTCATAACCTTTTCAAGTCATCGAAACAAGGTAGAGCTTCTTTTCCTGCGGTTAACTGTGCCCTACCAGTAAATACCCCACCAAGGTTTGTTATCCCACCATTTAATCAGCCTTACATTATGGCTCAAGGCCTGTGGGGTAATTCCTTTTGTCTTCTCAATTTGACTGCACCTTTGCATGAACTACCTCATAGTTCTAGGAAAAAATTTCCTAAGTTTTTTGGTGATGGAAAGGTTCATCCCGACGAGCATATTGTCGCTTTCTCCATAGCATGTGATGTGATCGGCATGGAATTTGAAGATGTAGTAGTTAGACTTTTTGTGGAAACTTTGCAAGGAGCTGCCATGAATTAGTTCTATCACCTACAGGTGGGGTCAGTAACAGACTGGGATATGCTCAAGTCCAAATTCAAAGCTAGGTTTAAACCTGTTGAGGATGCACACACTTTGTTAGCCCAACTAACACAGTTGAAAAAAGAATCCCAAGAACCCATGAGGGATTTCATAGCTACATTTAACAAGTTGAGAAATCAGATTCCAACTGTGGCTCAGCCCATGCCAAAAAATCTTAAGTGTTTTTTTATCAATTCGCAGCTTCCCAAAGTAAGTTTTCTGTTGAGGTGAGTTGGCCCTATGGATCTAGACTTGGCTCAAAGTTTGGCTACTGAGATTGAGGACGATCTTATTCTAGCAGGTAAGATCAGAAAAGACCCTAGTAAAAATAAATTCTCTTCATCTACTGAGAGTTCTTCAGGTACCACAGATCCTATGGTGCAAAAATTAATGAATGAGCTGATAACTTTAAAGAGGCAAATATCCCAAGGTACGTCTGCTCCTACCTATCAAGATTTGCCTAGGAGAATGTTTCAAAATTAGCCATATCAGGGTAATGCTACCCAGAACCAAGGGTAATCCAATTGCCTACCTCCCCCTCCAGGGAGATTAGCCATTGAAGCAGCACCTGCCAATTTAGCGATTGGTTACTTAGAGACTAAGCATGATAATTCATTAACCTCAGTTGGACCAACAAGAATATGCTAATCTCTTCAATGAGTAGGAAGAGGAATTAGCTGGCGACTCTAATATCAGTTTCTTGGATTACCAAGACGGAGCTGGATGTAAAGGGGAAGGTTTGGATGGATCCTACGCTGTTTTCACCAGATCTCAAAATCAGTCAGCTTCACAGACTGACAAAGGAAAGGCATATGAAGAGCCCCAACCAACGGTTTCCATTGCCAAATGTGGGACTCCATTGCCTCCAAAATCAAAAGATCAGGTAACCCTTTAAAAAGTGAGTACTCCCAATCACCCGATATCTTTCACTTCTGCTACTCAGACCAGTGCCGCACCTATTAAAGTCCCTGATGATGGACTCTCTTCCTCTGTTTCAAGTTCTTTTTAATTATTTGATATAATTGATCATGCTAGAAAGACTAAAATTCAAATGATAGAGGTTAAATATTTGAGAGCTAACCCAGAACAGTTTGATAAGTTAATAGAATATGTAAAAAATAAAGCTGTCTCTATAGGACAAGATTCTTTGAAAATTGTTCCTGATCCCCCTAAAGACAAATTGGCCTAAAAAAATCTTGTTGTGACTCCTCCTATCACCCTCGAGAAAATATAACCTTTCTATGTTTCCCTGCTTATAAATGGTTATAAACTGAGTAATTGTATTATAGACTCTGGAGCTTCAGATAATGTCATGCCCGTGAAGGTAGCAGATTCTCTTGGCCTGACTTTGACCAAAACTTTTGGGAGGTGTGTTTCCATTGAAAATAAGCAAGTTCCTCTCCTTGGTCAAATAAAAGATGCTCAATATGCCTTCCTGGCTTTTCCAGAGAAGCAGATAAAAATGATGGTTTTAGTGGCCGATGTTCCCGCATCTTACGGCATCCTACTTGGGTAGAATTTATGCAAGGATGTTGGAGGTGAGCTAAGTATTGACTTATCGGAAGCAAGAATTCCAATTTAAGGTGTCATGAAGAAGTTGCTTCCTAAAAAAGAAGCAAGGTATGTAGTTACCAGATCATCGGCATTGGAAGCTCAAATTTTATTTGAGTCCTCAGGCATGGGCAACTACTTCCTATCTACAGACGGAACCCATGAGACACCTGATGAAACTGACAAAAAATTGACAAATCAAAATGAGCACATGGAAGAGCCTCTTTCCACAAATAAAGGAGTTTTCAAAGAAAAGGCAGCGTTTAATGAGGTATGGACTTTAGAATTTGATGGTAGCTGCTCTTCTACTGGTTCAAGAGCCAGGGTTGTGCTAGTATCTTTGCAGGGAGATATTATTCCTTTGTCTTACAAATTGTAATTCAATAATACCAACAACACTGCTAAGTATGAGTCCCTATTGCTCAGACTACAGGCTGCCAGAGAAAGGGGCATTAGGCTACTCCATGCTAAAGGGGATACTGAGTTGATAGTCTCCCAGGTGAGGAACCTCTACCAGACAAAAAATGAAAGGTTGCGCCACTATCACAACCTGGTCTAGGATCAGATTGAAAATTTTGATGCTTTTAATATCTTTATTGTTCTGAGGGAATTCAATGATCGGGCAGATGCATTGGCTATCTCTACCACCCTTTTAGTCCCTCACCTAAACTTTAAGGGAGATAGGTACACTATTGAGCTGGTCTTTCGGCCAAGTGTACCTGATAATGCCAGCCACTAACAAGTATTTAACAACGATGATCAAATCATTGCCTTCTTAGAGCAAAAAGATAGTTTTGAACAACTGCATTTTGAAGGTAGTGAACCCTGAGAGTGTGAAGCAGCTCTTGAGGCCAATACGAATGTAGGTGAGAACTTCCTATAGCTTAAAGGGAATAAGATTCCAAAAGGCTTGGTCTCCTTAGAGAAATTGTTTGATAACTATGATAGGTTTATTAAACAACAATGAACAGATTCAAAATCCTCTTAGGACTTTGATCAAGTAAACTTGGGAACCAAGCGCAATCTTAAGATGGTAAATATTGGGAAATGTTGCACTCCCAAGGAAAGATTTGAGCTTGCTAGTCTACTCTACCAATATATGGACGTATTGGCCTATTCCTATGATGATCTAAAATCACTCAGGCTAAATGACATCTGCCATGACATTCCCCTGAAAGCCAACTCTGTACCTTACAAGCAAAAATCTAGGTAGTATAATCCAAAAATCTCAGGTACTATTTTAGCTGAAATACAAAAGATGCTTGATGCTCGGATAATTTTTTTGATCCATCACTCAACATGGATTGCCAACATAGTGCCCACCAGGAAGAAGAATAGTGAAATTTGAATCTATGTGGATTTCAAAAACTTAAACCAGTTGTCCTTAAAAGATAAATACCCCCTTCCTATCATGGATCAAGTCCTGTAGATGGTAATAGGTTCAAAAATGTTATCAATGCTAGATGGTTTTTTGGGGTACAATCAGGTCAAAGTCAGGAAAGCAGATCAACACAAGACAACGTTCACCATGCCTTGGGGCACGTTCACTTACCGAAGAATGCCTTTTGGTCTAATAAATGCAGGCACCACTTTTCAAAGGGCGATGGATATCGCTTTCAAAGATGAGATGGGAAAATTCATTGTAGTATACCTGGATGATCTGACAGTGTTTTCAAAACATAATTCTAAGCATATTCATCATTTGCAAAAGATATTGGAATGCTGTCGTCAGAATGGTATCTCTTTAAACCCAAAGAAATATATCTTTAGAGTTACTGAGGGAGAACTTCTCGGACACACTGTGTCTCGAGAAGGTATTAAAATTGATCCAAAGAGAGTCAAGTCTATTCAGGAACTTACTCTACCTACCAGTAAGACCACAGTTCACTCTTTCTTTGAAAAGGTAAATTTTTTCTGAAGGTTTATACCTGAATTTGCTGAGAAAAGCTGTCACATTGTCAACATGATGAAGGGAAATGCTACGTTTAGGTGGACCTATAAGGGTAAATCAGCGTTTTAGGAGATTAAGGAAGCAATCACCTGTGCACCAGTATTAGTCTGCCCATATTACACTAAAATTTTCAAGATATATAGTTATGCCTCTGAACATACACTATCGGCTATTCTAGTCCAGCAAAATCCAGAAGGTGTATAATCTCTAATTTCATTCATGATTTGTCCACTCAAGGATCATGAGCTAAAATACTCCCTTATGGAGAAGCATGCATACGTTATGGTCAAAGCAGTTAAGCACTTTAGGTTTTATATCCTGAACTCTCACACCAAAGTTCTCGTACCAGACACTACAATAAAATCCATTTTGACTCAGTAGGAGTTCGGTACAAAGAGAGGTAACTGGATTACCAAAACTCAGGAGTTTGATTTGGACATCAAACCTACCAATCTCGTATGGGGAAAGGGTCTTTGTCATTTGATTTCCAACAATGTTCCAGGTGAAGCAAAAAGTAAAGAAAAAGTGGTCGAAAACATCCCTATGGTCCTCTTTGTTGCCACTACTGATGAGTGGTATTTTGAAATTGCTCATTTTTTGACATATGGTGAGTGTCCCACTCATATTTATTTAAAGAGAAAAGGAATGTTAAATTGAAAGTAGTTGGTTATGTTCTGTGGGACAATGGTCTTTACAAGAGAAACCTAGATGGGACATTTCTTCGTTGTGTTGACAAAGCTCAACAAGAAAGACTCTTAGAATCTTTCCACAATTTGGCCTATGGAGGACATTTCTCTGCACCGGTGATGGCACACAAAATTTTACAAGCAAGGTATTATTAGCCCATGTTGTTCCAAGATGCCTACAAATGGGTATGTAGGTGCAAATTATGCTAATAATTTGTTAGGAAGCCTAAGCTGCCTGCTTTGCCCCTCAAGCCGGTTGTGATCGAGGAATCATTTTAGCAGTGGGGTATTGAATTCATTGGGATAGTCAACCCATCTTCAAGTGCCAGACATGATTATGTCCTCATGGCAATAGATTATTTTACTAAGTGGATAGAGGCCATCCCAACCAAGCATGCTACGTCTGAAGTGGTATGCAGCTTTCTCAAAGAAAATATCATCTCCAGGTTTGGGGTTCCACTAAAAATCATAATAGATAATGCGGCTTGCTTTTCATCGCATAAAATTACTCAATTTTGTTTTTATTATGGGATTACCTTATCCCATACTTCAAAAATTTCCCTCAAGGAAATGGCCAAGCAGAATCGAGTAACAAGAACCTGGTCACTATTATAAGGAAGTTGGTGGACGACAATCAGAGAACGTGGCACAAAGCATTATATGATGCTTTATGGGTAGATAGAATAACACCCAAAAGGGATATAGGTATGTCCCCTTTCCAAATTTTGTATGGATTGAATGTAGAAATCTCCATTACCCTTGAACTACCAGTGCTTAGGTTAATAAAAGCAATCGAAGACTCAACCTTCAAAAGTTTAGTCGTTAAAAGGATCATGTGTCTAAACGAGCTGAATGAACATCAAACTATTCTAGTTGATCAGATTAAGGAACATCAGAATCGGGTGAAGGCCCTCTTTGATAAAAAAGCTAAAGTTCATGAATTCCAAGTTGAAGATCAAGTCTTGTTGTGAGACAAGAGGCGAGAACCAAAAGGGATGCATGGCAAATTTGACTCCTTGTGGAGGGGCCCATTCACCATTCGACAGCTTTGTGGTGAGCCTAGCTTCTTGCTGGAGTACCAAGATGGAACACCATTTGCACTAACTCATAGTGGACAGCATCTCAAGTTGTTCAATCCTTGAGGCTTGAAGAAGTTCATTTGTATATATGTACAGTTTTTATGTTTTGTGTATTTTTCTTTCATTTTTCGCTTGACTCCGTAGCCCAATGGCTTGGATGAAGGCACTTAGAGACTGGTTTCTAATCCCTCTAATCAAATTGATTAATGGAAGTTCCCCAACAAGAGCTAGCTATTGTTTCCAAAATTAGATTCACCCATTTTTGTGAACAACCCCCTACGAAACTTGTCCGTTTCGTCTTTTGTCTCTCTAAGTTTAGTCGTGAGACGAGTTTTGAATTCATTCTCATCTTGGCCTCGGAACTTGAAAGTGGTTATGATCTCATTGTGGCCAAGGTTACCCTCCCCAAGATTGTCTCTTTCCAGAGTTAGTCTTTTCTTCCATTAACTGTAGGGGTGGAAAATATTGTCGCCTCTACATTTTCCTTGTTTTTGTGCAAAGGCGGCAAATTTTGCTGCCCCTGCACCTTGACCTGCAAGGGCAAAAAAATTTCTCGCCCCTGCACTCGAATGAACTGAAACATGCAAGGGCAGTGAAATTTGCTGCCCAAACATGTCTCAATTTCCATGCACAACATTTATTACCACGCGTGGCAGGTTGTTGGGGTCAATTTTCACCCCATTTAAACCGATTTGAGCCTCATTTCTTCTCATTACTTCCTCCTCTCCTCCTGCCTCTTGCATCTGAGTGACCCAGCTAACAAGTCAAAGTTCATTTTGGCATATTCAACCTTGTGGCATGCATAGTTTCTCAGTTTAATCAGTGAACTCATGCACATCTGCTCCCATCCAATCGAGATCATTTACAATGACAGAAGCATCTCCCAAGAAGGTGAAAACAATGAAATACAAGTATCAAGGTGTCTTCCTGCTCATGTCAGTCTCTTCAAATGTCGATGACATCTGGGACACTGAGATCAGCCATGTGGACATGGCCGAAATCCTAACCCGCACAAAGGTGACGAACCCCAGTACTGGGATGAAAAAAATTGTCGATAGCAACATCCACCTAGTGGCCACCTTTCTGGTAGCAGTGCATCATACTAAATTCATCCTCTAATGCACTCACTTCTACAACAAAGAGACCAAGTCGATCTCAGATGCTAGCGGTAATATGGTGATTCGATTGGACCCTGAATTCATCGATAAAGTTTTCGTGTGCCCTCCAGCCACTGAAGTAACCCAAATTGACTTTGGATACGCTCAAAAGGATTATGACAAAGACCCTGAGAGGGTAAAGAAAGTTATGAACTATAAGTGGTTAAAGTCCCTCAAGACATGCTTATCAAGATGGCCACAAAACTTTTCAAAGAATGACTTCATTGAGGAAGTTGGTGACTTGATCACCCTTCTAAGTAGAGTACGGGGCCTCCCATCTTCTTCACTATTCCATGAATGGATGTATCCATTCATTAAAATCATCCTCTAAGGCAAACAAGCCATCTTTTGGGGAGAGCAGATCAGTAACGCCCTCCATGAGCAGTTCTACATGACTTCATACCTTGTGTACATAGCTACCATGATGCGGAGTTTTCTAGGCTTGACCACAGAGGGGGATAGAAAGACAACCCCAGTATACTCATACTACCCTCAGTTGACTCTGCAAGGATCGACCCGTCACTTCAAGAAGGTAAATGATGCTTTTTTGCTACTTTTTTATGTCTCTTCGACCCACAGCTTGAGTAGAAGAGAATATCAGACGAGGCCTAGACAGTGGTCAATGATTACAACTACATGTTCCTTTAATTCCTCACCTTCTGCTATCTTTAGGTCAGCTTCTACCAAGGCTACCCCTACATGTTCCCCAGGTTCCCTTTAGATAAGCTAGTGCTAATGGAACTTTGCCGACAACTAATTGTCGTGCATACCAGACAGATGGAGCTAAAGAGACCAGGTTTCAAGTTTCTGATCAAGATTGGCAGGTATTTCATTACAATATCAGCCAAAGCCAAGGTCATGGAAATTGAAATGCAGATGGTTACTTTAAAACCATTCAAGAGATGAGAAAAATTTGACTACAGGGTAGTTAAGGACAAGATCAAGAGGAAAACCCAATTCCATGAATCCATGATTGAGGATGTCTAGATCGACCTCAAGACAGCTGAAGAAATTAGGAAAATGGACTTTATCAGGCTGACCCTTGAATAGATTGAAGATCTCAGGCTTGCGAAGATCCCCTCTAATCTAATTGATGATGGGAATATCATCAATAGTAAATACCTGGCAGAAAAGGTTGCTGGTTCCCCTCTCCCTCCAACACAGTGGTCTTAGAAGGAGCTGACTTCCCTAAGGAAAAGATTTGAACCAATATTGGCTAACACCAATGATTGGTTAGCAACCAAAGGAATCATCCTGAAAGAATTCATCACTGGGTTTGAGGCTGAATATCAGGTAGAGTTGAAGAAGCAAGCAAAAAACAAAACTAAAAACAAAGGTGATGTGCCTTCGTCTTCTAGGCCTCACAAGCCTAGAATCATCTTTGTATCTAAGAAACCTAAGGCCACTAAAGAGCTTGAAGTAGCGGCCAAAGGAACTAAAGAATAGAGCCCTTAGGCACAGGTAGCTCAGCCAATGGAGATGGAAGATCAACCATTAGGGCAGCCAAGCACTGGACCTCCACTCTCACCAAAAGAAGCATAACCACTCCAGGGCATCTCTCCTTCTCCTCCTCAGTCTCCAGTGGCACCCTCTTCTCTTATCTCTCTGATCAGTGTTCCCTCTTCTAGAGCTACTTCTCCTTCTAGAGTCATATTCGATGATCCTCAGGGCACTTCTAGAGGTTCTCCCTGCTCTTCTGGGTCTATCCCTAATTTATCCTCTCCTTCCTTCAACTTGCCAACAAGCCTTACACCTAAGCTAAAATCAATAGTTGGTACAGTTTCACCGGTTACTCTAACTACAACCATAGTCACTACTAGTGACAAGTGTAGAAGCTGATGTAGTAACACTAGTAGAGGGAACCATTACCACAGTAGGTAATTCTCTCCCACCTTGGATGTCTGCTTTCACCCTAAAAAAAAAGAAGTCGGCCATCTCTCCAGATGACTTTGACTTTGGCAAAATAGTGCCAGTGAAAGCTAAGGCTCATAAGAGGCCAAGGATCCTCTTGAAATTGGTTGAGAAAAAAGGGCAAAATTTTTTGGAAATGGCCAAGCCTCCATAAGACACAACCCTTGAGGGTTTCGAGATGAGTAGCTATTCCATCTCTCATGTTGAACTTGGCAAAGTCACTCACGAAGGTGCAAAAAGCGATCTTCAGGCTACTATGGACATCATGGTCTAGAAATTCAATCGAGAAAAGGAGATGAAGGATTATTACAAGGCCAAAATAGAGCAGCTAATGGCAGTAATAAGAAAGTTCACCCTTCCCCCTAAAGCAACAACTCCAGAGGCCTTCTCCATAGATGACCCAGTCATTCAAAAAGTAGAAAAGATCTATTTGAAGGGAAAAGTCCTGGAAGATTACATTGAAAAAATGCATACTCAGGGAGTTTCTTTGTTGTCAGAGGTTGCAAAAAGGATGGGTAAGATGAAGAAAGTAAAAGCAGAGTTAGATGACTTTGTCTCCCTTATCTCTCAGGAGATTGATAGTTTGGAAAAGGATCTTAGCAGATGGAAGGAAATGAAGGATCTTAAGAAAAGCACCTTGATGTCTATTGGTGCCATCTCTAGCAAGGACTCCTATGTTGAAATCAAGGAGTCATTGATCTTCAGGATCCAGGTACTCAAAGATTTGATTGATGATTTTAAAGCTTTCAAGGAGGCTAGTGAGAAGAGTGACCTAAGCCTACTGAATAAACTAGAAGAGCTGCCATGTAACCTGACCTCTAAGGACAATCAGTTCCTTTCAGCAGAAGAAATTATTCAAAATTTCAAGGAGATGATTCAGAGAGATTTTGAAGAAAAATCCTTCTCAATGTCTTCAGTGGATAGTATTCTAGATGCTCAGTTAACTTTGGAGAATCTAAAATCTAGGTTAACTCACCATGCTAAAGCCATCACAGCATTGAAGGATGCATTGATTAGAGCCAAAATCATCTCTAAGAACACAGTTGCGCCAGACAGCATCAAAATTCAAGCATCCATCACTATATTCGATGCACATATGAAGAAATCTAGTAGCAAGAACTGAATCTCTCTCCCCTTCTTTATTCTTCTCTCCTTGTGCACTTCTGTTTTGTGCAAAGTGCATGCAATTTTGAAAAATGTAATTATATGTAAATATTTTGGAAAAATATCTCAAAGTCAAAGATGAGTCATCTTTGACCGAGATATTTTTGTATTTTATTATTTTTTGGTTTTTGAGGATTTTCTCCCTATATATAGTGGAGACTTCATTTTGTAAAAGGCTTGGAAAAAATAATAGCAAACACTCTGCTGAAGTTGAAGCAACTTTTGAGACTTTGTGCTCAAATTTGTAAATCATATTTTGTTGAATGAATGAGAAGCAGGTTATTTCAGACTTTGTGGTGAGATTGTTTGTGTTATTTAAGAAATAGTTCTTATGTCCTTTTTCCTAATAATATCTTATTTATCTGATTTAATAAGCAAAGTGGGTGTGTTTATATTATCTAAGGGCATTTCTAAAGATAGAGGATAGACTTTGAGCTTATTTTATCTTTGAGATTCAGTTATCTTTTGTAGTTTCAGGCGGAGACTTTATGCTTTGTTTTATTCTATAGTTACGTTTGTTCTGAATTGGTGAAAGAAGCTACGGAAGACTTTGTGCTTATGTGAGTGTTCTTGTGGATTTTGTTACCTCAAGTGATCTCCTGCTCTCTGTTTAATACCATTCTTGAAAGAAGAGGAGTGTTGTTAGCTACAGACCAGGATATCCTGCTTTCGTTCTTTGTACATTACCTCTGAAAAAAGAGAGGTAGATGTTGTTATACCACCCCATGTGTTATTTTTTGATTAATTATATATATACATATAGCATGTGAATATTTATAGGGAACCTCCCCTTGATGAGAGGAGATATTTACTTCGTAAATATTTGGTAAACCCATACTTTTCGTGGTGTAAATATCCCTATGCTGTGGTTGATATACCCATTTTGTCATCAGTTAGTTGTTGACAAAATATTCACCCAACAAGGCTAAAACATACAGTTTTTAGAACCTGAATCTATTTTGCCTTGGATGGTTTTGACACGTAGTCAGACCAAAACTCTTGTTGACCATGCAAGGCAACAACCACTCCCACCTTCACCTTCTATATCAAGTCCCCAAATGGAGTATAATTTTGAAACTGAGCATACTCCTATCTGACCAACCCCAACTCAACATCCAATTGTTTCCAAAGGGGATCAGGACTTTGAAAGGTTCCTTGACCTCAATGTCAAGGCTCTTCAACACTATCTCACGAGAATTCAAACACAAGATCCTTCAGGCAACCTAGTTTATGGAATGCCAACTTCCTTAGTTGAAACAACAATCATATCAATAGCCTCTGTAACCCAACCCATGGTCACCCAGGCCATTGCCTCAACTAACAACCCGACCATGACCAATCTTCAAAGTGTGGCCTCTCCTTCTATTTTTGGACCTGCATCCATTGGGGTTTTTGTACCCCCTCAACCATAAACCATTCAATAAAGTTCTACACCATTTTAGAACTTAATTGTCTCCATCCCACCTACTCTTGCACCCATAAATACAAGAGTGGCTACTTATCCTTTGGCTAGTGTTTCCACCATCCAACCACCTGTGGTGACATCAAGCCAAGTTGTGCCCTCTAGCTTCATGATGCAACCACCCTTGACTTCAACATCAGTCCCTATGACTAGTTACCAATATGTTACACCTATACAAGCACAACCAACTATGTCATATGCCCCTCCTAACTCCTTCCAGGTATTTTACAACCTAGGGGGTGCCCCATCTGTAAATCCATCAACTGATCTAATCAAGATGTTGATGGATAAGGTGTCTAATCTTGAGACATCCATTTTGGGTTCAAGAAATGTTCTCATATGAATAAATTATTAATTAACCTATTCATCCTTTAGTCCCAATCTGATCATATCCTAGTCAGTGGGAACTTCCCAAGTTTACTCGCTTTTAGAGTAAAGAGGACCCACAGCAACATCTATGGGCCTTTAGACATGCTTGTTACCTTATAACACATGATGATGCATTATTACTATGCACATTTCCCATGTCATTTTTTGGTGCTGCCCTCGATTGGTATAGTTCTATTACCAGTCACTCTCTATTTACCTTCACTCAACTAGCTCAATTTTTTCTTGACCACTTTTCAATTAACATAACTAAAAAGATCTCCATCACGGACCTATATTCTATCAGACAATTCGATGATGAATCAATAGCTGATTTTGTTGCCCATTAAAGAGGTCTAATCAACCAACTCTCCTTTTATTTACCTCAACCTGAGCTCATTGAGCTCTTTTCATAAGCATGTGCCAAACAAATCTCATCTACTTTGCGGGTCTAAACATTCTGCACATTTGACGAAGCTTTCACCATGGCCAGGAAGCTTAAACTCCATGTTGTCAAAGAAGATAAGGTCAAATTGCATAGTAACGCAAAATCTAATGACCCTTCATCTTCCAAACCTTCTTCTTCCCACTCCAAGTCCAAAGGAGTGGCAAACACTGTGGTCCTTAGACCATCATCTTCAACAACAACCAACCAATCTCAACCTTCCACATCAGACTACATCACAAGACAATTCTAAATATGGCATGTACAACATCAATACACTCGAATAGGAGAATCATACGCTTTCGTGTTGGATAAATTAGTCAAGCAGGGGGTCCTCAATCTCCCTCAAATCCAACCACCTCAATTTGACCCCTCAAAAACCATCCCTACATGGTATAGGGAGAATGACTTATGTAATTATCACCGTGTCAAAGGCCATGACATAGACAATTGTAAAACCCTCAAGAATCTCATTCAGGACATGTTAGATAAAGGTGATCTTGTCTTGGATAACCTAAATGCACCACCTAACCAAAACATAGAAATTTTTAGTCAACTTTTTCCTAACCATGCCCCTAGCCAAAACAACGTTCAGACCACAGCCAAAGACCCCCAAGAGCATAATATACGCACGGTCGATATGGTTTTGCCTTTTGTCCCTAACTAACCTCTTCCACAAATTGAAGAGGTTAGTCAACCTATCCCTCCACCATAGGAAGAAGAGTCTTCTTCTCCTAATAGTCCTCCATCTACCCCTCTTATATTGGAGGATGCTTTAACCATACCAACGTCACTAGACCCACCTTCATCCTTCTTACTACCAATAGAGGACCATACATTTCCTACTCTTCAACCACAAGTAGAAGGTACAATCATCCTTGCGCTCTATCCAACTGAAGAGCCACATCCTCAAATTCCTTCTCCACCAAGAGAAGAACTTGTCACTTCACCCACTTCGATCGAGGGAGATTCAATGATGATTTTCTCTCACCTTTTGCTTGAGATCGCTACGTCTCACATGCTTCCTCTCACACCTAAACCCAAACCTTCACAGGCGTCCATCATACTGAGACAGGTTAAATCTCTCAGTGTTCACCCCATATCAAACTTCACTCACCCAAAAGTCAAGGTAGACTGGAACCTTGCCTCACACAATAATGGTCCTCACTCCAAACTAAAGAAGGCTACTAAACCATGCCAGAGAAATCCTCCTCCCCCACCATCATCATCATCCTCTATTTTGGGCCCACATCCATCCACCTTAATAGGAGTGCTCCCAATTCCAACACCTCACAGAGGCAAATTGCCTCCATTACTCCCTCCACCCATCAAACATATATTTCCTCCAAAACATCCAACACCTCTCACCACTAAGGTGCCATCTATGCATATGACCACAATGCCAAACAAAAAGATGGTATGAAAAACTCCTCCAATAACTCCTAGATAGAAGTTGTCTCCTCTAACAACTCCTAAATAAGAGTTGTCAACTCTTACTGCAACAAAATGTGCAGACCCATTAGCGAGTTCTTATGCTTTGGTGTTATGATAATTATTGCAGTCTTTTCACATTAGTCTCCCACCAATTAAGCCATACCAACCTCTTGGACCAAAACCATCCTAGTTTGACAACACTCAAATTTATGCGTATCATCACACACCTGGACATGACAATGAGCATTGTTGCGCTCTTAAGGTTGTCATTCATCAACACTTGAAAAAGGGTACCCTTCTCATTAAGGACCCCTTTGATAAACTACTGAAATCATCCCATGCCTCCAAAACCTCCTCACCTTCACACTCATCAACTCTCAGATCAAAACCATCTTGGTTCGATGACACTAAATTTTGTGCGTATCATCGCACACCTAGACATGACACTGAGCATTGCTATGCTCTTAAAGTTGTCATGTGCCAACACCTAAAAAAGGACACCCTTTTCATTAAGTATCCTCTTTACCACCCTTTCAACAAACCATCAACACCATCCCATGCCTCTCAAACATCCTCACCTAAATCAGGATCTCAACGCAAGACTATGGTCCCTCTACCACCTTCTCCCCCATTATTCGAAATCAACACTATCAATGTGACCACTAGGTCACAAACTATGAAGGATAAAGGAAAAGAGAAAGTTTCTCTTCATTGGACTTATCCATTCATCAAGCCTTCTCAACCACCACAACCCAATATTTCAATCTTGGGCACATCTCAACAAACATCCTCGAACCCAATTCGCGACTCCAAAGTGAAACAACTTCACCAAACCCTTGTGAAGACATCTTTGTATGACCTCATTCAAAACTCTCCTTAGCATCACCAAGCCTTGATTAAAGCTTTACAAGTAGTGAAGGTCCAACCTGAAGACCCCCAACCACTGGCTACTTTTGTCAAAACATTACCCACCATTGCCTTTATCATCCTCAATGATTCTGAGATTCCAAACTCCAACCTGGAAGATCAGGATCTCACCCTCTTAAACTAAAGCCTATCAGGCAAAAAGATTTGCAATATGCATCCTCGCATCACACTCCTTATCAAAGAGGAGCTTCATCATCTTTTATCTGTCTCATTTATCCAACCCATTGATTATCCTCAATGGGTGCCAAACCTTGTCTCTGCCACAAGTGACTGGGGGAATTCAGCTTTATACTAACTATCATGACTTCAACCAAGCATTGACAAAATATCAACCAACCAAGCATCGACCAAACATCAACCAACTAAAAATTGACCAAACATCAACCAACCAAGCATCGACCAACACGTGACCAATTTGAAAAGAAGTAAACGAGGCAAGTTTGCTCCTAATTGGCTCAGACCCTATATCATAATACATAAGTATGGATCATGGACTTATCGTTTGTCTTCTCTTGAAGGCTAGCCAAAACCTAAGCCCCTTAATGCCTTGCATCTATGACCATTTTATTTTTAATCAAGTAATCATTCACTTGACATTTAACTTGAGCTCGTCTCTTGAGCAACTCCCATCATCATCATTCCTATTCCTTTCAACTCATTTTCCCTACAAATATTAGTCAACCCTTTTGTAAAGCATGAATGCTTTGTCTTAATAAAAAGGGAAACCCTTAAACCTCTATAGTCTTGTCCATGACTAAAATTTTAGTCCACAAAACAACATAAAATTGGGATGCCTAACAAAAGGTCATAAAACTATAAATGTAGACTGCTCCCTCGAAGGACAGCTGCATAATTGTTGTAATTAATAAACTGCTCGCTTGAAGGATAGCTATTCAAATACATTTAACCACACAAAGTAGAATATAGACCACTCCCTTGAAGGATGGCTATGCGTAAATTTTGCTACAAATAACACTCTCTTAGAAGCTTTCTGCATTGATCAACTTCACATATGACCACAAAACAAAACAACATCCCCACGTACACTTCCCGTATCAATCAATCTACCAAAAAAAATTAAGTCATGGACTTGCCTATAGTCATTCTCAGGGTCACCTATAAAAGGGACAAAGTTATCCTTGCTAAAAAGGGTTATGCTATCCTCACCTCTCATAATCACACTTATCACCCCAACATACTCAAGGGATTTTGAGCTCACTTAACATCGAGTGATTTGAATACTTCTCTAACACAAACAATGGTCAATGACATAATGCATGAATGGGGCTTTTGTTTGCAACAACCCTATCTATGCTACCATTATGGTCCTTGTCAATGAAAGAGAAAAACACCTTTCACTTCTTACACACCTTGGTCACATCCAACCAAATCATTTTCTAAACCAAACCAAACCAAACCCAACCAATCCAAACTCAACTAAATCATTTTCTAACGAAACCAACCCAAACCAAACCAAACCAAAACATTTTATAACCATTAACATGACCTCATGATTTATTTAATACAAATACCAATTTGTGTTATATGAATTATCATAGCCTATTCACACTAGTTTCTATAGAAACCAATACACATGGAAACTATCGACCACACAATTTATGTCAAGCATAAACCATTACTTGTTGAAGCATAAACATACTCATTTCATTTCTAGCATACATCCATCACCAATATGTAAACTTGCTAGGGATGAAAAACCACACAACCAATGTTACAGAATACACCATCACACAAATGGAAAAGGCTGTAACATCATCTTACCCTCATCATTTCAAGCATGTACCATTAGACATATGGGAAGTACTAAACCATTAACATGACCAAACCAACTATCAACCTCTTTGACCCTTCATCCCTTTTAGGGAGAACTACATTGGCTTGAGGCCCTTCAAATAGGGGCTATGTAGGAAGCACTCAGTTGACATGACGTCTTCTGGGGTTAGCTTGGCCACATTCATTTGTTTGTCTATCTGATGGACCAACCATATTACCTTTAACCATGACTTAACCTCATCCAACCCACATCCATATAGACCCTCTTCCTCCCTTTTAGGGAGAACTACATTAGCCTGAGGCCCTTTAAATAGGGGCTATGTAGGCAGTACTTAGTTGACATGACGTCTTTTGGGGTTAGCTCGGCCACAGTCATTTGTCTATCTATCTGATGGACCAACCATATTACCTTTAACCATGACTTAACCTCATCTAACCCACATCCATAACAGACCCTCTTCCTCCCTTTTAGGGAGAACTACATTGACCTGAGGCCCTTCCAACAAGGGCTATGTAGGCAGCATTCATTTGACATGGGGTCCTCTAAGGTTAGCTTGGCCATTCCTTCATCCATCTATCTAATGGACCAACTATCTCTACCAACCCAAAATCATGACCAAACAATCAGCCCTGACACTGAATGAGTTACCTAAACTTCTCATGGGGCACATTGGAGATCACATACATCTCCCTGACCACAACACACGCCACCTAAGATCATACCATGACTCAGCCTAACTCAACCAATGACCTTGGAGATCATGACTGTCTCCTCAGACCATAACCACTTCCAAGACAACTTTGCCTTGGTTGT
Source organism: Torreya grandis (assembly GCA_037957365.1). Lineage (NCBI taxonomy): Eukaryota > Viridiplantae > Streptophyta > Pinopsida > Cupressales > Taxaceae > Torreya > Torreya grandis. The sequence goes on from JARHVA010001712.1 coordinate 1,391,684, forward strand.
TTTGATTGCATATATGCTACCTCACGAATAGTTAGCAAATTGTGCGCAACCCACATTACAACCCTCACACCTATTGACAGATTGTTGATCCTCAATATTTGTGACATTTTCATGTTTTCTAGGAGCACTTTCTGAGCCCAAGATACTTGGAACATGATGACCATTGGAGCTACAGCTTTGATCATTTAACCCAATCAACTATGACTAAATGTTGGGGACCAATTATTTTGATTTTAGCACTCCTCAACCTTTGACTGTGACAATTTGACCTACCTATCATGTGAAGTGGTATACATGCAATCTCAACTATTATAGCATTCACCCTCAAACTTCACCACATCCATCCACTATCTATCGAATCGGCACCTGATATCAAGTTACCTTCCCTTAACTCCCACTTTGAGGGGGAATACCTCATCCCTTACCCGGAACAACCTACACCTCATCCCGCATCTAGGGCAACTTACTCCTATTTTTTTCTTGTATTCATCAGAACAACCAATAGGACAAAAATAACCTTATCCCATATCTGGGGCAACCTACTCCTATTTTTGTCTTACAATTCATCAAGAATAACCAACAAGACAAAAAGGGGCAAATGTAGACACCAAAATAGTGTCAACCCCCCTTGGTCCCTTTCTAACTTCAACATGCCTAACCTATACTCTATTAATTTAAAATACTTATTTTAAATTAATAATCCCCCCTAGACACCTCACCTTGGATTCCTAGCTCTTAGGCCATTTATCACCCTATGACTAATCATAATTACCTAAGCCCTATTTCAACTCCCCCACTAATCCTTGCACCTATTAAACCTACCATTTGGACCGTTTAACAATGACACTTAAACTTAGCAAATGGAAGAACAGGCAAAAGGTTAAAAATAGCCTTTTTACCCATTCTCTATCCACCGACGTCGGTCGACAATTGACCGACACCGGCGGTATCGCCGACGTCAGTTGCTTAAAACTAAATTTTGACCTCGACTGCAGATGGGAATGTGAATTCTCTTGCTCCTTGACTCTTTGCAAGCATCAACATTCTATCATCACTCTCTAGGCTAAGAAACTCTACAGAATTCACTCCACATTGGATTAGAAGATTGCACGAAGTCTCCTACATCAGCCATAATAGAAACAAGTCTTCTACACTTTTGGTTCTCCACCAAGAGCTAAGTATTCTTTTGCCTTTCATTTCAGTATCTTTAGAATGGATTGGTAATCAATCAATTTTCTATTTTCTAAGTACTATTGAGACAACCTAACTTTCTTCCCAGAAGGGCTGAAAAGCCTTCCTCTCATCCTTATTCTCCTTTCACCCCTTTCCCCTACCTTTTGTCCTTTCCCAGACCATATTCACTATCCTGTATCCCTGCACAACCCTTTGGAATCTCCCAAACCATTCTGTTGACCACAGACATCAACCAGAAACCCATCTAAGGCCATTGCCCTGACCGACATTGACCATTTCCCCTACCAATGTTGACAGACTAACCGACATCAGCAACCTTGACCAATCGACGCTAGAAGAACCATCGATGTCGACAAATGTGGAATAATTATAGTAGAACACAGGTACACATTGTCTATTATCTATTTCTTAGTCTTTCATTGTCCCTCTTTATCTAACACTCTTTTGTCAAACAAGTGGACTGTCATCCCTCAAGGAAGTCTTTACACTTATGGGACCGAGCTTTGCTTGGCAGTCCACCATATATCTATCTAACATTTTATTTGTTTTTAAGTCTTTCTTATCTACAGGTGTCATCCTCCACAGCCAAAGAGGAGCTCCTTCAACATTTGGATACAGTGCACAACTTCATCCGGGTATCATCTAACCCTTGAACATTTAACTTTAGTTTCTTATTTCTTCTGAATGTGGAAAAGTGAAAAATGAGTAGAAACAGAGTACAATAAATGGTGACTCATAGGGGGAATACTCCAAATTATTCAAGAACTCATAACTTTGGTTAGTAATTATAGATCAAATATGAACCATTTATTAAGAGATTAAATAAATCAACAACATGAAAGAGAATCCTATTAACAACATACTTACCTTACTCATACCTTATATTTGTGTGTGAGAAAGTGGTTTTCCTTTTACCCTTTTCATAAATATTTTATCAAAGACTTGGGATAATTGTAGGTTTTATTCTGATTTTTTTGAAAATATATTTGAAACTAGGGAAGCTCAGGTCTTACTCTACTTCCAGCCAAGTATCCATAACCTCAACAAAGATACCTTTGGTTCCTCTTCTTTCTTACTCCTTTATTCTTACATGATACATGATACATTGATATTATTTCATCATGAACATATTTGATCAACTTTAGGTTTTCTTTAGGTTTTTATATTACTCTTTTAGGATGTATTGGTCCTTATTTTCCTTTTTTGTTTTGAATATAGTTGAAATGAGAGAATAAACTAAACTGATATAGGGTATGTGAGAGCAGAATTTTACTAGATTATCCCTACTAACTACATCCATATCAATGGATATTACCTTAAACAAGTATTAACATGAGAAGTGCATTTGATCCAGTGAAAATGAGAAAACTTTATAAGTTTGAATGGAGTAATGAGATAATATTTTATATACTTAATATAAATATTCAATGGTAACATGATCATGATTTTTTTTTGTTGCATACCTAAATTTTAAATATATTAAACACAAGGATGCAAAACCTACAAAAAAATTGATCTGTGTACTTTGTTTTATGTCCTTCCCATACTAGTTCTTTATTTTGGAACATTTCCCATGGATTAGAATTTTAGCCTCCAACATGGATAAGAATTCCAATGGATTAAAATTTTAGCCTTCAACATGGATAATAATTCCAATGGATTGGATACTTGCTTGAGTATGCTAGGAGAATTCAATTAAATTAACATAAAAAATATATTTGATCTATAAAATAAGGAACTAAACTAGGGAAAGTAAAATGTTGAAGATAGTAAATGCTAACCAAAAATGTATGGAAACTAATAATGAAAGAAATAAATCTATTCTATTGTTATCGTTACCATAACACTTGTTGTTACTCAGGGACATCTCTAGATGCTATAACCATCAAGTAGTGTTTTAAAAACAATCTATTGACTAGATATGTGTTGAGGTCAACATTACCCCATTTCTAAAAAATGGGGACCCATGTGTCAAATTGTGCAAATTTGTACCTTAAAATTGAATATTCACTTAATTATAGTGTCATTAGCATGATTTCACATTATTTTTATTTGAAGATCATCCATACTTGGTTTGGTTAGCATATTTATTCATGGTTTTGGGTTGACCTTATCTAAAGTTCTAACATTATATCTTTGTGTTTCAATTTATAGGTCCAATAAGGTCTAATTAGGATGAACAATGTTTGAGTTTCATGATTTTAATGTGATTCTTTACTAGACTTTGGTTTATTATAAATCAAGTCAAATTGATAAATCCTTAGTCTAAGTTTAATCTTAGTGCTTAATTTGAATTTGGTTGGAGATTTTATTTAAGTTACATGGGAACACCTTAAATGGGTTATGGACTTATTTTAATTTGTTTATCTTAGAGCTTCATCCTATTTTATCTTTCAAGAATTTTAGTTTAGTATATTCTTTTGGACTTTGAATTTTTATCCTTCAAAACTTTTGTTCCAAAATAAATTTACCCTTCAGACATTTTATTTGACAAAATTTGGTATTTAGGGGAAACGTGTTGGATATTTTTTTCCAAAACAACATCCTCAAAAGAATTCCCTCTAGGATAATTTCCCCAAAAGAATGGTCCTTTAGCTTTTTAAAAGTTTCCTTTGGAATTTTGTTGTTAAGGGCACTTTATCTTCCATACATACCCTTTGGGATATTCAAAAGTAACCCTTTGGAGTTTCTGTCATCAGACATTTTGTCTGATGCAAAAGGCTTGACATAATTCCCTACAACAATCTTGCCAATGCAATTTTCCCAAAATAGAAGCCAAAAGGAATATACCCTTTAGGATTTATGCAACTTACCCTTTGAAAGTTTTGAAAAGGATACTTACCCTATGTAATTGCCTTTTTGCATTTTTTAAATGGCCCTTTGCCCTCTGAAATGACCCTTCAGACTTTTTGAAAGTTCCCTTCAGAACTTTTGTCAAAAGCTAAATATAGCTCATAGGGATAATCAATTCTAACATTTTATCTGACAAAATTAGTCTTCAAAACAATTTCCATAGATAAAAGGACCAAAATATTTCCCTAATTATACATTTTACATACATTTTTTAATACTAGGAAATTTAATCAAAAAAATTAGCCTAAGTCTTATATCATTCGAGTGCCCTACATTTAATATTTCTTATTGTTTGTAGGGAAATAATCATGTTCGACTGCCCAAATCATAATCTATGGCACAAATTTACTCATATGGATGATATAATTGTGCGAGATCAAATTGGGAATTTAAACATAGGACCCCCATTTATGCAATAAAAACCTAAGGATAAACCTTTGCCATGTCTTCTATTCGTAGGGTCCTTTTTTATAATGTTCCTAACCCTATTATAAAACTTTATGGCAGGTCATTTATAATTAGTGAGGTCACTTAAATAGATTTTATCCTAGCTTAAAATCTTAGGTTAAAATCCTTACACTTGGTCCCTTTTATTAGTCATGGGGTCCCTTTTTATTAATCTTTGAACTTGGTCTAAACATTAGCTTAGAGTTTTATTCATGTTTATTAACATGAATAAAATCTTGGTCCAAATCCTTAGTCCAAATTCTATATGTTTCTCAAGCCTAACTTAATATTTTCATCAACTATAGGGACTAATCAAGTTCATCTACTTGGATCCTAATCTACAGTCTATTTTTGCTCACACCAGATTGATCTAATAGTGTGTCTCGAGTCAACATCTTAATGAAGCTCTAGGACTAGTGAGGTGGTGACAAGTGTCACCATTTCATTTAAATGATATTGAGTATCCAATGTTAATCCACTTCTTAGATTGAGATACAATGACATGCATTCATCTGTATGAGATTAATTCAATGGTGTGAGATCAACATAGACTTTTCAATAGAGCTCCGAATAAACATGAAATTACCATGTAGTGAAAAGGAATTTCTTGGTAGAAATAACAAAGTATAGGGTGAACCAGATAATGAAAAGTGGAAAAATTTGCAAATAGATCCTAAGATGTGTTTAAAATTAATGGATATGAATCCATCAATGACATTCACACAAATCTCAAATGATGGTCACATGGATGTCAAATTTAAGATAACAAAGAACCCTATAGATGTGTTTAAAATTGATGATTATGCACCCATAAATGACATTCATGGATGTCAAATAATGATCTCTAAGATGTCAATTTTAATACAACAAAGAGCCTCAATGATGCATATAAAATTGATGGTCATGAGTGCATCAAAGACATTTATGCAGACGTCAAATGATGGCCATGAGGACATCAATTTTAAGATAATGACAATGGTCATATTTTTGAAATGGTGATGATCATGGGTGACATAGTGATGTTATGTAAGAAAATCATGATAATTTTAAGGATCACATGGACCTGTAAGAGGTAAAGGTATAAATAGGCAAATCTCAAAGCATTCTAAAACATAAATCTTTTTATTCAATCTCATGGCATCCATTAGGGAATTGTTAAAACATTTATGAATGCCCTAAAAAATAATGAGAGCCATATTCCATCCTTATATTCACAATGATTGAGCCAATGGGAGCTAAATTACCTTTGTGCAAAGGTAATTCAACCCAAAATCCACTCATGAGCAATATAATTAGATTTACAGTAGTAGTAGTTCAAAAAATTATTCCAAAGACATGAGAAAATGGTATTTAAAAATAGGGGACCTCTTCATTATCCTCAAACAACTTGGAGATGTGATAATGCATGTATTGGGCAACATCAGAAAGTAATGAAGACCCTATAGTAGTAACATAAAACTTCATCAGCTAGAGGGTTCTTAGAATTAGAATATTCCTCTTGTGGCTAAACCTTATCCATTTTAAAAGTGGAATATTCTTTTTTAAATCCATGTGGTTTTTTTAAAACACACTTCTTATAGATTAGTCTATTAGGATAGTCTAGTGTATTTCTAGAACATTTGTGGAAAGAATAGTTGTCCCTACACCTATACTTTTTTAATTAGTTAGGACTAACTAATATGATTCCTTGCATCTTATAAAAGGATAATTTTTAATTGTAAGAAATGTTGGAGTTATTAAAGATAAAATTACTATGTAAACTTGAAACAATGAATATAAGCAAGGAATTTTGTAAAGATTGTCTAGTTTTGCTTGTGTTTATTATTATCATGGTTTCTCTCTCACTTGTTTGTTTTGATTTCTAGATTTTAATGGTTATTATGAATTCTTGGTGTGAAAATTTAATTATAAATCCATTAACTTGTGCCAATGCTAGGTTGAATGAAATTTCTTAGGTTCATTTCATTTTCTTACTCTTCTTGCATTTGGGATAATTTTGTTTGCCTATAGTGTAAATTTTTAAATTGAACCAAGTTCTTATTTGCATTATTTCCACCTTCGTTAGAATCTTTCTTGATGTGTAATATGATTTTATCCTATGATACTTCATGTTACACATTGGTTAATTCCATGTCTAGATGAAATTTGAACTTTGTCATGATGTTTAGAATGAAGATAAGCAACATTTCTTTCTACCCTATCCTTCTTTTTGCTCTTTTTTTTTAACTAGATCACCTTAGTTTAATTGTCATTGTAAATATCCATATTGGATTAGTTATTAGGTTAGTTTTTTTTATCATAATTCACAAATATTATCATAGATACTTCATATTATGTATAGATATACTATTTGGCAACGGTGGCTCCCAAACACTAAACATTATAAATATTGTGAATTGTCCATTTACTTTGCCTTTATTCCATCAACAAATAACAAGATTATCACAACCTCAAAATCATGTACTAAATTTATAAAATTATAAAATGAAAAGTGTTATTAAACACTATGGGCACCTATGATACACTTCTAGGAATCAAAAGGTGGAGCTTTGTTGGCTCTAGAAGGAGGGCCTTTAGTTAGAACTATGTGAATTTATAGAATCTTTGTTAATTTTGGTGTATTTTGATCAAAGATCGGCGTATTCTTTGCATATTTGAGTGATCCTTTATTTAATTGTGTAAATATAATTGATATTTATGGTTTTAGACTAGTCTTTGGGATTCCTTTAGCCAAAGGTTGATATTCTTTGGAGATCCATGGACATTCATGAAAAGGTAGTTCATGCTTTGTGTATCCCCCATATTTAAGGTTAGTAATAGAAATTTTATACAAATATTGAATGGTTCTTTGAAAATTTGAGTTTATTAGATCTTAGTGTAAATATCCCTCTAATTCATCAGTTTATATGTATCTTTGAGCTTATTTAGTTAAAGATAATTATGTTTTACATGTATTTTTGAAAAATGGCTTAATGTGAATACTTAATAATTATACTTTTTAAAGGTTAGTTTGATGCATCATATTTTAAATAGGTTTCAAGGTCACAATCTAAAATTACCAAAAGTGAGACCAAGGTGAGATAAAATTTCAAGATATCATCCAACATCACCAAGTCAGGGTGCTCATGTGTTCAAGGTATGGCTTGGCTGGGTGGTTCTCCAATCAATATGTCAGGTATTGTGCATGACTTAACAAGAAATTGTGAAATTTATTTTACTTATTTCAATCCTAATTATGTTTTCACAATTGAAGAACATGTTAAAATTTTCAAAGCTACTTTAAGACTTATGAATGTTATTCATGAAGATGTAGCATGTAGATTGTTCCCATTTACTTTCAAAGATATTGCATAGGAGTGGTTTCTCAACCTTCTGGAGGATTACATAGCTATATGGGATGATTTTAACAAAATATTTATTTATAAATTTGGTAAAATCATTAGTCTATGCATTTTGTATCAATAATTCACCATTATTAAGATAGATACTAGTGAGACCATTAGAGCCTTCAATGCTAGATTATAGAAGTTATATAGTGAAACCATAGCTCCTTATAAACCTAATGTGGATTTATCCTTATAGATTTATAAGTATGCTTAGGATCTCATGAATTATGTATTTCTAAATATGTCTTCTCATGTCGTAAACACTTTAGCAATGGCTTATGCTGGAGTTGTAATAATCAATGATCAAATTCAGTCCAAAGGTTAGCTTGCATATAATATTCACAACATCAACCCCAATTTCCTAGAATTAAATATCAATCCTAATGACAATCACAATGCATCTACCTTCAATCAAACATCAATATTGAACCAATTTACCTTAATCCATGCCTATCCTAGCCAAAATTTTAGGTTCTTCAACAATGATACGAATGGATTTCATCCACAAGGACAGAGAGATTTGATGCCCACTAGTAATGATAATCAAGTTCATAAATAAAAATCACCAAATAATGAGGATGAATACATACTTAAGATGGTCCAAATATTGAACACTGATTTCCTTCAATTGTGAAAGCAAGTAGGCAATGTTAGGGAAATATTTAACAAAAACTATGATTCTCAAAGGTTTGATAGACCCACAAATAGATTTCATGATATCAATAATAAGTCATCTAAGGACATACATGAAATGAACCTTTATGATATAGATTTGGATGATCATTGCAATGTTTTCTAAGTACTTCAAGGTGAAAGGGATACAACTAAAAATTTTCCTAACCAACCCAATATTTCAAGGACACATGGCTTTACAAGGACATCTCAAGGTTTCATGATAGAGGCCTTTGATTTTCCATTTGAAGATGAAGATGAAGATGAAGATGAAGATGAGCCAATTGAACAAGTTACATCTAAGATGGCTTGTATTCTTGAAGATGTAAAAGATATTACAATTAAAAACCAATAAGACATCATCATTATAACATATGTAGATGAAGAAGAAGAGCTACTAGAAATGGATATGGATCAAGTACAAGATGATCTTTATTTAGAAGGTAGAAAGAAAGAAAACCCAAATAGATTTATTTATGAAATGGAGAATACTCTTGAATAAGATGATCATTAGTAGAAGTCATACCATGATTTCTTAAATGGAGTTAAAGAGATAGATATGGTAAATATGGGATATAACAACACATGGATGCTTCATTTGAGGATTTCACCAATGATCTAGAGTTCCTATAATATGATATTATTTTAGAGGCCCTAAAATAAGATAAGATAGATCTTTATTAGACATAAGAGCTACCTTTTTTCATTAAAAATGAAGATGAAGTGGGTGAAATAGATCAAGATGTGTCATATGACTTCATCAAAAATTTAGGAGTATGGGACCAATATGTTTCTGATGATGAGATTATAGATGAACTCCATTCAGTTGATCAAGATGAAGAAGCCTTTTAGGGATGACTTAGAATATTTTTTTCCAAATATTGTTAGTCCATTTCCACCTTAGAAATAACCTAATGAAGGTTTTAGTCTAAATATACTAGCCAATCTACCATTATCAAGTGACAATGATATAAGCCAATATTTATCTATGGATGAAGAAAAACTAGAAATCCTATTACAAATTAGAAGAATTTGGGAGGAAGATTATTAGGTCTTAGATTCATATCTTAAATCCATGCATTTGAGAATGATGATAGGAGACCAAGCTACATCACCTAGAAGACATAAACATACAAGTGCTCCTATCCACAAGAAGATGCCATTAAATGAAAGTAATCATGGTTCAAGGTTATATAGTAGATTAAATAATGTTCCATTTGATCCAGGTGTTAAGTACTTTCTGTAGATAGTGTAGGTCTTAATTTAGTTTTTTTCCTGTTCTTTGTGTCTTGATTTTTTCCTTCTTATCACTTATTTTTATATAGTGCCTACTTATATTTGTTTGTTTTCTCTTGATTTGTTCCTTGCTTTTAAATAAGTGATTTTGGATAATTCTCAACTCAATTTTTATCTAGTTGATCAAGAAACTTCACAGTTTAGAAATGCAAGTTTTGACTTCTCAACTTTGGTTGATCATGGATTGTTGAAAGAGGAGTTTGATGTTGTAATTTAAAGAAACTAGAAAAGAATGATGGATGAGTTAATTGTTCATTGAGATTTTAAACTTTGTTTTAATCTAAGCTTGGTTTTAAGAATAATTTCACATGTAGGATGAAAACTTAAACTATTAAGACCAAGTCATGCTTGCACTCTAAAAACATTAATTACCTGGGATAAAGTTTACAAGCAAGGATGATTGTTTAAAAATCAAAAGCTGGATAACTTGGTTCCCAAGATTTTCTAAAAATTCAAAATGACTTGAAAAAATCCAAAACATAATATCCTTATTATGAAATTTAAAGAGCTTTCTAAGCAAAGGTGATTCTGGTAATATCCACTAGGGCTATGGACACCTAGATGGTAGTGGAGCAAGGCCTTGAGTGGAGCTAAAGGCATCTATATCAGGGATATGGATGCTTAGATGGTAATAGAATAATACCTAATGCTTAAGATAAAACATGGTTCTTATTGAATACTTAAACATGCTAAAAGTCAATGTTAATGATTAAAGCCATGAACTTGGAAGTTATTCTCTAAATCTTTTGGAAATTAGTAAGTGGAATATAACCACACACACAACATGGATGATTTTTGATTTTTGATCCTAATTTTGCATGTACAAGATTTATTCTAACCATGAATTGATATTAATAATGGTTCTTGATTAAATGGAATAAGTATCTTAATTATTAGTCTAAAATAGAGTCTCTAAATTTTAACATATTACTATGTTTCCCCCATAAATCTCCATTTATTGAGGTCAACATACCCCCATTTTTGAAATATAGGGACCCATGTGTCAAATTGTGCAAATTTGTACCTTGAAATTTAATATATACTTGATCAGAGTGTCATTAATATGATTGCACATTATTTTTATTTGAAGATCATCCACACCTAGTTTGGTTAGCATATTTCTTCATGGTTTTGATTTTCCCTTATTTAAAGTGTTAACATTGGATCTCTATGTTTTAGGTTGCAAGTCCAATAAGGTATACTTGGAATGAATAATGATTGGGTTTCATGATTTTAAAGTTAACTTGATTATTTGGTAACCTTTGGTCTATTGGAAATCAATTTGAATTGCTAAACCCTTAGTCTAAGTTTAATCTAAGTGCTTAATTTGAATTTGGTGGGAGATTTTATTTAAGTTACATAGGAACACTTTAAATGGGTTATGAACTTAGTCTTGTTTTATCTTTTAGGCATTTTGGTTTGGTAAATTATTTTAAACTTTGCATTTTTGTCCTTAAAAAATTTTATTCCATAAGAAATTTTCCCTTCAAACATTTTATCTGACAAAATTTGGTCTTTAGGGTAAATGCGTTGGACATTTTGTCCTGGATAATTTCCCTGAAAGAATGCCCTCTAGGATAATTTCCTCAAAATAATGATCCTTCAAAATTTTAAAAGTGCACTTCATGTTTTTTTTGTTAAGGGAACTTTATCTTCTAGACATACCCTTCAAGCTTTTCTAAAATGACCCTTCAGAATTTTTATCATCAAACATTTTGTCTAATGTAAAAATCCTAAAACAATTCCTTGCAATAATCTTTCTATTGTAATTTTCCCAAAATAGAAGCCAAAAGGAACATACCCATTGGGCGTTTTGACACTTACCTTCAAAAAATTTGTCAAGGACACCCTAAGTAATTTCCTTTCAAATTTTTGGAAATGGTCCTTTACCCTCCAAAATGACCCTTCAAACTTTCTGAAAGTTCCCTTCAAAACTTTTTAAATGACCCTTCAGCTCTTTTTGAATGTGCCCTATAATTTTTTTTATCAAAAGCTAAATAAACCCTAGAGGGATAATTGATTTAGACATTTTATCTGATGAAATTGGTATTTGAAACAATTTACCTAAACAAAAGGCCTAAGATAATTCCCCAATGATACACACTATAAACATTTTGTCTTACTAAGAACTGTAATCTAAGATTTTAGCTTAAGTCTTATATCATTCTAGTTCCCGAAATTTAATATTTCCTATTTTTCATAGGGAACCAATCATCTTTAAATGCCCATATCACAATCTATGGCATGCATTTACTCAAATGGATGATCAGATGACACAAGATCAAGCTTAAATGTAGGACCCCCATTTATGAAATAAAAACCTTAGGCTAAACCTTTATCATGTCTTTTATTCACAGGGTCCTTTTTTATTATGTTCCTAACCCTGGTCCAAAACTTTATGCCAAGTCATTTATAATTAACAAGGTCACTTTAATATGTTTTATCCTAGCTTGAAAGCTTAGGTTAAAATACCTACTCTTGGTCCCCATTATTACTCATGGGGTCCCTTTTTATTATGCTTTGAGCTTGATATAAAATTTAGCCTAATTTTTTGTTCATTTTTATTAACATGAATAAAACCTTGGTCCAAAACCTTAGTCCAAATTTTATATGTTTCTCAAGCCTAAATTAATATTTTCATCGACTATAGGGACCAATCACATTTAGCTACTTGGATCCCAATCTATAGTCCATATTTTATCACACCAAATTGATCTAAAATGCATCTCAAGTTAACATTTTAGTTAAGCTTCAGGACTAGTGAGGTGATGACAAGTGTCAAGATTTCATTTTAAAAATATTGAGAATCTAATAAAGGTAAACTTCTTGGATTGAGATCCAATGACATGTATTCATCCGAATGAGATTAATTTGAAAATGTGAGATTAGCATATACTTTTCAATGGAGCTCTAAGAAAATTCAAAAATATCATGCAACAAAAAGGAATTTCTTGGAAAATTTGATAGAGTGTAAAGCAAACTAGAGAATGATAAGTGGTAAGCTTGGCAAACAACTTTTAAGACATGTTTAAAATTGATGGTTACATGCCTATCAATGACATCCATGTGGATGTCAAATTATGGTCACGTAGACATCAAATTTAAGATAACAAAGATCCCCATGGATGTGTATAAAATTTATGATCATGTACCCATCAATGCCATTCATATAGACATCAAATAATGGTCATGAGGACATCAATTTTGAGACAACAAAGAGCCTCGATGATGCATTTAAAATTGAAATTCATGTGTCTATCAAAGACATTCATGTGAATATCAAATGATGGTCATGAAGAAATAAATTTTAATGTAATTTATTAGATCCATTCACAAAGGCAATGGTAATATTTTTGAAATGGTGATGAGCATGGGTTCCATGGTGATGCCACGCAAGTAAATCATGATAAGTCTAAGGATCTCATGGACTTATAGGAAGAAATGGTATAAATAGGTGAATTTGAAATCATTTTAAAGCATGGAGCTTGTGATTCAAGCTCATAATAGCCATTAGTCTAGTGTTAAAACCTTTAGGAATGCCTTCAAAAAGAACAAAATCCCTATTCTAGAATCCCTAGTCTGGCTCTATATTCACCATGATTGAGCCAAGGAGAGATAACTTACATCTTGTGCAAAGGTAATTCAAAATAGAATCTACTAGTGAGTAATACAATTAGATTTGTAACATTAGTAATTTAGAAAAGTGTTCCAAAGACATGAGTAAATGGTGCTAAAAAATAGGGGACCTCTCCATTATCCTTGAATAACTTGGAGATATGACAGTACATGTATTGGGCAGTATTAGAATGCAATGAAAACCCTACAGTAGTAATCGAGCACTTCATCAACTAGAGGGTTCTCAAATTCAAAATATGACTCCTATGGCTAAACATTATCCATTTTAAAAGTAGAATATTATGTTTGTAAGGGCATGCAATGTTTTTAAAACACACTGCTTATAGATTAGTCTATTGGGAAAGTCTAGTATATTTCTAAAACATTTGTGGAAAGTATAGCTATCCCTACACTTGTACATTTTTATTTGGTTAGGATTGACTGGCATGCTTCCTTACATCTTATAAAATAAAAATTTTCAGCTGTAAGAAAAGAGGGAGTTGTTATAACCAAAATTACTTTTTAAACTTGGAGTAATGAATATAAGCAAGAAATTCTAAAAATATTGTCCATTTTTGCTTGTGTTCATTGTTATCATGGTTTATCTCTCACTTGTTTATTCTAATTTTAGATTTGAATGGTTCTTATGAATTCTTGGTGTGTACCTTTAATTGAAGAGTTATTAGTTTGTGCCAATTCTAGGTTGCCTGAAAGTCCTTAGGTTCATTTCATTTTCTTACTCTTCTTGCATTTGGGCTAATGTTGTTTGTCTGCAAGGGAAATATTTAAATTGAAATAGGTTCTTATTTGCATTATTTCTATCTTCTTTAGAATCTTGTCTAATGTGTAATAGGATTTGAGCCTATGCTACTTCATGTTACACATTGGTTAAGTGCATATCTAGATGAAATGTGAAATTTTTCATGATGTTTGGAATGAAGATAATCAACATTTCTTTTTTCCCTACCCTTCTTTTTACTCCTTTTTTAACCCAATCACCTTAGTTAGATTGTTAGTTCTTGATCATAATTCACTACTCTTAGCATATATACTTCATATTATACATAGATCTTCTATTTAGACATGGTGGCTTCCAATCACCAAACACTATAAATATTGTGAATAGTCCACTTGATTTACCTCTATTCCATCAATAGATAACATGATTATCACAACCTACAACTCATTCACTTAATTATTAAAACTCTAAAATGAGAAGTGTTAAACACTATGGGTACCTATGATACACATTTAGGCATCAATAATATGTTAGTTCATTACCTTGGAGGCCCCTCAAATAGAAAGCATTATTACCTAGGATCTCTAAAATATGATAAGGTGCAATTTATAGTGGGGTATACTTGTCATAATATCCTTTCTTTTCATGGGCTTTATCCCATAGAAACACTAAGTTAGATATTTTGAATGCTTTAAATTTTGCTCTTCTATCAAAGCAAATTTTGACTATCTATATTTTACTAAAATTTTGTAAGGTTTTAATTCTTGAATCTTCCATATCTATTATGTCTAATAATCAAGACTCCACTTTTTTCACTTGGTTCAATGTACTCTTACATAAATCAATATGTTGGTAATTTAAGCATTATTGGGAAAAATGGTTATTATCTATATACCAACAAGTAAGGTGAGGCCTTGAGGGCATGTTTTTATCTTGTTCAATCAACCCCTAGTGCATATTCAGTAGATGATGCCATTTTATATGTTTATTTGTTGTTTAATTATTAATGGCATTAATCAAGTTTTTGTTTATTGATCTAGCCAATCCATTTTCTTGTGGGTAATGATTAGAACATGACATAATGGTCAATTGATTATCATGGGCCTATTCAGTGAATTCAATTGATTGAAATGCTAGTCCATTATCATAAACTAATGAAATGGGGCTACCACATCTTCTTGTGATGTTTTCCTCCATAAATTTGATTACATCTTGTGTTTTGAAATTCTTAGTAGCTATTGCTTGAGTCCATCATGTGCAATAATTTGTGGTAGTAAGTACAAATTTATGGCTAGCTAAATAATTGGGGTTAATGACACATATGAAGTCTAATCCCCATTGAGTGAATGGTCATCCTTAAGTAATAGATTGCAAAAAAATTATTATAGGTACTTTTATTTTTTCCAATACTTGACATTCATGGCATGTTCTTACATGAATATGTGCATCATTAAAGACAGTTGGCCAGTAATAACCCATTATGAAGATTTTATGAGTTGTGGTATTTTTATAAGGATGACCACTTCCTATATTTTAGTGTTAGTTTTACAAAATTTCTTGAGATTATTTTTGTGATATGCATATCAGGTAGATGCCTTCATAATTTATTCTATAGAGAATACCAATTTTAATAATGTAGTAAGAAAATTTGAGTCTCAGATCTCTCCTTTATTCTCTATTAAGTTTCATGGAACAAGTACCCATGAGTAAATATTAAATGATATCAGTATAAAAATTTCCTCTAGATACCTAGGTTTTGCAAGCCTCCTCAATGGTGATGTGTGGTTAGGCTCAGTCATGAGTTGAGTGATGCCCTGACATTTCATAATTTTAGTAGGCTTGATTTCTATGTCAAACTCTTAAAAATTTCCATCCATTTTCCTCTATGCTCTACCAATTCATTTCTCCCTAAAGTGAGCTTCATAATAGGGACCAACATAATGGTGATGTTCTTATTCCTTAAGATATAGTGCCAAAATTTCTTTACCATTTTGACAAGGCTAACGATTTATTTATCTATCATGTAATACTTGAGCTCTACTTATTTTAATTTTTATCTCACAAATTCAATAGGGTGCTCACTTTTAGAGTTATTCTATGTAATCAAATCAATAATGGTATGTTATAAAGTGAATGAATAAAAGAATAACTCTTTAGTGAAGTATGGGCTTATAGAAATTAGGGTCTGAGATATTATATCTTTGATGTATTGAAAATACTTTTGGTCCTTTAGTGTTTATTCCAATTTAGCATAGTGCTTATGTAGCGCATTCAGAGGTCTAATGATTTCTACAATTCTTGAGATCAACTTCCACACTAAATTTATCTTATAAAATATAGACTTGAGCTCCTTCATAATATTTGGGAATGTAATCTTTGAAATCCATTGAACTCTATCTGGGTTGACTGTAATTCCTTCTTTGGTGATAATGTGGCATAAGAGGTTTCCCTTAGTGATGCTAAATATGCTCTTATTAGGGTTTAGTGATATTTTCAACCTTCTACATCTTTCAAATATTGATTATAAATGGCCTACATGATCAGTTCTTATCTTTGAGAAAATAGTGAGGTCATCCATGTAAATGATTATGTTTTTACCTATTAGTCCTTGTAATACATGGTCCATTTCCCATTAAAAGGTAGATCCTACATTAAAAAAGACAAATTTCATCCCCTTGTATACATAATTACCCCACTTTATGGTAAATGTAGTCTTCATTTTATCTTTGGATTCAACTAATAGCTTATTATATCTTGAAAATCTATCTAAGAAGGGAAACATTCTTGAAACACTACTATCTCGATCACCTCATCCAAATAAGGTAAATGATAGTTATCTTTCTCATAAGCTTTATTCAAGTTTATGAAATTAATGCATAGTCTAATTTTCTCATTTTTCTTCTTGAATGGAATAAATTTGGAAACCTAAGTAGAATGTCTGATAGGGAAAACTATTTTTACATTTAGTAGCTTTTTTACTTCTTTCTGAATGAGAGGCTCCAGGATAGTATTGACCAGCCTCTATATTTACCTAAATATCTTATGGACTAGTTTTAGTGGGATTGTATGGGTGATTACCCTTTGGTTAAAAAAAATTAAGTATTCATACATCTATGCAATCACATATTTATACTGGGTGATTAAATATTTTACCCTTTGTATTTCTTCTAGAGTGCAACTGAGGCCAATGTTGACATGAAATGGATCACACTCATCCCCTAAATTTGCTTTTTTAAACTTAGATTCATTTAAATTAGGTTATTTTTGATGTTGTGATTGGGGATTGAAATAAAAATAACTTTCCAAATAAACCATTCTTAAATGAAGCTATTTTTCTTTCAACTAAATGACTCGTTCTCCCAATTCCTCTTAACATTTTATCACTGATCTCATTATCATCAATGATTTGAGACTCAAATTATCTTGAATTAGTCAAGAATTGGATGATCTACTATTTATCATCAAAGACTTTGAAATTCCACATTGTTAGGAATATGTGGATAAGGTACTATTTATATGGAAAACATTTTCACCTTGGACTCTTTTAGTAGTGCTAAATTGACAGACGAAGCATCTAGTAAATTAGCAACCTGATTTTTTTATCTAAGAATGGACACTATATTTAAGGCCTCCAAGGACTTAATTTAATCCCAAGTTATATGTTTGTACCTATTTAAGTATGATAATTTGCATTGGTATTTTTTCTTGACCCAATTAATTACCATCTTTGAATCTCCATATATCAATAGTCACTTGACATTTTCTTGAGAGCAAAATACAGTCCCAAAATTAGTGATTCACACATTGATATATTGTTGGTGCACGTAAACTATAACTTTTATGTTGCTAGGTATTTATTACCTTGTGGATCAACCAATTAAACACCAATGCCTCATCATTTCTTGAATCTTACACCATTGAAATGGAGAGTCCACAATTGGGAAGGTCTCTAGACTTCTAGTTCCTACACATCATACTTTTTGGTAAAGGTATAAATTCTTAGGTTAGGATATTTCTATATTACCTCTTAATTATTAGTATTGTACTCTCTAATGGGGTGATTCATTATTAGTTCATGATTAATTAGAATATATTTTGCAATACCTCTCTATGGTAACTAAATATGAGAGAAGTTTGTTGCTACATACCAATTCAACATCTTTGACTAGTATCTACTAATGAAGAGTTTGTATCCCTCTAGGATATCCACCATACATATGTGAATAGTCATCTATATATGTGGTTTAAATGACATTTGTATGTGTATAACATTTAGTTCTCCAACTACAGGCACCACTATTTTCGTGTTGAAAAATTATCCTCTTTGATGAGATTGGATTTAATCTAAGCTTTTGAAAAATAGAAGTTAGCATCATAATATCCTAAGATATAGAATCAACTAAATAATTATGAATATCCTTTCCAAATTATTTGATAGACAATAAGAAATGAGGAACTTCTAGCTTACTCTTATATATAACATTTTTATGAGCAACCTTTGTCTTCTCCGTAATAGATTTTCCTATGATAGAACTCCATAGGATCTCCTTATGTTTAGTTATCTAAGATAATTCATGAATAGTGATGTTTACTTTAATATTCCTCATGTATTCAATAATTTTTTATCCTCCTTTGCTCTTTTCCTCTTATTTTATGGTTTTTCAATCCCTTTTGGGGGATTTGGATTCTTATTAGCCTTCAAATTTTGTGGAATAATAGTATTATTTAGAGTAGACATTATGAAGGGATAGTTATTCCTTAGATTATAATTACCTTTTTTATATTATTAGAAGGCATGTATCTCATCAGTATTATCCTCTGGTTCATTGGCAGACTTTGTAACAACCACAGTGGGTTTTATCAAAATATTTAAATAATTTTTTAAAATTAAATACACATATTCAACATATAGATTTCAACATGAAAAATATTAAATTAGTGATATCTGAATAAATAAATAAATTTAGTTAACCTTATAGGTTATAGCTAATCCAATTAGTTAAGAAATACCATGTATAAATATAGAATCATTAAAAAACTAAATAACCATAATTACTACATTTCAACATAAATGTTATATTACAAGTTCAATCACAGCTGATACAAATATTATAGCCCCTTCTATAGTAATTAAAATGCACAAATATTATATTTTCATTAATACATAATAAATCTCAAATGATTAATCATGATACAAAGCTCCTCTAAGTATAGTCTCCATGACTCATGTATCAATATATAATCTCAATTTTATATCAAGTATAGTACTCTAGCTAGGATGGAGAGTATCATCTAAGCATTTTTTCACACCAGCCACTCATATCTCCCAAGCAAGGGGATGGCCTTCTCTTCATGGATTGGTAGATAATGATGGTGCAGGACTCTAGAGTAATAAACTAGAACCCATGTGTTGAAGATATCTAATACATAATGTGTACCATTAATAAATATGTTTTAATATGATATCACACAAATATAAACACTATATCAACATATGAAATGATAATGTTTATCAAGCATTACTTTGGCCAAATTTTGCAATAATAAATGATCTCTAAGATTAGTTAAATTCATACACACCACTTGATTATATTACCCCTTATATTGAATTGATGGTGCTAACTAAGCCAGTGGAATCCATCCATTACTTAATTAGGGTCATGAATGCAAGATTCAGTATAATAAATAATAATATTAAAAATCAAAGGATTCATTCCTAATATTTCATTTAGCTAATAAAAAAATATGATATGTATATAAATGTCACTAACATTCATTTATTCCATCAAATGAAATGAATAGAATCCAAGCATCAAGTTTATTAAAAATAAATAAACAAACTATTAATAAAAATCCTTAATATTTCATAACATTCAGGTCAAAAAAATTATAAGAGCAATAAAGGAGAATTTCTCATCGCAAAGGGATCCCAATCCAACCTTTCAAATTGATAATCCCTTAAGATCAAAAAGGCCTAATGTGAAAACTAAAAATCCAAGATTAGGTGTTAAATGGAATGTCCCCCCTTATGGATGGATCAAAGGAAACTTTGATGGAGCTGCTAAAGGGAACCCGGGAAAAGTAGGATGTGGAGGAGTATTGAGAGATCATGTGGGAAACGTAATTGATGCTATTGTTATTCCTATCGGTAAGTCAAATTGTCATATTGCTGAAGCTTTTATAGCCCTTCAAACCATTAAATTAGCTGTTGAATCAGGATATTCTAAATTATGGCTGGAAGGTGACTCCTTGAATATCATTAATATCTTAAATAAAAAAAAAATAGTTTCATGGTCTATAGAGGCAATGGTGATGGAAATGAAAACCTTAATTCAAAAATTTTAGAAAGTAACTATAACCCATACTTACCATGAAGCCAATGGGGTTACTGATTGGATAGTAAATCATGTAGTTCGAACAGGACACAAGGTGAGGTGGTAGGATACATTAAATAAGATTTTGGATCTTGGAGCGCTCATCAATTATGATGCAATTCATTCAAAGGAGGGAAAGATCTGCTTGGAATAAAAAATCAATGATTTGGTGGAGTGGCCTCACGGAGGAAGGATTACATCCATCAAATAAAAATATTCTAGAGAACATGAAGTGGGTTCTATATGTGCCAGAAAATAGGCAAGTTTCATTACAATTTGATAATAGTTGGTCTCATTACTCAGTATTCAGTGTTTGGGTGTTACTGGATATTAGTATGGTTCACAATATGAAAGGAGAACCAAGGAAGAAGGAACCTAAAAATTGTGAAGATTGGAAAGCAAAACAAGATATCTGGAAGATCCTTCAGAGAGGGAAGGTTGTGAGCTACCTGGAATGGCTACATGGTTCAAAACCCCATATAATGACAGATTTTTTCAAAAATTAGGTCGATGACAGGGTAACCCTCCATGGCATCATGGTGAATCTCACTGAGGAATTCATAGCATAGGTCACGGGGCTTCCAATGGAGGGAATAAAATTATCAAAGTAGACCAACATTTCTAATGAGGCATTTAGCAAATTCCCAAAGACGGATGCTGAGGAACAACAGCTAGAAAAGAGTGGGGATTTTTTTGACCTAGAGCAGATTAAAATAATTTGGAGAGACGTCTTATGTTGCATCCATGAGTATTTCATACTTGATGGAAGAAGCAAAAGAGTCCATAAATTTCACTTTGTGTTTCTTAATCATTTTAGGCACAAAGTTAGAATCTCCTTTCCTTTTTAATCAGCGCTTCTCACTGCTCCAAAGTCTATTCGCTCACAGAGAAAAGGAGTCTCATCTTATATTGTATGAGGGATTAATTCTAATAATTGAAGGTTTTTTCAAAAACAAGGCCATTGTCTTGAATCCTTATTCAAATAAAAATAAGGAATCACAGAGTAAGAAGAATGAAACAGT
Source organism: Torreya grandis (assembly GCA_037957365.1). Lineage (NCBI taxonomy): Eukaryota > Viridiplantae > Streptophyta > Pinopsida > Cupressales > Taxaceae > Torreya > Torreya grandis. Next base: position 1,413,282 of record JARHVA010001712.1, read on the forward strand.
AAAGGGGAAAGAAAAAGTGAAACCCAAAGCCTCTAGCTTCAAAAAATAGATTGTTGATGAGGAAACATAGTGGGAAAGCACTGAAAGTTTTGAGAAGGAGAGTATGGAGGAAGAAGAAGGAATAGAAAGCAGGGATTCCAGCTCCAGCGAGGAAGGAGAAGATAAAGGTAAGAATGAGAAAGAAGGGGTCACTATAGAGGAAAAAACTGAAAATAATAACTATGATCTTGAGGAAAATCAGCAAGTGCTAGGGGAAATTGAAAAAGATTTGGATGTTCTATTTGAGGATCCTACTTTGAAAATAGAGAAGGAACATCTAGTAAAGGATGCCAATCAAGCAATGGAAACTGAAGATCAAGTAAAGGATGATCTTATCCATAATGAAAGCCCTGTTGAAACTAAGGAATATAAATGAATGGAAAGGGAGGATCATATGGAAAAGGATGAAGACAATCCAAAAGAGAACATAAAAGATTTAAGTGATATAGGGCAGAATGATGGGAGGCACCCCTTTATGACCTCAGCCAAATGCAAAGCAGATGCTATCCTTCAATTTGACTAGTGGATGTATAAGGAGATAATGAGCCTCAAGAAGAAAATGGAAATATTGGAACAGAATCAGGAATCAGATCGAAATAAAATCAATAATATGGAAAATTAGATGAGGAATATCCCTATCAAACTTAAAGACTATGAGAATAATCTAAGGGAACTCATTAAGGAAAGTAGAATGAAGATGGAGGAGGTAACCTCTAGCATATGTGCAGCTGTTGTAAACATTGGAAAATGAGCAAATAAAGAAATTAAATCCTTGGGAGGGGCCTAGCAAGAGAACCAGACAGAGCTCAAGGAAGAAGGCAATGTAAGAGGGTGCTACATCGGCAACTATATCTTTACAAGACACTGCTGTGATTGGAAAGGAAGTGGTGAAGATGATTTTGGAATTAGAAGAATAGGTTCTTTGAGTTCTTTCTGTCCTGGTTCTTTTAGTTGGATGTAATAACTGGTTCCATTGTTTGGTGTTTTTTGTTTTCTTATCAAACTGGAGTTTCTAGGTCTCTGTAAAACCTGGGGTCTATCTATTGATGTTCTTGAATGGTGGTTTCAGGTCCCTGTAAAAACTATTTTTGATACTTCTTAGAAGTAGGTTATAGGTTTCACAAGTGGACTTTATTGTTATATCCTTCATCCTTTGTTTTTGGGTTTTGGGGTCCCTTCAAAACTTGCTTTTACCTTAATCTAAAACATTCGGGTAATGATTATCTATCCTACCAGTTTCTTTATCCATTAAATGAATTATAATATTATTTCTCCATGAAATAATATTATAATCCTAGCTATTAAATTGGTCATATTCAACATATAATAACAACCACTTCATAAACTATAATTATGTTTTTGATTTAAACTCATACATACAATGAATGATTTATATCTAAACATTCAAATGATTTTGAAAACACCATAGATAATCAGTCATCCCATATCTATTTTTATGATAATTATAACAATATTAAAAAATCTCTCTCTCATCTCTCTCTCTCTCTCTCTCTCTCTCTTCTCTCTCATCTCATCATCTCTCTCTCTATCTCTCTCCTCATCTCTTCATCTCTCTCTCTTCTCTCTCTCCTCTCTCTCTCATCTCTCTCTCTCTCTCTCCTCTCTCATCTCCTCTCTCTCTCTCTCTCTCACACACACACACACACACACACAAAAAAAAAAACATTATGCATTCATACACACGTAATTATGCATTCATACAATCTATTTTACATGATTCATTTATATAGTTACTCTACTAAGTGGCATCCACTATCTTTCACCTTAGAGGGTACTGTATACATGAAGTATATAATCAAATCATACATAAAAGGCCCCATAACCTTTTTATTAAAATGAGGAAATGAATACATATAATTCAAATCCAATTTTCATTTATCTATTAACACTTAACCATTTAAAATAAAAAATTAATTATTCATGCTTTGTCAATTTATTCAAGTGTAATTTTAACTAAACACAACCAATTTTACCTTTTTCAGGTTTATATCTAAAGCATAAATTAAAAATACATGGTAAAGATTAACCTTTTTCCTTTATGAATTAATGCATAATGTATTCATCCCATTTTAACAATTCATACAAATTCAATACTTAGTCAAAAATAGACTATATTTTCTTATTTACATATGTGTATTAAAGTCTAATTTAAGTATAAAACTTCTATACAATCATTTTAATAACACAATCAAGCATATATACTTAGACCTAATAAAATATGTACAAGACAAAACACATTTTAAGAACATGTATACCCAATCAACCTATAGAATAAGCATACAATACTTTCACTATTTAGACAGGGTTGTAATAATAAATAATACATAGTCCTTATTAATTCATAATTTTTTTTAAAAATCATACATTCACTCAATTCATTCATATCTCTTTATATAATTTCATTTAAAATAGTCATAAATTTGTATACTTGAACCTAGGTATTCATATATATGGTTGAACCCATCTTATTGTGTTAATCCCAAAAAGGAAATAAATACTTGTTTTAGTGTCTACAAAGGACCAAATAAAATGCAATACTTAGAATGGATAAAATTGTTAAAATAACATTTCAACCTAAATCCATTTCAACCCCAATTAAGTACAATTTGTCTCCATATACTTTCTATGGTTTGAATCTTAATACTTTATAATCAAAATCCTTATATCTCCACACACACACACATATGTATATATAGGTATATATATGTCTGTATATATGTGTGTGTGTGTGTGTGTACACACACACACACACACACACACATATATATATGTATATACATATACATATGTATATATATGTATATACATACATATACATATATATACATACACACACACACACACACACACACTACACACACACACACACACACACACACACACACACACACACACACACACACACACACACATATATATATATATGTGTGTGTGTGTGTGTGTGTGTGTGTGTGTGTGTGTGTGTATGTATGTATATATGTGTGTATATACAAATGTAAATATATACACACACACACACACACATGCTTTTAAATCTATTTGAATATGTAAATATATCTATATTTGTGTATATATTGCATTATATTTTAATAAAAGAAACCCATATAATAAAATTCTATTTAAAATCAAAATAGGTTTACACAGTTTATTTACATATAAACACAGGTTTATCCCTATCCCCATATATGAATATTTATCAACTAGTTTGAAATTGAGCCACTTGTATATACACATAATCAAAATAATCCTTTATAAATAAAATATTAGTGTAGGTTTTTATTTTCCCTATTTATAAATTAGGGAAATTGTATTTCTTGTGCATACATGGAGTTTTCCTACATTTGTGGGATAGGCTAGCTTATGTGGAGGTGTGTGTCATAGATGTGTCATAGGTGTCATAAGAATGTTATAAGTAACTCCATTGATGGGAGTTACTTCTCTATTCTTAGCACCTTGTCACCACCTTTCATGGAGGAGTTAAAGTTTATTCTTGGGGTGCCTTTTCCACCTTTTGTGGAGGAGTTACTTACGTACTCTCCTATATGTATTCCTCACTTTGGCCATCTCATGCTAATCAGATTTTGGTTTTCTCCATTTTGTCTTGTGCAATTTATCTTATTGTGTTATTTTCAAATTGTTTTAGCATCTATGTGGTGTGCACTTGATTTAACTCATGTGATCACATCTCCATTACACTCGCATTATCCAGATTCAGGCAATAAATTTGATATGGTATCAGAGCAAGAACAGTAATCGTGTGTCTGGTTATGATTTTAGTTCATTTTGAAAACAAAGAGAACTCCACTCCTCTTGATTTCAAAATGAACTAAAAGCATAACCAGACACACAATTACCATTCTTGCTCTGATACCATATCAGAGTTGTTGCCAGAATCTAGATAATGCGAGTGTAATGGAGACGTGATCACATGAGTTGAAGCAAGTGCACACCACATAGATGCTAAATCAATTTGAAAATAACACAATAAAATAAATTACACAAGACAAAATGGAGAAAACCAAAATTTGATTAGCATGAGATGACCAAAGTGAGGAATACATATAGGAGAGTACGTAAGTAACTCCTCCACAAAAGATGGACAAGGCACCCCAAGAATATACGGTAACTCCTCCATGAAAGGTGGTGACAAGGTGCTAAGAATAGAGAAGTAACTCCCATCAAGGGAGTTACTTATGACATTCTTATGACACCTATGACACATCTATGACACACACCTCCACATAAGCTAGCCTATCCCACAAATGTAGGGAAATTGTATTTCTAGTGCATACATAGAGTTTTCCTACATTTTTTGGATAGGCTAGCTTATGTGGAGGTGTGTGTCATAGATGTGTCATAGGTGTCATAAGAATGTCATAAGTAACTCCCTTGATGGGAGTTACTTCTCTATTCTTAGCACCTTGTCACCACCTTTCATGGAGGATTTACAGTCTATTCTTGGGGTGCCTTGTCTACCTTTTGTGGAGGAGTTACTTATGTACTCTCCTATATGTATTCCTCACTTTGGCCATCTCATGCTAATCAAATTTTGATTTTCTCTATTTTTTCTTGTGCAATTTATCTTATTGTGTTATTTTCAAATTTCTTTAGCATCTATGTGGTGTGCACTTTCTTCAACTCGTGTGATCACGTCTCCATTACACTCACATCATACAGATTCTAGAAATAACTTCGATATGGTATTAGAGCAAGAACGGTAATCGTGTGTCTGGTTATGCTTTTAGTTTATTTTGAAATCAAGAGGAGTGGAGTTCTCTTTGTTTTTTTTTATTTTCTAGATTTGATCTAAAATAAAAAAATATATCATTTTTGGTATTATTTCTTGCATCTTGGAATCCTTGGCCTTTGGGTGTCTTGGTTATCTTCACTTCAGGAGCTACTTCATCTATTTCTCTTATTGGATGCCATTGTTATGTGGAGCAGTAGAGGGAATAATAGCAACTTCAAACAAGAGTCCTTTTACAACAAGGCTTCAACGCCTAGCTTCTGGTCTTCAGTTCTATTTGCCACACCTTCAGCAGTGCCTAGATTTTAGTCTTCTCTTCTACCATGCCATCCTTTGTACAGCATCCAAAATAGGCTATTTTTTTCCTAAAAATTGCATAGATTTCTTGATTAAAAGTGGCACATCACTCCTTCCAGCAAGGTGCCTTCAACTTCAGCAATGCCTTCAGCCTCTATCCTTCCAACACACCAGTCTCCAGCAAGGTGCCTTTAGTTTTTCCACCAAGCAGGTCATACGGTGCATCCAATAGGTCTGCACATTTGTTTTTTGTCTTTTCTGTTGATAAATTTTGGACTATACCCTTTTGGGCATCCCTTCCTTACTTGGCATCCCATATGGACCCTTAGATGCTTAGCCAGCTATTTAATTCTATCTTTACTTTAATTTTTTTAGTTAAAATTGACTTGATAAAATAAAAATCAGTCAATTTGACTAAATATTTAGTTTTATAGATAGTTTTGTAATTTGGGGGTTTTCATTTTAAACTTGTATCTTTGCCTGTCGAAGACGAAGGGTGAGGCCTGGGTTGGCGGTAGGCCAATTCCCCCTCACACAAACCTCCTTTGGATTCCTCATTCTGTGTAGAATCCAATGAGTGGTTAGAAAGCCACTTTCTCTCTCAAAATAGGCATTTTTAAAGTGTTTTAGGGCTTTTTTTTGCAAAAACACTAGTTTACGAGAAAATTGAACATTTAATATCTTGCAAACGGTAACTCAAATTTGGGTGCCATTTTTTGTAAAAAGTGTTTATAATTAAATTATCCATAGTTTAGGCTTGATATTTTTTAAAAACACACTAGTTTATAAAGTGCCAAAAATTTGGGTCTCTTGAGATGCATTTTCGGCTAAGTCTGACGTCTTGTTTGCTTAAGTCTTGCACTAATTGCTCTAAGATGCATTCTCAGCTGAGTCCGACATCTTTTGAGCATGAAATTGCATATTTGGGGGGGGGCTAAATATTTTAGGGGGGGTGTGATTGCTTTTCACAACTTGCAATCTTTGCTTTCATTCTCCTTTTTGCATAAATTCACAACTTGCAATCAACACAACTTCACCTAAATTTAGCTAAAAATGGATTATTTTCAACTTAAACCCCTAACACCCTTCAAATATCATGAATGGAAGGTTAAAATGTCAATCATTCTTAGAAGCAAAGGGTTGTATAGGATCACCATGGGGACTGAAGTAGATCCCAACACTAATGCTGAAAAGGTCAAGTGGTACAACTGTAGTGATGAAGCCTATGTATTACTGAGCTTGTCTATGTCTCCAGAACTTCTCTTCCATTTATAATCCTCCCAGACTCCCAATGACATATGGGACACCTTATAAATTTTATTTGGGAAGCTTGATGAGATGAGAGGTCATGAGCTCAAAAATTAACTCATAAGTCTAAGTCCTAGCAACTTTGACACCCTACAGGACTTATTCACTAAGTTTAAGGCCCTTAGATTGCAATTGAAAGAATGTGGGATAGAGAAGAAATATGATCAACTCATCCTTTCTATTCTCACATAGAGTTAGGTCCAAGTTATTCAATCTTTGTCTCCACTTTCCATGCCACAAAAAGTGCCCTTGGCACTACATGGAAAATGCCTTCTTTGGATTCATGCATTGCCGACTTGACTAGGGAGCAAGATAAGCTAATTAAAATGGGCACAATGAAGTCTACTCAACCTCAAGCTTTGATAGCTATAAATGATAACGACAAGACTTCAACAAAGCAGAAGAAGAAAAAGAATAAGGACTAAGAAAAGAAGAAAGAAAACAACAATCCTACCAAAAACAACACTGAGTCTTCATCTTCCAATGCTAAACCTAAAAAGGAGAAGGCTAAGTGTGCCTATTGTAAAAAGATAGGTCATGATGAACACAAATGCATGAAGAAACAAATAGATCACCTAACTCATCTTCTAGACAAGAAAAACATAGGTGTTCCTGAGTCCATCAAGCAGAATTCATCTACCCAAGATTCTACCAAGGCAAAAGGCAAGGGTAAGGAGAAAGAAAAGGGCACGGCCCTTGTAGCTATAGCAGCTTCTACATCTTCATGGGTCATCGACTCAGGTGCTTCTCACCACATGGGCTCTTCACTAGTTGAGTTTTCATCTTTAGAGTCTTATAGCATGACTTCAATTAGTTTAGGTGATAACACATCAGTTTCTATTACAGGGAGAGGTTCAGTTGAAATGGAAGGAAGAATATTCAATAATGTTTTAATTGTTCCTTCTCTTTCAACCAATCTCCTATCAGTGTACCAAATCACTCACATTGGTCAGGGCATGTGAGTTGAGTTTTCACCAAATTCAGTGGCTATCAAGGAGTTGCATAGTGATATTACAGTAGTAGTGGGTAGGGTAGATCACCAAGCCAGGTTATACACCTTCTCACATTTTGCATCAGATTATTCTCCAATAGCATTGCTGACTCATTCAGATGGAGTTAGCAAATTGTGGCATGAGCAGTTTGGCCACCTTAACTACCACTACCTTGAGCAACTTTGAAAACATGACATGGTCATTGGCTTGCCTTGTGTCTAATTCTCAAAAGGACTTTGTGAGGGGTGCTCCCTTGGGAAGCATCCCGAAGCAAAATTTGACAAAGGCAAAGCTTGGAGGGATTCACAACCTTTGGAGTTAGTCCACAGTGATGTATCAGGACCCTTTTCCAAACCATCTTTCATAAGGGCCAAGTACATCCTCATGTTCATTGATGATTTCTCTAGGTACACTTGGATATATTTTCTCAAACAAAAGTTTGGAGTGTTTGAAAATTTTCTAGACTTCAAGGCTCTTGTTGAGAAATAGAGTGAGAAATCCATCAAGGTTCTTCGAACTGATAATGGAGGGGAGTATATCAGCATCATGTTTGAGTAATTTTTGCACCATAGAGGGGATTGATTTGTAGTGCACAGTCACTTACAGTCCTTCACAGAATGGGGTTGTAGAATGCAAGAATAGGTTCTTGAAAGAGATGGGTAGCTATATGATTCACTCCAAATCCTTAGCACCATAGTAATGGGCTAAAGCCATCAATTGTGCTTGCTACATTTAAAATAGGGTTCCTCACAAAGCTTTGAAAGGGATAACACCCTTTAAAGCTTGGCATAAAAGGAAACCTGATGTTGAGCACCTTAGAGTTTTTGGATCCCCAGCCATGGCCCACATTCTGAAGAAGAAATGCAAAGCTATGGAATGTCAATCCAAGCCTTGCATCTTTATAGGATATCCAGATGGTATTAAGGGATATCATCTTCTAGATCCAGTCACTCATGAGTTGTTCATTGAGAGAAGTGTCTATTTTTAGGAGAATCTTGGAGCCTCAACACTTGACACCTCTTCTCCCTCATTGGATCTACTTCTTCATGATGATTCCTCATCAGATTCAAATCAGCCACAATAGGTTCTTAAGCTAGATATATCTTCTTCTTCGAGTTTAGATAGCGAGAGCAATGATGTAGAGTCATCCACCTCTAGTCAGTAAGAGGATGAGGAGTTAGCACCTGACTCACCCACTTTTGGGCCACTTTGGGCTAGACAGACACTTAAGAGTGCTTTCACTTGGGGAAGAGATCCTATAGATGATAGACGTACTAGGGGGATTTTTAGAAAGATCCACATGCCTTCTTTACATCAGTTTCAAATCCACAAACCTTTTGAGAGGCATCAGGGGTACCTGAGTGGGATAATGCTATGGAGTAAGAATATTCTTATTTAATCAAAAATCACACTTGGGATTTGACTTCACTTCCTAAGGGAAGAAAGATAGTTTGATGTAGGTGGATATATTAGACCAAGTTTGTAGTAGATGGGTCAGTTGATAAGTATAAGGCTGTGATTGGTTGCCAAGGGTCTATCATAGGTGGCAGGCATTGACTACTCAGAGACCTTTGCACCCATTACAAAGATGACTTTTATTTGACTCACCTTGGCTATTGCCACATCACATGGTTGGGATGTGCATCAAATGGATCTGAAGAGTTCCTTTCTTCATGAAGACCTAGAGGAGGAGATCTACATGGAGCAGCTGCCAGGATTTGTTCAAGATTCTTCCTTAGTATGTAGACTTAGGAAATCTATCTATGGCCTCAAACATGCCCCTCAGGTTTGGTATGCCAAGATGGATTCCTTATTTCTCACAACAGGTTTCACTAGGTGTCATTTTGATCTTAGTGTCTACTTCTTACGGTAGGAGGATTCACTCTTGATTTTGGTTATATATGTTGATGACCTTTTGATCATCGAGAGTTCTTCATCGGCTATTACAGTGGTGAAGGCATCTCTTCAAGATAGATTTGACATGACAGACTTGGGTTTGTTGCACTACTTCCTTGGCATCGAGATCTCATAGTCAAATTTAGGGATTTCTCTTACATAGCCTAAGTATGCTCTTGACTTATTGGCTCAATTTCACATGGCTGATTACAAGCCATATCTGACTCCCTTTCTATTAGGAGTCAAGTTTGAGGCTGATTGTTCTTTACCATTGGTTGATGCCACTCGATATCGACAATTTGTTGGTAGTCTCATCTACTTGACTCACACTAGGATCGATATATCATATATAGTGGGACTTGTTTCCAGATTCATGCAGGAACCTCATGAACTGCATTGAAAAGTAGCTAAGAGGATCTTACATTTTATACAGGGTTCACATAGATACGAGATTCATTACATATTTGGCATAGAGGTTGACTTGGTTAGATATACAAATTCAGATTGGGCTGGTGATTCACAGACTCACAATTCTACTTCTAGTTACATTTTCTCTCTAGGTTTAGGTCCTATGAATTGATCTATCAAGAAGCAGAATGCTATTGCTATATCATCCATAGAGGCAGAGTATAGGGGAGCTATTAATGCAGCTAGTGAGGCTATTTGGCTTCAGGGGATTCTTTCTGAGTTTGGCATTCCTATCAAGTAGCCCACCATCATTTATTGTGACAACCAGAGTACCATTCAAATTTGTAGTAATCTAGTTTAGTACTAGTGGACCAAGCACATAGAGACTCACATGCATTTCATTCAAGAGCTTATTCATAGTTAGGTCATTGATTTGATATTTTTTCAGTCTTCAGAGTAGGTTGTAGACATCTTCACCAAACCTTTCACCAAGAGCAAGTTCATTCATCTATGAGCTCTTCTTGGGGTGCAGTCTACATCTGTAGTAACATCATCTTCAGGGGGGCCTTCTAGCCTCTTCATTTTTTTTATGTCTCTCTTTTAGGGGCGAGTTTTTTTCCTATAGGTTTTCTCCTTTTCTCTATCTTATGGGAGATTGCATTTGTACATAGGTACCTCATCAGGCCTAGTTACTGAGACCCATCTTATATTTCCCCACTTTCCACCTAAGCTAGACTTATGGGGGGGTATTAGTGTAGGTTTTTATTTTTCCCTATTTATTAATTAGGGAAATTGTATTTCTTGTGCATACATGGAGTTTTCCTACATTTGTGGGATATGCTAGCTTATGTGGAGGTGCATGTCATATATGTGTCATAGGTGTCATAAAAATGTCATAAGTAACTCCCTTGATGGGAGTTACTTCTCTATTCTTAGCACCTTGTCACCACCTTTCATGGAGGAGTTATAGTCTATTCTTGGGGTGCCTTGTTCACCTTTTATGGAGGAGTTACTTACGTACTCTCCTATATGTATTCCTCACTTTGGCCATCACATGCTAATCAAATTTTGGTTTTCTCCATTTTGTCTTGTGCAATTTATCTTATTGTGTTATTTTCAAATTGCTTTAGCATCTATGTGGTGTGCACTTGCTTCAACTCATGTGATCACATCTCCATTACACTCACATTATCCAAATTTTGACAACAACTCCAATATAAAATACTATTATTTAGATTAGCAAGAGGAAAATTAAGACATAGTTTACAAAATCCAAAACGACACTGGCCTAAAACCTAAAACTCTACCTTAACCTATTCGAGTCACCCATAATGGATATAGGGTTCTATGGAGGCCATGCCTTCCATAGGGCCATGCATACACCCTTAATATCTTCTATATCATAAAAATAAAAAATACCCAATGACTATTAATTTAAATACATTTATAAATAGTCCACACAAGAATTGAAGTGTGTAACCAACCTGGAAGTATAAGAATAAGCTGAAGAGAATATTTTTTTCTCCTTTCTTTCAATGAATATCACCTATATTATTATGAATATATCCATTTTGTGTAATGTCATCCATTCATACAACCCCCTCCTTATCTTATTTTCATTTATTCCCATTAACCTCCTTGCCATTTCCTTTTCCTTCAGGCATGGTAATTCAATTGACCACTTAAATGCATGCTTAGATATATCAACAAAACTATTTGTAATATTTCCCATTCTCCACTATGAAGACACATAGTTAACTCCATTTTTTCCAAAAATGTATCTTAACCAAGTCAATGGATGATTAGGAACCTAATCATCTCGAGCCTTATCCCAAAATACCTAATCAATCATTTTTAAATTCCTTTTTTCATATTTGCATGATAACAAAATCAAATTTTTCCCAATGTTTATTCCATGCAAAGTATTCTAACTATCTGATGGCCAACATATTCACATGCAATTACCCTTGACCTCAAAAATAATACAATGATTATATTTCATGCTAATACCCTTAGTTTTTTGTTTTACGTTAGTTATGCTATTAACTAACATATATAGTAATACAATGATTTATTAAAATTAATCAATTACTAATACAAGAATTCATATATATATATATATATATATATATATATATATATGTAATCAAACTTTAGGGTAGTAGTTGATCAAATATAAGATATTTAAAAACAATGTTATTTTATTTTGACATTAAAATGCAATTAACATAATAATAATGTTTCATTATTATTATTGAAATCTATAAATAAAAATAATATTGTTTATACTTTTTGATGATCACTACATATACAAATCTACTCATTTAGTCAACTATTACATAAAAAAAAATTCAACATATATGATAAACTAGCACGATCATTAAACTAACAAAATTACTCAACAAAAAAACACATTCAGTACTAGAAATCAAAATCATGCTAGAAAACCTATTAACAAACATATAATAGAAAAGTACAAAAAACATGCTACACTATCCATATCAACCAATTTTAAAACATGATATGCTAAGTGGTGTGTGTAAGGGTTTCTTGATTCATTCTCTATCAACCCCCAATGTATTCATCTAACCACACTCTTTGTTGATACTATTCCTCTATCACAATCTAAGGAAAGAATATATCTTGCATCCACCTCATGTCAATGAAGGTAATTAGATTGAAACATCATTATATCCATAAAATAATGCTATAAAATATCCAAATATGATCACAAATTATAGAATATTAAAGTACCACTAACTCATAACATCTAATCATATAAATTAAGCAACACAATTATCCCATAATCAACATATGTCAAAAAATTTAATAAAATATTATCTAATCAACTAATTAACTACCATAATCTATGGATTTAATAATTTATTTAGCTTAGAGAGAAATCAGGATGTGACATTCTTCCCCCTAAAGCTGATCATCATCTTGATGACATTTAATCAAGCTCAAGTTATGAATTAAAAACATTACTCAACAAAAATAATATAATGTTCAGAAACAAATCAAGCTAAAAAATGTGAAAACAACTTGTAAAACTCATCATAGTCCTCCCAGGTGGCACTATCCTTAGAGTGTTGGCCCCATAGTACCTTGCACTATGAGATTTATTTATTACACAAATGAATTTTATGAGTGTCAATTACTCTAATTGGTTCTACCATTACCACCCCAAGGTCAAGAACCTGCAAAGCATTCAAATCCAACACATGTGAAATATTAATTATATATTTTTTAAGATAAGACACATGGAAGACATTATATAAAAGATTTAGAGATGGTGGAAATTCAAGCCTGTATGCGACAAGATTGAACACTTCCAAAACCTTAAAGGGTCCCACATATCTTAGTGAAAGTTTCATTGACTTCCCAAACTTAATTAAGATTTTCTAAGGTGTAACCCACATAAATAATTTATCACCTATAAAAAATTTCCTAGTTGTTCTCTTCAGATCAACATAAATGTTATGTCTATCATTTGCCTCAACCAACCTTTGATTGATTGTCCTGATTTGCTCCTCCATTTCTAAAAGTATCTTAGGTCTAAAGACTAACTTATCTTACAACTTGTCCCAACTAATTGGTGTTCTACATGTCCTTCCATACAATGCCTCAAATGGTCCCATCTTCAATGTTGATTGGTATGAGTTGTTGTAAATAAATAAAACCAATGGAGTATTCTCTTCCCAATTGTATTTATGATCCATGCAATACATACAAAATATATCCTCTAAAACTTGATTTACTCACTCTGTCTATCCATCAGTTTATGGGTGATATGTAGTGTTAAAGTTTAACTGAGTACCCAAAGTTGAATTTAGAGTCAACCAAAATCTAGAATTCATATTCAAATCACAATCTAAAATGATTGTCTATGGAAAAACATGTAACTAATATACTTCATTTATGAATCTCTTCATAAGATTAAGTGCATCATCAATCAAATTGCCTAGTATAAAGTGAGCTACCTTGGTTAGTTTGTCAACTACTACCAAGTTCATGTCATGCATGTTCTAAAATAATAATAATAATTAGACAAAATCCATATTGATCACCTACCAATTCCACTCTGGTATGTCAGGTGGATACAAAAATCTAGCCAGATGTACATGTTCATCATTCACATGCTAACATTCCAAATAACAAGACACCAATTTTTTTGCATTTCTCTTGATTCCCTTCAAGAAATAAAGTGGTCTAAGCTTAGTCATGAGTTTGATTACTCTTAGATGTCATGAATATGTGGAATTATGTAGTTTATTTAACATTGTGCTTCTTATATTATCTCTATCTAATACATACATATTAACATTATATCAAAAAATACAATCATTCTATATTTTGAATCCATTATACTTAAGATTCTAGCATTCTTAGATAATGTAATGCAAGAACATCAAGCATATAAACACCATTCTTTGATGTTGAAGTGCTATGTTCTAGATATGAGTCCTAGCTAGTATATTAGGGATGTGAATGTGAGTGATGGACCTTATAAGGTCCATTTGTGTATTTTAAGTCAATTTTGGTTAATAGGAGTGAGTTTGATAGGTGATGGAAGTTTTCTCTACAAAACTATAAATTTGAAAATTAAAATATTAAGACTAAATCTAGGAAGACTATAATCATGGTATAAGGTTGTTAGGTAAGGGAAAGTTAGTTAAATGGGTCTAAAGATTCATATGAAGAATGTATGAAGTAATTTTTTATGTCTAAATTCCTTAAGGTCTTAAAATCAAGAATCATGTGAATTAGAGTAACCACCCTTCTTACGTTGGGTTGACCACCATGAGAAAGTCTTATCTTGTAACCATAAAAACCAATGTATAAGTTGGATGGGAAAAGGAAGTTGGAGTTTGTTTTAACATAGAGTATAATGTGAGAGAGAGTGGAGAGAGCTCCAAGAGGGAGGATGAGAAACTAGAAAAGAAGAATGGAAAACTCCTTACAAAAGTTGATTGAGTCCTTTCATGGATTGTGTATGAAATCAAGAATATTTTAAAATGAATAAAGAGTATATTTTTGATGTGTATTATACACTAAAATGTATTATTTTTTTATTTTTTTTTAGGAATGACTTGATGTCATTATCTTTTTTAGGTTTTATAAAGTTATAGGTTTGAATAGAGGACTATAGGTTACAGTCAAGAGGAAGGAATATTTAAATAACCTTTTGTATTGGAAAAAGACACATGTGGTAAGATTACCTTTGGTTTCCATATGCATTAATAAATTTAAATGTGTTTATATATTATGTTATATATTAAAAAATTTTGATGAAGGATTCATATCCTTTCAACCCTATTGATTGTGACAGTTAAGACTATTAAGAAGGTGAATACTTATTGGAGTGTTTTGTATTAAGGAGGTATTATTAAAATAGATATGATATATAAGTAAAATGATATTGATGAATTATATGTTAAAATTATTGAATATAAAACTAATGATAAACTTTAAATGTATTTCCCACAAGAAAGAATGTATTATGTTTACTCAATTAGATAACCTTGTTTCCACATAGTCTATATGTAATGAATGAGGTAAAAATTTGAGATAATGAATGATTATATTTTGATTATGTATTGATATTTATATAATTATGAAAATTATTTTTAATAACCTTATGGATGTAGGAAACCCTTTGAAGTATCAACAAACCCCTGAGTCCTCATATAGTCTATTAAAGAATACATAGAATTTTGAGTTTCATTTATTGAAATATTTGATAACATTAATTAAGGGTAATAAGGTATTTAATAAGGTGTATTTTGGTAATATATACCTTTTTTATGTCTTATAAGAGTTTTAAGTTCTTTAAAAACAAATTTATAGTAGTTTGACCTCTAAACGCTTACACAGTCAACTTCGAGTAGGCAAAGTTTAGTGTTTGAGTCATTATTAGCCATAAGAGGAATGAACAAGATTTATCATCAATTTGGAGAAGTGAATAATGTTTATACAGACATTTATAATGTAATAGTTTCATTTTAAAGGACCATAGACCCAATAAATTGAATTTTAATCCTTCTCAGCTAGTATAAGCATGCATGTTTGGTCTAACTAGGGTTTCGAAACTAAAACACCCATAACTCCTATTCAAATTGTGGAAAATTCATAAAACATTGTAATATTTATAATTATGTCATATAGAAAGGGAATTAAAAAAAATTTGTCTAAAATAGTATGGTATAACATGGATTCAAGATCTAAATAAGTGTGGTAGGGCTAGAAAGGCATAATTATGAAGGAACTTGTAAAGGAAATGGTAGTTAGACAAAGAATTAGACCTTAAAACTTGAGGTAAAATTTTAAGAAGATAGAGGGTGGTGAAATATGGTATTATATATATATGTAAGTTTTTAGAGTGGTCAAACAAAGGAAAAAAGTGAAAAAAAAGGCTACAAGAAAATGGTAGCACTAATGAGGATGAAGAGTTGTGAAGAATAGAGAGTGATTGAGAGATGAAAAGGGTTAAAAATAAGTATGTTTATGGTATTAAAATTCATCCATAATATTATATTTTCTTTATGAATCTTCAAATAAGATTAGGTGTTTTTAAGCCTTAGAAAGTTGTCTAGTGAGGGCCTAGTGAGTGAGTTATTAATAAGAAGGTGAAATAGTAAATGGAGATGAGTTGAGGAAGTTCATGGAAACCTAAAAGGGGTATATTAATAGTGAGATATGATTAAAATATGTTTTAAAAACACAAAAATGAAATGAGATTATAAACCAAATGAATAAGTTAGAAGACACAAGTGAAGGTTAGAGTTTGTGAACAAATCAAAGTATGTAAAGTTGAAATCTAGATCAAGATCAATGTAGATCAAATTCAAGAAGATGTTTTTGAGTATTTTCCTAAGTACCTCTGCATCATTTGTTATTAGAGAAAATTAATCTCTTGGTTCACTCTTCTTGTGAGTTTCTTAAACCTTGGTTTTTTGAGATTGGTAAGGATTACTATGAGGAATGTATGGAGGGACATTGTAGGGTATTTTGGGATAAGAGAATGAAGTAGGTATGATATATTGAGGTTAATATAGGTAAAATTGAAAAGTGACAAAGAGATGAATAAAAGCCCCAAATTCCAATGATAAAGACTTGAAGTTAGTCAAGAGAAGACTAGATAAGGTAGATTGAAGAGAGAATTGAAGCTCAAGAAGGGAAAGATTCAAGAGGGAAGGTAAGATCAGTCCTAGATAAAGGTCTAGAGATAGATAAATAAGAACCAAGATAGGTATAAGAGGAAATATTGGTAAGATTGTTAGTTATAGGTCTAGACAAGGTCTAGAAAGTGAATAAAAAGGGAGAAGATGGATATAGACGAAGAAGTGATAAAGTTGACAAGAGAGTTGGGGCAGAGATTAGAGAAGATAGAGATTATGATGAATCTCATGAAGGGTCAAGGAATCCAATGGCTTGAATGTAATGTAAATAAGAGAGTGAAGTGGCCACTAGAGTTACTTAGGAGAGAGAAAAGACATAAGATGAGTGTTTTTATGAAAGATGAGTAAAGAGGGTATAACCCATAAACACATGAAGATTGAATAGATACCAAGAGAGAAACAAGATAAAGAGGTTGAGAAGATATTTCTCATTGAGGAACACAAGGAGATATAAGTGCCAAGAGGAACACTTGAGAGTGAACCAAGAAGAAGAAGATAATAATGTCTATGCAAGAGGTATTCAAAGAGACTATGTGGTATCTTATTTTATATGCTAACATTACATTTGAGTTTATGTATACATGTATGAAGATAAGATTAATTAAGGCAAAGTAGAGGGCCTTAAAGATAGTAAAGGATGGGCTTAGTACATCACCCATCAAGATGAAAGAAGAAAAAGAAAGAGAATATGTTGTAGAAGACAAAGTGATAGAGATTGAAGGCATTCAACATCTTGAGGATGAAGTGGAAGAGGGGTATTATGATGCTTTAACAAGAATTATAGTTAAAGAAAGAGAATAGGTGCACAAGGAATAAAAGTTAGAAAACCATGAAAATTTGAGAGAATAAATGACCTTGCATCAGTCATAAATGGAGGTAAATGAATGCTCAAGTATTTATTTTGATTTTACATGTGAAAGGAAAGAAGCTAATATGCAGATTGCAAGAAGGAATAATAAAAAATCCCTAAAAGGTGATATAAGGGTATGGGTATGTGATGCATAAATGGTTCAATAAAACATGTGGTGATAAAGAAAAGGAAGAACTCAAGAAAGAGGTTATGCAAGCTATTGAGGTCAATATACCTCAATTTCTAAAAAATGGGGACCCTTGTGTCAAATCTTGCAAATTTGTACTTAACATTGAAAATTCACTAGATCATAGTGTCATTAGCATGTTTTCACATCATATTTATTTGAATATCATCCACACCATCATCTGGTTGGCTTATTTTTTCATGGCTATGGTTTGATATTATCTAAAATTACTAACATTAGATGCATGTGTTTCATGTTGAAAGATAAATGGAGTTCATTTGAAACATGCAATACTTAGGGTTTTGTGTTAAATATTACATTTCCCATTTTTACTATCCTTTGATATGTAAATGTTTAATTTAATTCATATTTGAATTGTTAAAATCCTTAGTCTAGTTTTAGTCTAAGTACTCATTTTGAATTCAAATTTAGTATGAGCTTTTATTTAAATTTTTGTAAGAACACTTTAATTTAAATTAGTTTATATTTTATCCTAAGGCCCTAGTCATGTTTATTAACATGACCAAGACCTTAGTCTAAAATATTTATCCTAAGTTATTCATGTCCTGATCCCCCTTTATTCTATTTTATCTTAACAAGGTCTAACTAGATGCGGGATCCCTTAATTATGCCTCTAACTTAGCTTAAGACTTTAGCCAAAAGATTTATTTATATTTACTAATATGAATAAAAACATGAGTCCAAGAATTTAGCTTAATTTTTATGTTCTCTGATCTTTGACTTAAGTATTTTCATTGTCCATAGGAACCAATCTCATTCAACTGCTTGGATCATAATCTATGACACACATTTGATCGAATGGGGAAGATCTGATAGTGTAAATCAAAGTTAAAAAGTAAAATGCCTTATAAACATATGCATAAAGTAAAATTAGCATAACCATGTTACACAAATTAGAGCTTAGGAATCTTTTAAATATCGATAGTATACATTCACCTATACACATTCCAATAAATGATCTATGGAGTAACGACATAATCTAGTGATCAAGATCAACAACACGTGTTTATCAAGATGAAAATTTATTTAATGGTATAAGATCAATTTGGAATTTTCAATGGATCCCTATGACAAGGAAAAATGTGACAAGTGCCATGATCTTAATCAAAGAACACTCAGTAGCCAATGGCATTCAATCAAGCACATCAAGATCTAATGGTCCAAATTTTCTCAAATAAAGATGATCGAATGGTATGTATCAAACATTTAAAATTCTAGGAAAAATGTAAAGATGACACATGGCATAATCGTGGGCCAAAAGTTAAAGCTCAGAAATCTCTCAAAGATTAATGGTATGTAGATGAGCTTACACATTTTGATCAATGGTCCATGGAGTAGGAGGCATAATTAAGAAGACTAAGATCAATGGATCATGATTGATCCATACAAATGAGATCAGTGGTTTGATATCAACATTGAAATTTTAACAAAGCTTAAGACCAATGGCATTTGATCTTGTGGATCAAGATCAAAGAACCATATTGATCTATCCAAACTAGGTCAATGGTGTGGGATCAATATGTAATTTTTAAAGGACAATGGACAATTTTTAAATATTAATGAGCAAAGTTACACTAAAAGGCCATGGTGATGTTGCATTAGAGCCAGTAAGTATAATATGCCAAATTTAAGATCTTGTAGACCCTAGAAATGTAAAGGTATAAATACAAGGATCTAAACATAATCTAAGGCATGAAGTTCATAGGAGTTTGACAAGATGCCACCATTGAATATATAAGGAAACCTTTATAAAAACCCTAAAAGGCATGAGAACCCTAATTAAATTTTATGAGCATTATAATTAAGATAATTAGGATTGAATTATTATTAATGTAATATAATTTGACCCAAAAGATGAATTTAACTCCACTATTGAGTAATTTAATAAGAACTTATAGTTATGGCATCCCAAAAAAGTGTCTTTAGAGAAGATGTAGACCTTTATTTGACCTCAGATGTAGAAGGAAGGGTATTAAAGGACACATAATTTGACACCATAGCTTTAAATACTAAGGAGAATAATTGGTCAAGCTTATTCTAGACCATTGAAAACTAGTAGCCCATCAAAAAAGAAGATGAGAACTTGTCATCAAGGAGGCTCTACTATGACATCATTTACATTTAGATGATAGGTCTCTATTATGCCACATCCAAACCAAAGGTATTGCATTGTATATACATTCTCTCTCCTATTTTTAAAGATGGAAAAATAGATGAAGGCATGATTATTCATGAGGGTAGTTTCAAGAAAATTACTTATATCTCACATATAGCATTTGAAAACTATTATAAGTTTCTTAATCCCCAAGTAGAATAAACCACTATCAAAAATTAGGCCAAGAACAATGATTTGAAGAACATCCTTTCCCTATTTCTATATTCTAGAAATTAGGTATTTTTAGACTTCAATTACAACATCCCCATTGGTTAATTTAGACCTTGGATAAGAATGCTCATGACTATGATGAATGGGATATGTGGAAGTTAAACCACTACCTATATGGACAAAATTTGGGTTCCCTTAGTCTAATTTATGATTGAGAAACTCATCCCTCCTCTTGGTGAAGTTATCAACACCTACTTAAGTACACAATTTTTTGTAGTCAAGAAGAAGACTAGAAATTAGTTCTTCATGATGTCATACCTCTTGGATGCCTTGTTTGCCACAAAAAATATCCCCAACCTTAGAGAATGGGCACCTAATGGGACACATATAGTTTCCCAATACTATTCAAAATTACACATATTCAAATATAGGGACCACATCTAATTCAGATGTGACTATGTTTATACAACCCTAACAGAGGCCATAAATAAGAATCCAATGTTCATAGTCAACCCATTGATCAAAAAATCAATTGAGGCCATGGGGGACATCTAGTTATACCCTGATTGCATAATTATTTAGGATTGAGGGAACACAATGCACTCCCCTCAAACTGCCAATCCATATGCTAATCAAGATAGTTGAGCAAGAGGTGGATTACCAAATATGCAATGGGATAGATGGTTTATGAAAAACCAAAAGGAAGCGACTATTTTATAGCCTCCCCATAACCATTGGTAGGACATTTTTTGCATAATGGGATAATATTAAGGCTACTTCTAAATACAATACCTCTTTCAATCTCCAAATTGATGAGTTGAGGTAGTGGGATCCTCATGGAAAGGTCAAGTAACATCTAAAAGATAAAGGAATCAATATCCCTTATGATCACTAGCTTGGTCCTTTTGACCCCATATATAAAAGCCTCTTCATTCTCTAAGGTCACCATTAGATTGAAAAGGCACAACATCCCTTTAAAGTCTAAAATGTAGAGGGAGAAAAAAGGAATAATGATAGATGGTAATTAAGGCCAAGGTAGTACCATTTGCTATGTGGTACTCCTAAATCTCCACCAGCCCTATTACAGACATATTCTAGACCTAAGGCACAACTTAAGCAAAGGCTCAAGGAGAAAAGGCTTGATGAAATATCATCATCTTTAGCCTAGATAGAATAATAAGGATCACCATTTGAAGAGGTCCATATGGTAGCATTAGACCTAGGTGAGACCATTAAATATGATCTAAAATTACTATCATTAGCCTATGAGTCTAAGGATGAATAAATGGAGGTATCCAAAGAAGAAAAGGGGAAGGAAGTGTCGGATCTAATTCCTATAGACCCAACACCCACCCCCCCCCCTCACACACCCCCCCATGAAAATAAAATATTAATTAGCCATTATTATAGTGAAGGATAAGAAGCCCAAGGTTACCTTCACTCATCCTTTGAGTGAATTTAATCTCTTTAGTGAGGAAAAATTGATTCAGGGTCAAACAATCCCTGAATGGCTCATTTATGGCAAATTGTAGAAATTACCAAGTGCACAACATCCTTGGGAAATGATACAAGCAATCAATATTACAATGCATGATGAAGTTAAGCCATGGATAGTTGTATAGCAAGAGGAAGAGAAAATAATTATTGCTCCATGAGAATCAAGTGGAGCACAGATGGAGACACTAGCTCCTAAAGTGACAAAATCTTTAGTTGGTATGAAAAATAACCTAACCACTACTAGTTTGTAAATATTAACTGAGAAGAAGGCCATATTTGGTGAAGAGTTTAATTTTTAGAAAGTGGAACCTTTTTTTAGATTAACCCTAGTTGGAAGACAAAATCTTGGTGAATACCTAATATTTAAAGAAAATGTTCTTCAAATGGATCAAGATTAGATAGATCAATTACAAATAATGATCAAGGGAATATTGCAATAAAATAAGAATTTGAAATAACAATCCATATTTTTAATCTAAGAAGATAGATTTAGGAAATTTAAGGACACCATGGATGATTTATTCAAATATTTAAAGTCAGTCAAGATCAGGTAAGATGTAATAAACAAAAAAGTATGAAGGCTACAAGCCAAGTTGGCCAATGGCAGGCTTTGAGCTACCAAATAAAGGATTTGATCAAGGTCTTAACTAAAAATCAAATCCATAAATTTAGGGTAGTTAACCTAGCCCAACTTAATATGGCTATGGATATATTAATTGATAAGATCAAGGCCCTGAGTAGCTGGTTCAAGTAAATGGAGGACATTTCTAAGGACCTCAAGCAATAAGAAGATAAAATGTTTCACATATTAGATAGCTTGATCAAAGAGCTTACCACACTTAGTCTTTTGGGTTTAATAATTAATGAGGAGTTTGATCACAGGAATTACTCAATTCATGCAAGAATTAAGGAATAAATGACAAGGGAAGACATGGGTTGATAATAATAAAGTCATGGGCATACTTTTATCATTAGAGGAGAAGATAGGAGATGATAGGGGCATCAAAAAATATTTGGACAGGGCTGAGAAGGATCTCAAGAGCTTAGAAGATCACAAAAAATAATTGTTCATGAGACCTGTCATTGATCTCTAGGTTATCAATGAATAACATTATAGAATTAAGATCTTGTAGTTGAAGCAAAAGGTTGTGATATCACAAGGGTCTCAAAGTTAGTTAATATAGGAATATTATTTTCTAATTGAGCTTGTATAATTTTTTAAAGGAAATATTCTTTTGTAAAGGCATGTGAAACTTGTAAAGCACATTGCATGTAGGTTAGTCATTTAGAATACCTAGAAGTTTCTCAAAAGGTTGTAAAAGGATAGCTATCCTTAAATTTTGACATGATTAAATAGCATACCTCATGAAAGGTATATATAAAGGGGTATTGAACATTGTAAAAAGAGAGGGAGTTTTTTATCCAAAACCAATTGTAACTTTTGAGCAATTAATATAAACAAGGAATTTTGTAAAGTTTGTCCAAATTGTCTTGTGTCTTTTTTTATCCTAGCTTCTCTCTCACTTGTTTGTTTTGACTTCCAAAGTTGAATTATTCTTATGAATTCATGGTGTTTATATTTGAATGTAGATCTATTAAATTTTTTTAATGCTAGGTTAATTGAAAGTTATTAGGTTCATTTCATTTTCTTACTCTTCTTGCATTTAGGCTAATGTTGTTTACTTACAGGGGTAAATCTTTAAAGTGAACTTCATTCTTATTTTCATTATTTCCCACATTCCTTAGATGTTTTTTTGATGTGTGATAGTATTTGAGATTATGCTAATTTATGTAATACATTGGTTAAGTGCATGCTTGGAAGATATTTGAACTTTGTCATGATATTTGGAAAGAAGATCATCAACATCTCTTCTCTACCTTACCCTTCCTTTTGATCCTTTTTAAATAAATCACTCTAGCTTAATTTTCATTAGAAATATCCATATTTTAATAGTCTTTATATTATTACTTGATCATAATTCACCATTCTTAGCATATAATAATTCATATTTTTCATAGATTAACTATTTGGCCATGGTACCTCTTAACCACCAAACATTATAAATATTGTGAAAGAGTCCACTTGCTTTGCATCTATTCCATCAATAGATAATAGGGTTATCACAACCTACAACTCATGCTATAAATTCTTAAAATTATAAAATTATAAGTGTTGTTGAACACTCTGGGTACCTATGATACATATTTAGGCATCAACAAGAGAGGCTTCACTAGCACAAGAAGGACATTGTTAGATCTTGGTAGATTTGAAGTATTTTTGCTCATTATTGTGAATTGTGTTAAAATATTGGTATAAAATTTTCATAATTATGTCATTATTTTCTCAATTGTGTAAATATCATTGATATTTATGGTTTTAGACCAATCTTTGTGCTTCCTCTAGACAAAGATTGGTGTTATTTGAAGATACATGCATAATTATGGTAAATATGGCTTAAGCTTTGTCAATTCAACATGTTTGAGGTTAGTAATAGTTGTTTTGATTAAATATTGATGTATAATATACAAATTTGAGTTTATTTGAGCTTAAACATGTAAATATCAATAATACTTGTGTGTTTGGATACATCTTTGAGCTAACTTAGTTAAATATTACTATACTTTGTCATCCTTTTATATAAATATTTGAAAAATTTGCTTAATGTGAAAGTCTGATAATTATTCTTTGTAAAGATAAGATTCACACATCATATTTCAAAAAATATTCAAAGCCCATAAGCTAGAGTCACCAATAATTAGGACAAGGTCACTTTTAGAGACTAGAGAACCTCTATATTCATTAGAAGTTCATAGGAGAGTCAGGGGAGACAAAGGTAAGCATAGACTTTATTCTTTTCCAACTTCACCAATTCAAGGTGATCCTATGTTTAATCCCTATCAAGGTATGGCTTGGCTATGTGGTTCTTCAATATATGTGATAGGTGTGGTACATGATCTTCCTCATAATCCTAAAAAGTATTTGCCATCATGTAGTCCTAGTGGTATTATAACTATTGAAGAACACATTAATATTTTCAAAGATGATTTAAGATTGATGAATATGACTCATTAAGATGTAGCATGTATACTATTCCATTTTACTTTCAAAGATGTTGTATATGAATGGTTTCTTAACCTTGTTGAAAATTACATTACTAGTTGGGTTAATTTTAACAATGTTTTCATTGATCAATTCAATAAAAGCATTAGTCCTTATGTCTTGTACTAGCAATTCACCACAATAAAAAGAGTTGAAAATGAGCCCATAAGAGCCTTCAATTATAGGTTCAAAAATATGTTCAATAGGACCATAGATCCTTACAGACTTTATGATGCTCTAGCTTCAAAAATCTATAAATATGCCTTGGATCCCATGACTTTTTTATTTATAAAGAGAGATATTCATCCCATGGATACATTAGGTTTAGCTTATGTTGATTTTGTGATCATTAATGACTAGATACAACACCAAGGGAAATTGTATTACTCCATTCTAAATTTCAATCCAAATTTACCTATCTTGAATGTCATTCTCAATGCCAACCAAAATGTGTCTACCCTAAACCAACTTCCAATATTGAACTAGCTACCTTTGATACACCTACTCAAAACCTATGATTCATGAACAATGCTACCAATGGATCTCATCCACAGGATCAGAAAGATTTAATTCTTACAACTAATGATAATACTCAAGTTCATAATTTTGAGGCACCAAATAATGAGAGTGACTTTATCTTCAAAATGGTTCAAAAGCTTAGAATTGACTTCCTTTAGTTGTAAATACAAGTAGGAAATACTAGAGAAAGCCTAGTAATAATTTATCCTTTCAACGGTTCAAGAGGCCCACTAATAATTTTTAGAATGATAGTTACCACAACAACAAGAACAATGAGCCATCTACTAGCAAGAATGTGCCTAATATAAATATTGTTAATGTTGCTTTACCTGACTATTGTAGAGTTAATTACACTTCTAAGTATGGTAAAATATACTATGTTGATTTTTGTAATGCTTTTGAAGCCTTTCAAGAAGAGTTAGATACTTTTGAATTTTTACTTAATAAGGATTGTGATGAAAGTACATTTGGTCCTCCAAGGTCATCTAGATCATCTAATCCAACTCTCATGGTGGAGACATTTGAGTTCCTTTTCCAAGAGGATAATCAGATTGAGAATATTCCTAAAGAGATTCATGATTTTTATAAATTTTTGAAGAAGACTTATCCCCTAAGAAATAGGGAATAGAAGCAACCATTGACCATTTCAAATCCTCCAAAAAACTTTGACACCCCTCCTAATAATACTTTAAAAAATAATCTAGAGCAACCTGAGGGAAGTACTTCTAAGCATAATTATGATGCATCTAATTCTTGTAAAAGGATTGGATATAATATTTCAGAGGACATGAAAAGGATTAAGGATAACATTACATTACATGAGTTGACACAGATCATTGAACAAAGGGATTTTTTATTATATTCATTGAGTAAAAAACCTATTAAACAATAAAAGATTGCACATGCCAATGTTACAATACACAAGAACAAGTAGATTTTTCACCTTTCTTGTTGACAATTAAAATATTTGGTAATAACTTGCACATTTGTTTTTTATATTTAGGTGCATCTATAAACATCATGCATGTAGGTATTTGTGATCAAATCAATTTAACACCAATTAAATTTGATAGAGTTGTAACTTAGCTAGATAAGTCAAGATTTTAAGTAATTGGTGACTTGTTAAATGTTTACATGTAGATTGTCTCATATCCAAGGATCTAATAGTTCACTGATATCTATGTGGTGGACATCCCTGATGCTTATAGGATGTTATTGAGTAGAGACTAGACTAGGAGATTTAATGGTTATATGTCAAAAAATTGTTCACATATGTGTTTGCCTTAGAAGGGAGTCCCTAACCAAATCAGGATAGAAAGAGAGCCTAAAATGAAGCACATTATTATTGATTACAATGATTTCAATGAAAGGGTTAACATGGTAGACTATGATCTAGGAGTGTACACTCTTGAGACTTATAAGATATGTGACTCTAAAGTTTCTCATATTGTGCATGGACTATGGAAACTACATTTTGATGGTGTTAGGTGTAAGTTTGGATCTAAATTAGGGGTTTTTCTAACTAGCCTTATTGGTAAATAATAGCATGCTTCTTATAGACTCTAGTTTCCTTGCACTAACAATATCACATAATATGAAGCTTTAATATTAGTATTGCAACTTGCCATCATGTATAAAGTCAAGAAAATTCTAGTATATGGTGACTCAGAGCTAGTGGTTAGTCAAGTAAGAAGTAATTACTAGTGCAAGTTATCATATCTTAAAATATATATGTTTAGAGTCTAGGATTTGATTGAATTTTTTGATGCTTTTAACATTATTTCCATCCTTAGGGAAGAAAATAAGGTTACTGATGAGCTTGCCTCAATAGCTACCATTCTTATGCCAGACCAAGACTCCCAAAACCTTAGTATTGAGTTGATCTATGCCCTTTAACCCATGATAATGTAAACCATCTACATTTATTTAGTGATGAACAATAAATCCTAAAATTTATGACTAGCTCAGGAGCATTTGAAGATCATGGCATTGATGAAGTTGATGAAAATACTCTTGAAAAAGTTGGAAAACTCAATGATAAGTTTATTCAATTCATTAACAATAAGATCCCTAAAGGGATGATATCCTTAGAGAGGTTATTTAATTCTAACAAACTAGCTGTGTTGCCAAGATTCCCAAAGTAGATAAGAAATATTACAATGATGTTGACCTAGGTTCCCAAAGTCAATCCCAACTACTCAACATTGGCACAACCACCACTAGTGAATAGTTAAGAAGAGATAAAGAGTTGTTGACTAAGTATAAAGATGTTGTAGCATGGTCATATAAGGACCTAAATATATTTGATTCTAGGGTCATAACTTATATTATATAACTAAAATATACCTATAAGCTTAATAGGAAAAAACAAAGACCTATCAACCATATCATAGAACCTCTAATATATAAAGAAGTCAAGAAATTACTAGATGCAAGGCTAGTGTTTCCCATTAGGCACTCTAATTGGGTATCTAACTTAGTACCAGTCAGGAAGAAAAATGGGAAAATTAGATTGTGTGTAGATTTTAGAATTTTGAATAGAACATCTGAGAAAGATAACTATCCCTTGCTTTATCTTGATCGTGTTATTCAGATTGCTAGTGGTTCTACAGTGATGTCCTTCCTTTATGTTTTTTTAGGATATAACCAAGTAATAGTGAACAAATAAGATTAACTAAAAACTACATTCACTACTAAGTGGGTCACCTTTGCCTATAAAAGGATGCCCTTTAGACTAAAAATGCAAGTGAAATTTTCCAAAGAGGAATGGACCATGATTTTGAGGGGTTGATATGAATTCAGGACAGTCAACCTAGGCTACCTTAATATGGATATGGCTATATTAAATGATAAGTTCAATGCCCTAATCAACTGGTCCAATTAAATGGAGGGCATTTCCAAGGACCTAAAGCAATAAGAAGATAAAATGTTTCACATATTGGATAGCTTGATCAAAGAGCCTATCAAATGTAGTCCTTTATGTCTAATAAATGATGAGTTCAAGAAAATAACTACTCAATTCAATAAAAAATTAAGGAATCAAGGACAAGGGAAAATAAGGGTTGATAACAAGAAAATCATGGGCTTTCTTTTATCATTAGAGGAGAAGATAGAAGATGCCAAGGGCATCAAACAAGATTTGGAAAGGGATGATAAGGATCTCAAGAGCCTAAAATATCAAGAAAAATAATTATTCATGAGACCTATCATTGATATCTATATTATCAATGAACAACATTACATAATTAAGATTCTGTAGGGGAAGCAAAAAATTGCAATAACATAAGGGTCTCCAAGTTAGTTAAGATACAAATATTCATTGGTAATTGAGCTTGTATACTTTTGAAAAGGGAATATTATTTTATAAAGGCATGTGAAACTTGTAAAGCACATTTCATGTAGGTTAGTCATTTAGAATACCTATAAGTTTCTCAAAACATTGTCAAAGGATAACTATCCTTAAATTTTAACATGACTAACTAGCATACCTCATTAAATGTCTATATAAAGAGGTATTACCTATTGAAAAAATAAAGGGACTTTTGGAACCAAAACTAGTTATAACTTCTGAGAAATTAATATAGGCAAGGAATTCTACAAAATTTATCCAAATTTACTTGTGTCTTTTGTTATCCTGGCTTCTCTCTCACTTGTTTGTTCTGACTTA
The DNA here is from genome assembly GCA_037957365.1 of Torreya grandis. Classification (NCBI taxonomy): domain Eukaryota; kingdom Viridiplantae; phylum Streptophyta; class Pinopsida; order Cupressales; family Taxaceae; genus Torreya; species Torreya grandis. The sequence goes on from JARHVA010001712.1 coordinate 1,442,338, forward strand.
TATTTGAATTTTTCTTATGAATTCCTAGTGTGTAAATTTGAATTTAGAGCTATTAACTTATGCCAATGCTAGGTTAATTGAAATTTCTTATGTTCATTTTGTTTTGTTACTCTTCTTACATTTGGGCTAATGTTTTTTGCTTACAGGGGTAAATCTTTAAAGTGAACTTGGTTCTTATTTGCATTATTTCCTACATTCCTTAGATGTTTGCTTAAAGTGTGATAGGATTTGAGCTAATGATAATTCATGTCATACATTGGTTAAGTTTATTCCTAGATGATATTTGAACTTTGTCATGATATTTGGAATGAAGATTAGCAACATCTCTTCTTTGCCTTACCCTTCCTTTTGCTCCTTTTTAACTAGATCACTCTAGTTTAAATTTCACTTTAAATATCCATCTTAGATTAGTATTTAGATTAGTTATTGATCATAATTAACCATTATTATCATATAGTTCTCAATATTTTGCATAGATTAAATATTTGGATGTGGTTTCTCTTAACCACTAAACATTATAAATATTGTGAAAGAATCCACTTGATTTGCCTCTATTCCATCAATAGATAACCAAATTATCACACCTTGTAACTCATGCTTTGAATTATTAGAATTATAAAATGAGAAGTGGTATTAAATACTATGGGCACCTATGATACATATTAAGGCATCAACATAATTCAAGAAAACAAGTGAAAGATAATAAAAAACATGGAGGCAAAGAACAAAGAGAAAAATATATCAAGTTGGCATGATAGGCTACCAAGGAAATAAGCATGAAGGAGATGAAATGAGAAGAAAATTCCAATCCAATCATGTACAAGGCATAAAATTGGGTAATAATAATATGAAATGGGAAAACAAAGAATGTATTAAAGGTACACTCCAAGAAATCATGAAGATAGAGAAATATTACAAGTCTACTAATCAAACAAGAGAGATGGTGCAAAAAAAAAATCCAAAGGGATGATGTTTTTGGAGAGTTTTCATGATGATGTCATGGTAATGTCATGCATATGTCCTACTGAGTAGATGAAGTACCTTGATATTCTATGTGATAATGACAAAGTGTGTAATGTGCTTATTTTTGTATGCTTGAAATATGATTAGTTGATCTTCAATGTTGACATGGATAGAAATGTTCAAGGATTAGTATGGAGTTTTATGCATGTGAAAGGGGTCCTATCAAAAGTCAAGAATGATTTGAGTACTTATGTGCATGATTGGATTTCATCTGGTTGATCATAGTTGTCATCTAAACACTTTGGATCTAGTGGTAGATAATCTAAGTAAGCAGTTTAATGACATCACCATTGCCACATGTGAATGAGTCAAGGGGAGTTGGTCATATGGTTATGATTACATTAGTCCCTAGTTCTTATGTGTCATATCTCAATTCATGCATCCAAGCATGGTCAAAGATATGAGGGTGAAAAGTTGGATTCTCAATCAAAATTCATTATTTTCCCATACTTAGCCAAATTTTCATGTGGCCAAAAAGATCTGAGTAATAATGTTGATAAGGTTAGCATACACACATGTAGAGGTGTCAGGATGAAATTATCATATAGGTTTGTTTATTTTTTTTCCTAGTTTATTTTCACTAAATTTCAAACCATGAATTGTAGTGCATCAAAAGATATGCATATGCAAAGTTGGGCTCCCAGACATTTTGACTATGTTTTCCCATACTTAGCCAATTTTGTAATGTGGCAAGAAGAGCCAAGTGATAATTTTGATGGTGTTATATATTTCACATGTGAAGGCATCAAGATAAACTAATCTTATGGGTTTGTTCAATTTTTATCCTAGTATATTTTCATTATATTTTAGATCATGCACTAAAGTACGGTAAAAGTTATGCATGCTCAAATTTGTCCTTTTAGGTAGGTTTTAACATAGTTGGTTTTATGATAGAAGATTTTGAGAAGGTATTTTATTGGAATTTTATCTCACACGTGTGATGGTTCCAAGAGTTGTTTGTTATATAATTAGATTATCTTATATAAGGAGATTATCTAGTCAAAATTTGAGATCATGCGAGTAAGTATAGATGTTATTGAGCTACAAATTTGGCCTTCTAGGCATATTGAAAGAGTCCCCATACATAGTCATTTCTACACAATTTAAAGTTTGAGTAGATTGATGGTGCATGTTACTCTAAGAAGTCAAGAAGTAGAAAGATGAGTATAGGTACATGATGTTTAAAGCTTAAGTAAATTTATAGGATAAGGATCTAATGGGAAGTAGGTGTTTATACAAATGGATTGAATGGTGAGCATTGATTGTTAAAGACTTGACTGATTCATAGAGATCGATAGTGTGTTGAGTCAACATTTCAAGGGTACACAAGATGAGGTCAAAGTAACTAAGATTTGACATTTGAGCATTGGCACCTATGCATTAAATTTTGGATAAGATCAATGGTGTGATATTGATCCAAAGATGAAAGGACATGAGATGTAAGCAAAGTCGTTGAAGTTTAACTATGACTGTTATCATTTGAATATTTAAATTTGCTAAGGGAAAAATGAGTTGTTGACCATTTTTTTCCCAACAGGCCAAAAATCAGTCCTCTTCTTCCCCTACGATTCTAGGCCAATTCATGTTTTGATTTTGCACAAGTCCAAGAATTTCTATGGACTCTGTAGGTATATTTCTACAGACTCTGTAGGTCTATTTCTACGAACTCTATAGGTCCATTTCTATGGACTCTATGGGTCCATTTCTACGGACTCTATAGAACTTAGATTTTTATAGACCTGTAGGTCCATTTCTATGGACTTTACAGGTTTTTACGGACTTCACAAGTTTTATACGGACTCTGTAGGTTAGTCTTTTGGTGCATGAAGAATTAGTTCAGAGAGTGTTGGGTTTTACAAGGCTTCTTCAGGCTCTTATCTGAAAAAAATCACAAGGAAGGTTGGCATCATTGAACCATTGAACCAGTTCAATGCCTTAGTTCAATCAGCAAGTTCATTGCTTAAGTTCAACACAAAGTTCAATAGCTGAGTTCAATGATTTCAGTTCAACACTTTGGTTCAAAGCTCAATTTTATCAGCTTGATTCAATCGTTTGGTTTAATCAGCAAAGTTCATTGCTTGGTTCAAAGCCTAAGTTCAATCAATGCATTTTAGTGGCTTTTAGTTCAATTGAAGGGTTCAACAGTCAGTTCAATGAGCTTAGTTCAACACTTGGTTCAAAGCTTTGGTTCAATAAAAACTTGAACTGTTGAACTGGTTCAATGGATTGGTTCAACAGTTGGTTCAAGCAAATGGTTCAATGGCTTTGTTCAATAAGGATTGGCGTGCAGTGTTAAACCATTGAACTATTAAACCGTTGAACCATTTTTGGTTTAATCAGTTGGTTCAATGGCTTGGTTCAAAGGAGTGCCCAAAAACCAAAGGACAAGTGCCCTTGCAGAGGGGCAGTCAACATTTCAAAAGGGCCACAAGGAAAGAAAGCCGCAAAGGGTAGGTTTATTGGAATTTTGTTTAAAGCATAATTCCTTCAGACTTTTTGTCTGAAGGAATTCCTTTAGACAAAAAGTCTAAAGGAATTAGGCTTTAAGCAAAATTACAAAAAGCCTACCCTTTGTGGCTTTCTTTCCTTGTGGCCCTTTTGAAATGCTGACTGCCCTCTGCAAGGGCTCTTGAACCTGGAACTTACCTCTGCAAGGTCACTTGTCCTTTGGACAAAAATTTTGAAGAAATTCAGAAGGAGGCTGTGCCAAAAAACTTGGTGATAATTCCCAAAAGGAAAGCAAGTGGCCAAAAGGCAATTCTTGTAGACTTTTTGTTCACGGGAAAATGTCCATGGACCAAAGTCCATGGAAAATGTCTATGAGAAAGTCTACGAGAAAGAATCCACAGGGAAAAGTCTGAAGGTTTTCAAAGACAAAGGAGCCAAAGGACTCTGAAGGGTAGGTACCCTTATGGGGGACTCTCAGCCAAAATGAAGGGCACTTTCCAAAGGCTGAAGGGTCACCTTCCCTTCGAGAAGGTGCAAAGAAGGAAGTCCACAAAAAAGGCCAAAGTAGGAAGCCAAAGGAAAGTTCAAATGGTGACGAGCCCGAGGACATCAAAATTAAGCATGGTGAACTAGCCATTGGGTTTTCAAATAGTGACGGGTCTGTGAACATCAAATTTAGGATGATGAAATAGTCATTTTCTTTTAAATTGCCTGAGCACCAACCATGAAAAGAGCCCAAGAAATGTAGTGACCTACTAGAAGATTACCCCAAGGGCTGAAGGTGTAGAAAGAGAAAAAGCAGTCCAAGTGGCAAAGAGGAGGTGAGTTATTGCTAGATGGTCACCAAATGGTGCACCTATTTTGTCCTATTTGCATTTATAAGGGGACAAACCACATAAATATCTGGAAGGAGCAGTCTATTTGCAGAAAAGAGGCACAGTCCATGTTTTTCACATTAATGCTTGAACACCAAAGTCAAATTTGGTGATTATACAACATGGTTCCAGTAGGCCTCTTCTAGAAGAATGACATTAGCAACAGTGACTTCCTCTTCCTGATGTTTTCAGTGCACATGGGCTAGCTTGTCAAGGAAGCACCAAGTTCTCTTCCCCTCTTTCTATATATTGTAAAATTATCATTTTGAGAAAGATCCATCTTTTAGCCTTAAGGAAAAACTCTACCCAAAAATCTCTCAAGTTTGTAAGGCAGAGCTCTACCATATTTTACCTTGAATAAGAACTTAGCTTTTTTACCTCTATCTGGACTAGCACTTTAAAGTATATGTATGTGTTCTTCTTTTGTGTTAATTAATTGTCTTTCATGCTTCTCACAAATTGATTATAGCATGTCCAATGCATTGTGAAGTCTCCTTTCTACAGGTCTGCTAGAAGTGTCCACAGGGGAATGTAGGTGCCTGTGAATAGGCTGCCATAAGTGTGTCTGAGGATGCCTCTGGTAGTTTCTTTCTCCCTGTATTTCCACAGACCCCTAGCTAACTATTACAAAAGAGCTTCCCACTTTAGATGAAGTGTATGGGTGCTTCCTTTTGGTGAAAAGTGTATACTCAAGCTAGGTGGGTCAACTTTTCTGGTGTGTTACCTTTTCCTTTTTTAGGCTTGGGTTCTATGTTCAGCATCTCTCTCTCCCTTTTCATCCCCCCTTTTTTTCATTTTATTTGTTAACAGTAGGAGAAACCAGGCCTAAAAGATACATTAGAGGGAGTTAGCCCTTATCTAGAGACTCTCCCCTCCAGCTTCACTGGTCCCACAAGCGAGAGGGGAGTTTCCATTATTGCGTGTGGAAAGGCAAGAACTCAGCCTCCTACCCCCAGGTGCAATCCACTACGTCAACAATTTTTGACATGCCTAGTGGGACCAAATAGGATAGGTTTTTTCCAAAGAGTTAAAGAATTTTTGGTGTATTATTCAACCAACCAGCCTTTGGAGGCTTTTGCATCAACACCAATGGTGACTCTGAGTTAAATCAGTTGGTTAAACAGTCTAGGTGCCATCAAAAGTCTTATTTTTGTATGTATAATTCCTTTGCACAAAATCATGGACCTTATTTTCCTTCATATCACTTTGATCAAACTCAATATATTCAGGGAATCACCTCAAATAGCTTTCCTAGTTGCCCTTCAACAATAAGGGAGGTGCCGCTAGAATTTAAGAAGCGGGTAATGGAAATAGACAGTCTGGATGAGTAGTATGGTTATCAACAGGACCTGATGTACAAAGAGGCATGTTTGTTCAGGCAAGCTTAGGCCTTTTAATCCATGGAGTAAGTAGCAAAGTGGAGGAATCCATTCATGCAAGGTAGTCAACCTTGCATGCCCCCTCCTATCCTAAAGAAAGCCCCCTCTTGTACACCAAATCCTTTCTATCAGATGGCACTTGCTCACTCCAGCTCATCTGATGCATCAATCAACCCTGCTCTTGACCCTGTACACCTAGCCTTCAAACATCAAATGGAACTAGAACAACCTCCCATGGAGATAAACCTTCTAAACTCCTTAGATCATGAATCTTCTTTTGGGGGGAACTTTACGAACTAGCACATCTCTCTCAAAACTACTCCTACTCAACATGATGATGCTGGTGACCTCCAAGAAAGACTCTTTTAGGATAATCTAGCCAAGAAAATTGAAGATTTAGAGGCTAGGATGAGACTGCTTCATGAAGGAGAGATGGAACTTTTATACCTTATGGAGGAGTCCCAGGACCTTGGAGAAAACAAAGTTGATGCCTGTTCACAGGAGCAAAATTCCAACTTTAAGATCCTAAACTAGAAGAAAATAGTAGAATCATGGGGCAGGAAGGAGGAGTAGAAAGGTTTTGCTCATAACCTTGAAGAGGATGAGGCTACCCCTACCCATGATTCCTATGATCTCTAAGAAAGGCTCTTCCAAGAAAACATAGCCAAGAGAATTGCAGAGTTAGAATCCAGAGAGAGATTCCTTAGCCAATGTGTGATGGACGGTTCAAACCCAATAACACATTCCATGTCTGAACACACCCCATCTACACACTTCCAAGAGAGTTATTAGGCTACACCTGATATTGATGAATCATTGACCAAATGGAAGGAGGAGAATCATTCGATTCTAACTCAAGGACTACCTTCTCTTCGACATGGTTTTTCCACTTCACCCCTTCTCAAGGAGGAACCTATTCTGTAAGAGGCAAGTGAGGAGAAAAAAATCCAATCTACAGCTTCCCAAGAGGCTATCATGAGTGACAACAAATAATAAATCATCATTGATGCTCCTTGTGAAGGCATCATCAATAATGGAGAAGACTCAGGTCATGCATACATGTAGATGTTCCAACAATATGAGGAGGAACATAAGCATGGTGAGCTCTCTCCCCCTTTATTTGATGAACTTCCCTATTGCTTCGATGAGGAGGATGACTATGTTGAGGAGCTTGATTTGGAGGAGGATCAAGAGAATATCTTTGAACATCTAGAGATCATGATCTTTGAGGAGGAAAAGGAGAGGTTGGTCTCCCTTGAGGAAAGTCTTGAAGAAGATTTTTTTGAACAAAGAGGTGATGTTCTATGGGATGAGCAATCATTTTGTGATTCCATTTTAGACATCACCATAGTCACCCTTCTTCAAGAAGGCCAAGAGGAAGCAGAGGATGAGTTTGACAGAGTTTTTAATGAAGCAAAAGGAAATGGGTTGGACCATGATGCACTGTAAGGGAGCTATACATGTCAAAGGGCTTATGGTGATGAGCTAGTAGCCATTGTTTTCTTGGTGAAATACACCAGTATGAAGGACCAACATTCAACAAACTTCCAGGAATAAAAGGAATACATGTATGTTAGAATCATGTTTGAATTTGATCCACTTGGATACAAGCCAACCCAAGTGGCAGGCAAGAGGAGTGGGTCACCAACTCTCCATTTCATTCAGCCACTTGTCTGGCACTATCAGTTTCCTTGCTAGGAAGGAGACTTAAGAAGTTTTCCCTTTGATTTAGGAGGGAAGTAGATGTACCTGGTTAGTTGTATATAGTAGTTATTTTCAGTTTCTTTCCCTGCTTTCCCTAAGTGCAATTTGCATAAGTAGTGTTTTTCATCTTGTGTGTGTTTTCCCTTGTGTTTGGGGTAAAATGCTTCATGTTTGATTCTTGGATCTTTGGGGCCATTGCTAACCTTTCTTCAAGCCACATCTGACTCTGTGCCCAATGGACTACAAGGCAGTTGGTCTCTGGGCATAGCAGGCATGCTTCCTCTGGGAGTCACTAATTTTTTGACCATTTTTTGCCTAATAGGCCAAAAATCGGTCCTCTTCTTCCCCTACTATTCTAGGCCAATTCATGTTTTGATTTTACACAAGTCCAAGAATTTATATAGACTTTGTAGGTCTATTTCTATGGACTCTATAGGTCTATTTCTATGGACTCTATAGGTCCATTTCTACAGACTCTAAAGGTCCATTTCTATGGACTCTACAGATCTTGGATTTCTATAGACTCTGCAGGTCCATTTCTATGGACTCTGTAGGTTTCTATGGACTTCACAATTTTTCTACGGACTCTGCACGTTAGTCTTTTGGTGCATGAAGAATCAGTTCAAAGAGTGTTGGGTTTTACAAGGCTTCTTCGGGCTCTTGTTTGAAAAAATTCACAAGGAAGGTTGGCATCATTGAACCATTGAACTGATTCAATGCCTTGGTTTAATTGGCAAGTTCATCACTTGAGTTCAATGCAAAGTTCAACAGCTGAGTTTAATGGTTTCAGTTTAACGCTTTGGTTCAAATCTCAAGTTCATTGGCTTAATTTAATCACTTGGTTCAATTGAAAAAGTTCATCACTTGGTTCAAAGCCTAATTTCAATCAATGCATTTTAGTGGCTTTTGGTTTAATCGAAGGGTTTAACGATCAGTTCAATGAGCTTAGTTCAATGTTCAGTTCAAAGCTTCAGTTCAACAAATGCTTGAACCATTGAACTAGTTTAATGGATTGGTTCAATGGTTGGTTCAAGTGAATGGTTCAATGGCTTGGTTCAATAAGGATTGGCACACAGTGTTGAACCGTTAAACTGTTGAACCATTTCTAGTTTAATTGGTCGGTTCAATGGCTTGGTTTAAAGGAGCATCCCAAAACCAAAGGACAAGTGGCCTTGCAGAGGGTAGTTCTAGGTTTAAGATCCCTTGTAGAGGGTAGTCAACATTTCAAAAGGGCCACAAGGAAAGAAAGCCATAAAGGATAGGTTTTTCATAATTTTTTTAAAAGCAAAATTCCTTCAGACTTTTTGTCTAAAGCAATTCCTTTAGACAAAAAAATTGAAGAAATTCGGAAGGAGGCTACGCCAAAAAACCCAGTGAGAATTCCCAAAAGGAAAGCAAGTGGCCAAAAGGCAATTCCTGTAGACTTTTTATCCATAGGAAAATGTTCATAGACAAAATTTTGTGGAAATGTCTGTGAGAAAGTCCATGGGAAAGAATCTATGGGGAAAGGTATGAAGGTTTTCAAAGACAAAGGAGTTGAAGGACCCCAAAGGGCAGGTGCCCTTGCAGGGGACTCTCAACCAAAATAAAGGGCACTTTTCAAAGGCCGAAGGGTCACCTTCCTTTGAGGGAGGTGCAAAGAAGGAAGTCCATAGAACAGGCCAAAGCAAGAAGCCAAAGGAAATTTTAAATGGTGATAGGCCCGAGGATGTCAAAATTAAGCATGGTGAACTAGCTGTTGGGTTTTCAAATAGTGATGGGTCTGTAAACGTCAAATTTAAGATGATGAAATAGCCATTTGCTTTTGAATTGCCTAAGTGCCAACCATGAAAAGAGCCCAAGAAATGCAGTGACCCACCAGAAGATCACCCTGAGGGCTAAAGGTGTATAAAGAGACAAAGTAGTCTAAGTGGCAAAGAGGAGGCAAGTTATTGCCAGATGGTCACCAAATGGCACACCTATTTTCTCCTATTTGCATTTATAAGGGGATAAACTGCATAAATATCTAGAAGGAGCAGAATTTTTGAAGAAAAGAGGCATAGTCCATGTTTTTCACATTAATGCTTGAATGCCAAAGTCAAATTCAGTGATTATACAGCATGGTTCTAGCAAGCCTCTTCTAGAAGAATGACATCAACAACAGTGACTTCCTCTTCCTGATGTTTTTAGTGTGCATGGGCCAGCTTGTCAAGGAAACACCAAGTTATCTTCCCCTCTTTCTATATATTGTAAAATTCTCATTTTGAGAAAGATCCACTCTCTTAGCCTTAAGGCAAAACTTTGCCCAAAAATCTCTTAGGTTTGTAAGGTAGAGATCTGCCAGGTTTTACCTTAAATCAAAACTTAGCTTTTTTACCTCTATTTGGACTTGCAGTTTAAAGTATATGTATGTGTTCTTCTTTTGTGTTAAGTCATTATCTTTCATGCTTCTCACAGATCGATTACAGCATGTCTAGTGCATTGTGAAGTCTCCTTTCTGCAGGTCTACCAGAAATGTCCACAGGGGAATGTAGGTGCCTATGAATAGGCTACCATAAGTGTGTTTGAGGATGCCTCTGGTAGTTTATTCCTCCTTGTATTTCCACAAACCCCTAGCTAACTATTGCAAAAGAGCTTCCCACTTCAAATGAAGTGTATGGGTGCTTATTTTTGGTGAAAAGTGTATACTTAGGCTGGGTGGGTCAACTCTTTTGGTGTATCACCTTTTCCTTTTTTAGGCTTAGGTTCTATTTTCAACATCTCTCTCTCCCTTTTCATCCCCCCCTTTTTTTCATTTTATTTGTTAGAAATAGGAGAAACTAGGGCCTAAAAGATACATCAAAGGGAGCTAGCCCTTATCTAGAGACTCTCCCCTCTAGCTTCATCGGTCCCACAGGCGAGAAGGGAGTTTCCATTGTTGCGTGTGGAAAGGCAGGAGCTCAGCCTCTTGCCCCTAGGTGTAATCTACTGCATCAACATGAGTTCTTAGTAATTTATCCATATCTTTTGATAGAAGATGAATTTGATCATGTTGTAATAATAAAATATGAATATGACTATATATCACATATAATGAACCTAATTTAAAGATCTAGAAGTGTGTGTAGACAAATATATTGATGTTAAAAGTTGACTGTGTGTTCATGATTATTATACAAGTGACTCAAGAAAGATGTTTGAGCTCATTGTGATATTATTTTGATGCTTCATGATGAATTTTCTATTTAGGAGTGTTTTAGACTCCATAAGGATGCTTAGTGAGTATTTTGGAGGTGTGATCAATCTATCTTGAATATGAACAGTAATTAAGAAGTTGACTATATGTTTGATAATGGTGTTTTTATGTATAAGGTCTTTGTTTGAGTTGCTTGATAATATATAGAGGTGAGCTAAGATGACTATGTCCTTTTGAGGATGTTTAAGGGGACATAAGGAGTAGACCCATGTATTTTAAAGTGTTCATGTGTTAATTTTGTTTGATGATGTGCTAAATGGGTGAATAGGTCTCCATGAGACCTATAAGAGCTACAAGGGCCTTATTAAAAGGTGTATCTACGTAAGGGTGAGCCATAGATGATATGACCAACTTATAAAGAATATATTGAGTTGTTTCTTAATTTTAGAGATGATTTAAAGGCTAAGGCATGCCTAATGCATGGCCAAGGTAGTGATTATCAAGATTTATCTATAAATAGTGGAACCAAAGATGATGGTTTAAAGAATTTGAGTAAGAGACTTAGAGAAATTTAAGAGAGGCTTGTGTATGTATTTTGTGAAAACAAGGAGGGGTAGAATTCCCTAAGGATGATTTGAAGAGAAGATCAATTTGAGGGCTATTTATATGACCTATAGGTCATAATTCTATTAGTATAATAGTGTTCTTATAGATTGAGTGTGAGAGAAGGTGAAGAGTGATAATCAGAGGTCTATCATTAGGTGTTAAAGACATTAGTGTATAGGTGGATGTGTTCATAAATGTTATTATGGTATCTTAGCATCTAAGGTGGTTATAACCTCCTTAAAAGTTAAAACTTGTTAAAAGGTCTAGTTGTTATTGTAGCTCAGTTGGACAGGTGTAACATCACCTTGTGAGATTTTAGTCTCACTAAATAGAGATTTTAGTTCCTTGATCATTTATAGATGGTCTAATTGGTTCTTATTTTTATAAGATAGTAGTTCATTTATAGGTTTTAGTGGGTTTTATTCCCCAAGTGTGTTTCCCATGTATGTCATGTGTTATGTGATTAATCTTGCATTGTCTCTCTTGCTCATTGATATGAATGTTGTGTATGCATTATGAATGTTTATGGTAATTGTATAAGTGTTTTTAAATATCAGAATTGAAGTTGGATTATTTGGGCTCACTAATTCACCCCCCTTTAGTGATTGTACCTATAAAAATTGGTGTCAAAGTAGTTCCTTTGGTAAAGGCTTAATCAATTGAAGGTGATCCAAGGTACAATATGGTGTAGTCATCAAGAATGTTTCTATACTAAGAAAGCACCAATGTTTAATGGATCCAATTATGCATTTTGGAGTGCCAAGATGAGGACATACATTATGTACCTAGGGTTTGATGTATGGGAATCTATTGTGGATGGCTATGTTTCTCCTACTATTCCTTCATCTAGTGTTGTAGACAAGAAGTTGTTTGAGAACGATTCCAAGGTAATGAATGCTATCACTTGTCATCTTTTAGAGACTGAATACACCAAGGTAATCCATTGTAGTTCTACTAAAGAAATATGGGATAGAGTTTAGATAATTTTTTAAGGATGTTCAAAGGTCAAGATTTCTAATTTGTAGAATCATATAAGGTAATTTAAAAGTCTCAAGATCAAGGAAAAATATTATGTGGTATCCTTTTTACAAAGAGTTGATGAGACTATGAATATAATTAGAGGTCTTGGAGAGAATCTTAAAGAGACTACTATAGTTTTAAACATATTAAGGTCTCTATCTCTCAAGTTTCATTCAAATGTATTTGCTTTAAAAGAGATTCATGACCTTACTTAGTTTAATATGGATCAATTGCATGGCACCCTTACTGCCTATGAGATGAGGAATAATGATGATATACCATCAAAGAAGGAAGTTGCATTCAAGATAGAGATGAAGCCTAAGAATAAGTTCCGAGGTAAGAAATATAAAGAGGATGACATATTTGGCATTGATGAGGATGAACTAATTGCTTTGATTACTAGGAAATTGAACCTAGGATCAAGTAAGAATAAGGGTAAACTACCCTTCAAATGTTTTAATTTTGGATAGATAGAACATTTTACTTGTAAGTACCCTCATAAGCATGAGAAGAAAGATGATGAATATCATATGATGATAAGAATACTTACAAGAAGAAAGGATTCATAAAGTTTAACAAGAAGAATAAGTCCTTAAAAAACAAGAAGAGTCTCTAAACCAAAGAAAATTGCAACTCATCAAATGAGAGTGAAGACAATGACCTAGAATATGATCATGAAGATGAAGTCCTATTAAAGATGAAGCTATATTAATGTTTGAGGAAGGAAGTTTATCATATGATAAGGTGTCTACTTGGAGATATTTAGATGAAGATGAAGATGAAGATGAAGTAGACTGTGAGACTATTTTGATGAATGCTCTTGAAGAACTAAAGATTGAGAAGAATATCAATAATAAGATGAATTCTAAACTCAAGGACTATGAGGAGTAATTTAATGTGTATGAGGAAATATTGAATGAATAAACTAAGGAGTATGAATATATGATCAATCATCTTAGTTTTGAAATGGAAATTCTATCTACAAGCCTAAAAACTAAAGAAGAAGATTGTTCAAGGTATGTTTTTGAAAATGAGTCTTTGAAATATGAGTTAGATAAGGCATCTAGTAAGGTGAAGTCATTTGTGAGATTTGAAAAGAGATCATGTGATATAGACAACATTATAAGTGGTAAAAATCATGTTAGTGATAGAACTAGTCTTGGATATAAAGAATAACAAAAAAATGTTACTTAATACAAAATGAAGACTAATGTGAACTAGGACAATCATACTTTGAAGACAAATAATTAGATAAGGACTAAAGGTGATATCAAAATAAAGATAAATCATATTAGATATCCAAATGCCATGAGGTATGCAAGATTTAATGGTTACTATTATACATGTAATCAATTTGGTCATAGGGATAGAGAATTCATGAGACCTATTATAAATGAGTTTTCATGGGACTATGATGGGGTTCACCATCAAAAGGAGTAAGGAAAATTAAGTGCTTCAACTGTCTTGATGTAGGCCACTTTACAAACCATTGTCCACAAAAGATTAGATAAGGTGAGTCCTCTTTAAAAGGGGAAGGTTATATTGTTTGTCATGATAAAGGACATATGTAAAGTTTCTATCCAAACATGATAAGACAAACTATGTTTCCATCAAGGAATATGGTGTGATATAATTATGAACAGAGAGGTCACATTGTTAGGTTTTGTAAGTAAAGGTCTATAGTAAGAATAGGTTTAATGAGGCTCTTATAGTGCAAGAAATAAATCACTTTAATACATGGAAGCCAAAGATGACAAGTGTGAATCATGATAAGACTATAGGTCTAAGTAATTTGTTTGTTATGGTGGAGAATGCTTTAGAAGTTGAAGAGTACCAAGAGGTCTCATTGTCTACTTATGTTGAGAATGAAGAGTTCAATCTCAAAGAGAATACCAAGATATTGGTTGAGGATAGTCCTAAGGTATGTATGGATCTAAGTGAACATCATGTTGTTGATCACCATGTATCATGCAAAGATCAATTATTTGTGCTTATTGATGAGGTTTCAAGATGCAAGGTGGATTATTTAGATGAAAAGGTATGCATAAATATTTATCATCTACATGTATTGTCAACCCAATTATCCAAGAAAAGGACAATTTTGTATTCATTTAACATTTTTCTTCTTTTAAGGCCAGAAATAAGAAGAATTATAGGTATTAGATGACCAAGGAGGAGAAGGAATATGAGAAATTGTGGGAAACTCTTGATTTCACATTGTTCTAAGAAATTGTGAAGTAGGTCTCTATCTATGTTTCTTAAAATACTCCTTTCAATAGAGAAGAAATTTTCCATGCTCAAGATGATAATGCCAATTAGATCATGTCTTTGGTTAAAGAGGAGAAACAAATTCATGATCCTATTTTAGAGGTTTGTGAAAGAGTTGTAGTATAGAGTCAGAATGGGTGGTTCTAGGTGGCTTAATGAGATTGATGTAAATATAAAGAATATTTTCATACTCAAAAAGGTCTATAAACTTATTTGTGATGATTTTCATGTGTTTTTTAGGCTTGAAGGTATGTATGTGCTAATTGAAGATTTCTGAGTGCTCTTAGTTTTTAGCTTAAGGGCAAGAAAGACTAAAATGGGTTATAAGATTTATGGGTTCCCAAAGGTGTGGAAGCTAAATTCATGGTCAAAATTGTGTGATGAGTGTTTCAAAGTGTGAAATAAGTTTTAGAAGTGTACATTGACTAGAAGGAGGTTTGTTGACTTTGATTGTTTTGAGATTCTAGGGGTTTGGGCTCTTATCAAAAAGTGGTTTGCTTTGTGAGTTGAGATCTGAGGTTTTCTTATATGTTTAATGGAAAAAATTGGTGATAAAATAAATATTCACATAGAATTTAAGGTTTTTTATTCTCAAATTATTCTAGTTTTTGTCAATATGGAGGATTAATTAGCTAGTAAGTTTGTGAAGGAAGTATATTGCAGAAGGTGAAATTGATTATGAAAATTGGTTTTCTTAAGGGGGAATATGAGAGTGCTTTTGATATGAAGTTTTAATTCATGAATATGTGTCTACTAAAAATTTTGGGCTCTTCAAGTTTTAGGTAGGGCTACAATGAGGCTAGACAAGCCTAATTTGAAGAAGAGTGCTTTTTGCTTAGTTTATCCAAAAGGTCAAGGTATGTTTTTTCCAAGGAGAGTTATCATGTTTATTGAGATAATTTTTCCTATTTTTGAGTGGCACGAAGTTTTTTTTGGTGGTGATTATGGTAGTTTGATACAGAAGGATATTAAGCCTATGTGGTGATTCTTTAGGGTATGTGGAGATCTAAAGATGCTCAAAAGGTGAAATTTCTCATAGTTCTTAGGGGGAGCCCCTCTAATATGTTTATTTATGTGTTCTATTAGATTTTTTTGGTTTTGTGTGTTATTTCTTCATTGATTACAATGCTTGGTTAGAGAGAGTGTTGGCATGGATTAAGAGGATGTTGTCAAGGCAAGCAAAGGTAGGCTTAAGGTAAGGGGGAGTTTGTATCATCTTTATAAGATGGTCCTTTCATTTTTTTGGTCTTTTCATGTCCTTATAATTATTTGGTGCCCACTTTTTCATTGTGTCAAAAGAGGAGAAAGTTCCTATTGTGAGAGTGCTTGAAGAGAGAGAAGGTGAGTTGTATATTGCTATATATGATGTTTGTTGACATCAATGACAAAAGGGGAGATTTTTGGATAGTTTTCATTATGATTTCATGGTTATTTCATGGAGATGTCATATTGATTAGATGAAGTTCCTTGATTATCTATGTGACAATGACAAAGTGTGAAATGTGATTGTTCTTGTATGTTTAAGTATGATTGGTTGATCTTCAGTGTTGACATGGCTAGAGATGTTCAAGGATGAGTATAGAGTTTTGAGCATGTGCAAGGGGACCTATAAAAAATAAAAAATTATTTGAGTTATTATGTGCATGAGTGAAATTCATTTGCTTGATCATATTTTTCATCTAGACACTTTGGGTCCAGTGGCAAAAAAATTGAGTAGATAGTTTGATGATGTCACCATTGCCACATGTGAATGAGTCAAGGGGAGTTGGTCATATGGTTGTGATTAAATTGGTCCCTAGTTTTTATGTACTAGATATTAAGTCATGCATCTAAGTGTGGTCAAATATATGAGGGTACAAAGTTGGCTTCTCAATTAGAATTCACTATTTTCCCATACTTAGCCAAATTTGCATGTGGCCAGAAAGAGTTAAGTAAGAATGTTGATAAGGTTATCATATACAAACATGGAGGTGTCAAGACAAAATTATCATATGGGTTTGTTAATTTTTGTGCCTAGTTTATTTTCTCTAAATTTTATATCATGTGGTGTAGTGCATCAAAATATATGCATATGTAAAGTTGGCTCCCATGTAGTTTGATTATGTTCTTCCATACTTAGCCAATTTTGTAATGTGACAAGAAAAACCAAGTGAGAATTTTTATGATGTTATATATTACAAATGTGAAGGTGTCAATAGAAATGTATCTTATGGGTTTGTTTAGTTTTGATCCTAGTTTATTTATGATATATTTAAAATCATGCACTGAAGCATGACAAAATTTATGCATGCTCAAAGTTGGCCTCTCAAGTAGGTTTTGACATATTTGGTTCTATGAGAGAAGATTTTGAGAAGGCATTTTAATTTCATTATATCTCACATGTGTGAGGGTTCTAAGAGCTATTTTTTATATGGTTGGATTCTTATATGTGAGGAGATCATTTGGTTCAAATTTTAGATCATGTGAGTAAGTGTAGTAGAAGTTATTGAGGTAAAAATTTGGCCTTCTATGCATATTGAAAGGGTCCCCATACTTGGTCATTTATGTACAAGATAAATTTTGATCAAGATCAATGGTACGCATCACTTCAAGAAGTCAAAAAGTATAAATATGAGGATATGTGTGTAATATCCCCAACCAATTGGGAATATATAAACTCTAAAACTCTGATCAAAGATCCAATTTTTACAAAATAAATTTAGATTACAGATAAACAATAACCATAGTAAATCTTACAATAGCAGATCAAAGATCTTATCACTAGTTTAGATGAGTACAAATACAGTCCTCTCTTGTGCAAATCAAAGAATATTATAGATACGGTCTTAAAACCCTGAATTCATGCAAACTGGGAATAAACTTGCAATTCTGGAAGTCTCAGTTTTTTTGTGTCGTCACACAGACGCCGTCGTCGGTCGATATCTCGCCGACGTCGGTCACTGTCGATCGGATTTCTGCTGGCGTCAGTCCTAAGTCGACCGATGTCAGTTACTGGAAGCTCTCTGCCTACCGAGGTCGGTACCTACGTGGATCTGTACGGATCTATACGGACTTCGTACGGCTGCCAATTTAGCACAACCTATCTGTTTGATCCCTGATCTGGAAATCTATGGTGTCTAATACAACAGATCTCTCTCTGTATGATTTATTAAAACAAAACATAAACTAAATCAAGAAATACCTGGAATACTGTGATACTTCTGTGTGAAGTTATCTCTCAAATTTGTATA
The DNA here is from genome assembly GCA_037957365.1 of Torreya grandis. Classification (NCBI taxonomy): domain Eukaryota; kingdom Viridiplantae; phylum Streptophyta; class Pinopsida; order Cupressales; family Taxaceae; genus Torreya; species Torreya grandis. The sequence continues at coordinate 1,460,045 of JARHVA010001712.1, forward strand.
CCTCTGTGATAACTTCTGGATGAAGCTATCTCTCAAGTTGGCAATAAATCAGCTGATATTTCACAGCCTCTAAATCGCACACAATGAAGAGTTGACGTTCTCCACTGCAATGGAATCCTGGAACCCTTGGCTCAGTCTTCACAGAAGAAATTCTTCAAAATCATAATCAATAATCATATGCATAATCAACAATGGCCTCCATGAGAAACCCTTATACTCTCAAAAAGATATGCTTGCCCTAATTAGGGTTTCTTAAATTAGAATTAGGGTTTCTAATTAAAAATAGGCTAAATAATTAATATTTGATTAAATCAATCAAATATTAATATCTCCCTCAATACATGTCGGATCCACGAACCGATCGAAGCTAGTGAATCAGGGAGTGATTCCACACATAACCATACCACAATAAAGGCGCTCCACTGCATATCAAATATCCCTAAAAAGTAGGAGCTTAGGCCAAATGTGTCCAAAATACCCTGAATGAAAATCAAATGTAGAAATCTTGTGAATCAAAGTCAAGCCAAGCTCCATTATGACCCTCTATCCATCCTATTAGCCTAAGAAGGTCGCATAATAGGCTAACCATGAACTCAGAACATGTTAATTGAAAAGGGGACATGACAATCCGCCCCTCCTAGAATTGCTTGCCCTCAAGCAATCACTGAATGACAAATCAATCAATCCACCTGGATCCCAAATATAGTTTTGATCTCCACCACTGTCAATTAACACAAACCCCATGCCATGTCCATCCCAACTCTCATGTAATGGCGTCACATCATCTCTAGTACTAAGATAAGCACTCCAACATCCAATCCATAAATGAAAATCAGCAAGCAAACTCCTTACCTGAATAATATCTAAAATTGGATTGTGAAGGCTAGAAATAGTCATATCATCATCAACCTGTGACCCGACTGTAACAGAAAGTTGAGTCCTCACTAGATGTGACAACTCCTGAACTGAACTCACCTCGAGACCAAGCTCATCCTCATACCTCTCCTGTGTTGGTGCCAATGTGCTCTTGTCATCGCCCTCTATCATGTCATGTGGTATAGGTACCTCCATCCGATGAAATAACATATATCTGAAGCTGATGCCCCGTATTGACTTAAGAATGTGTGTCTTCCCATCAACATCAAAGAGAACCTCCATGTCCTTGAGACGAAGAGTAACTTCCTCAAATGAATGAAGCCACTTCATACCCAAGACTAAGTCTATATCACCCATGTCTACCACATAATAATCAGCCTTGAACTCATAGTTGTTCAAGCGCAATGGGAGGTCTCTAATCATACGCTCACACCTAAGAGTGTGACCATCAGCTACCTTAACTCTGATGCCCTCAAAATCTTCTGTAGTGAGTCCACGCTTCTCCACAAATCTATCATCTATGAAATTATGTGTGGCTCCTGTATCAAGAAGGGTGATAACCTTCTGCCCTGCCAAAACTCCACGGAGTCTGAATGACTCATCCGACTGAATGCTGGATAGGCGTGCCTCCTGTATGTGAAGTTCTAATTCTACCTCTACCTTAAGCCCTTAAGCCTCTACCTCTACCCCCTCAGAACTATTCTGCTGTTCAGAATCCTTTGAATCAGAATCCTCATAATAGACCCACATCACACGATTTGCCTTGCCCTTAGGCCTCAAAGGGCAATCGTGATGGATATCATATGGACCCTTGCAGTAGAAGCAAAGCTTCTTCCTACGCAGATCATTAAGCACCTCATGATCCAAAGGTGGTGCTGCTAGATTGGCCTTTGAGTCATTCTTTACACCTGATTTATCTATGTTAAAATCCGGTCTCTCTGTATCTGTGTTGGAGCACTTATGGTCTCTAGATGAAGAAGTACCTTTGAAGTTAAATTTGTGGGATGGGGCTGCCATCTCCATACTACACGCCTTCTTCATAGCTACCTGTAATGAAGGAGGATCAAAAGCTTTGATCCACCCTCTCAATGGCTCTGTCAATCCCTCCATGAAGAGAACTACCAATCTACGCTCAGAAATATTGGGCACCATGACTGCCAATCTCTGAAACTCACCAATGAAGGACTCCAAGTTACCTGTTTGTCTCAACTATGCCAGATCTTGAAAGTAAACCTCAGGATCCTTCCTGTCAAACCGCTCAACCAATCTATCCACAAAGTCCTGATACTCTGTCACCTGGTTATGCTGAAGTGTTACCATACCATGGTACCACCAATCATGTGCTACTCCATCCAAGTGCAAAGTGGCATATTTAATGGCCTCTATCTCTGACATTGGTCTCAATGCCAAAAAGGTGTCAAGATTATGAACCCAAGCTTGTGCTGTCATCTTGCCACTGCCATCAAAGGTAGTCAAAGAAAGCTTACCAGTAGCCTTCTTTAGCTCACTGAATTGGACTCTAGGTCTCCTGTCCTGTCTAGCCAATCTATAGTGCTCTCTCCTCAGATTGACAAAATGATCAAAGGTTGTTCTCTCTTGAATATGAGGAGGTAATAAGTCCCACTCATCATTTGCATCCATGTAAACATCTGCAAATGGGGAATTCCCTGCCTCCTCCTCTGCTGGTGCCTCTGGTTCTTCTTGAACAAATGAAGGGCGTGTAGGTCTATCAGCTGTTCTGGAGTGAGTCTGCTGTGGTCTCTGATTAACCATAGCACTCCTGTCATCTCTTTGGTCCTTGTTCAGTCCATCAAGTGCATTCATACCCCTTATCATAGTCATGAGTGCCTGTAGTGTCTGATTCATCTGTTGCTGACTTGTCATCATAGCACGATGAAATTCTCTGGTGCCCTGATCAGCATCATACTTGTGGCCCTTGGGTGGGCTACCCTCATGTCTGTCACTCATGATAATCCGCTGCTGATCTAACAACTGGGTACCTTCAAGCAAGGCTCTACTATGTGTGTTATACCTATGCGGTCCCAACTCTTGTGGCTGCATAAGATCTGTCAAACCCTCAGGATGGCAGGATTTAGCTCTGATACCACTGGTATATCCCAATTGGTTGGGGATATTACAATGTGAAATATGTTTAATGATTAAGCAAAGGTAGAGGATAAGGATCCAATTATGAGTTGGTGTTCATAAAAATTGATCAAAAGATGAGTGTTGATTGCTAAAGACCTAACTGATCCATAGAGATTGATGGAGCATGTTGAGTCAATATTTCAAGGGTGCATGAGATAAGGTCAAAGTGATTGAGGTTTAACATTTGAGTGTTGGTGCCAATGCATTAAAGTTAGAACAATATCAATGATGTGAGATTTATCCAAAGATGAGAGGATACGAGATGTAAGAAAAGTGGTCTAAGTTTAACTATGACCATTATAATTTGAATATTTGAATTTGCTAAGGGAAAACTAGTGCTCAATAATTTGTCCATATCTTTCGATAGAAGATGAATTTGCTCATGTTATAAAAATAAAAGATGAAGAGGACTCCATGGAACATCTAATGAACTTAATTTTAAGATATTAAAGTGTGTGAAGGCAAATATATTGATGTTCAAAGTTGACTATGTGTTCTTGCTTGTTATGCGAGTGACCCAAGAAGGATGTTTAAGCTTGTTGTGATGTTATTTTGATGTCTCATGATGAATTTGATATTTTTGAGAATATTAGACTCTATGAGGATGTTATGTGAGTATTATAGATGTGTGATAAATCTATCTTGAGTATGAACAATACTTAATAAGTTAACTATATGTTTGGTAATGGTGTTTCTATGTATAAGGTCTCTGTTTGAGTTGTTTGAGCATACACAGATGTGAGATAAGATGATTTTGAATTTTTAAGGGTGTCAAAGGGGATATAAGGAGTAGACCCATGTATTTGAAAGTGGTCTTGAATTATTTTTTTGTTTGATGATGTGCTAAATAGGTGAATAGTTCTCCATGAGACCTATAAGAGCTACAAGGGCCTTATTAAAAGGTGTAACTACTTAAGGGTGACCCATAGATGTTATAAAAAAACCATGAAGTTTTTATTGAGTTATATTTTCATGTGAGAGATTCCTTAAGGGATAAGGCATGCCTAATGGCTAACTAAGGTAGTGATTACCAAGATTGTTCTATAAATAGTGAAACCAAAGATGATGGTTTCTATACTTTGATTAAGAGACTTTGAGAGATTTGAGAGAGGCTTGTTTTTGTGTTTTGTGGTGTGAAGGAGGGGTAAAGTTACATAAGGATGATTTGAAGAGCATATCGATTTGAGAACTATTTATATGACTTGTAAGTCATAATTCTATTAGCAGAATAGTGTTCATGTAAATTGAGTGTGAGCGAAGGTGAAGAGAGATAATTAGAGGTCCATCATCTAGTGTTGAAGACATCAGTGCATAGGTGGATATGTTCATAGGTGTTATTGTGGCAAATCAAAATTTACAATGGTTATAGCTTCCTTGTAATTTGAAACTTACTAAAAATTCTAGTTGTTATTACAACTTATCTAGATAGGTGTGGCAACACCTTGTGGGATTATAGTATCACTAAATAGGGATTGTAGTTACTTGATAATTTATATATCGTATAAATTTGTTCTTGTTTTTATAGGATACTATTCCAATTACAAGGTCCAGTGGGTTTTATTCCCCAAGAATATTTCCCATGTATGTCATGTGAATGATCTTGCATTGTCTCTCTTGCTCATTGATATGAATGTTGTGTATGCTTCATGAATGCTTGTGGTAATTGAATAAGTGTTTTCAAATATCATAATTGAAGTTGGATTATTTGGGCTCATTGATTCACCCCCCCTCTCAGTGATTGTACCTCTAATAGTTGAAATTGATTGATCAAGAGGACAAGTGTGAAAATTTTAATTTTTTTCAATATTTGGTTTCTAATGTCATTTCTTATGATGCATATGAGGATAAATAAAATAGTGAAGAATTTTTTTATAGAGACACAATGGTATTGTTGGATGATCTTGTGAAAAGGCAAGGTGAAGGTGAAACACCTCCTAGAGTGATTAACAAACATGGTATGTAGCATAATGAGATTGGTTTGACTCTCATTAATGATGGATTCCAAGGACAAGTAAAGGATCAAGATGCCTAAGAAGGTGAAGAATAATATTCTCTAAAATTTTATGAAGTTGATGAAGAGGTAGATGATCTCATGTTGAAGGAGGAAATGGAGATGCTAGGGGAGATTTTAAGTACATCAAAATGGATTAAATCAAGTGAATTAAAATAAGAGAATCACATGGATGAGCTAAAAAAATAATCAAGAATGGGTCAACATAGGGAATCACAAATAATTATGTAAGCAAAGTAAAAAACACTCACACTAGTAAGCAAGCCAAGGGAGATGAGCAAGTCCACAAGGTAAATTATTTAATTGGTCAAGTTAAAAATGAATTATGTTGGAATAATGTTTTCATTGATGTCAATATGATGTCATTAATTTCAAAGTGTGTTGTCATTCATGTTTAGATGAGAAAAGCTAGTTAGTAGAGCAAGGCTAGTTGGCAGTGTATATTGTGAGAAGCTTATGAGCATTGAAGCTATATAGTGATTTATATAACAAAAAGGGGTACAAGTCAAAGTGTCTCATATCTACTTTGTTAATGTTGTGTTAAGGTCATGGCATAATAATATAAGGCATCGAGTTATCTTCAAAAGCCTTGTCTAGCCCTTGTGAGAAGGTATGTGCAAGTAGTATGGTAAGATGAGTGAGCCTAGGTATATGAGAATTTGTTTGGAAATGTATGGGATTGAGAGTTAGGTGTATAAGCCTTTAGGAGAATTAAAAGGTAGGTATTTAAGGATATGTGCTTGAGAATAATATCCTTGTGTTAAGTATCAAGAGCTTAAGGAGTCTTGTCATGTCCTAGTCCTAGCATGAAGAGACTTTGTATAGTTGTATAAAATGGATAATTATGTTGATTAATTATGTATTCTAATACAATATTATGGTTTGATTTGATGTAAATATTTTGAGATGGTTCTTTCAGTTGATTTGATATACATGGTAATGGAATTACTACCTTTTTTTCCTAGTTGAGGTGGATGTAGGATAATTAACTCATTCCATTGCAAAAGAATCTTGAGGGAGAGAATCATAGGGAAAAAGGTGGAATATCATGACAATTAGGGGACACCAAAACCATATGGGAACATTCACACACTCACATAGTATTATTTCCTTTATATACTGATTAATTTTCATTTGATTTTGATATTAATTGCTTAGATATTTTCATTTATTTTTTATGATGCCTATCTATATGTAGGAAAAATGTTCATACTTATTTATGTGTGTTTTATTAATTTTGTGTGTATTGGAGTTTGGTATGAAATGTATATTAGTGTTAAGGTGATCATGATGGTTCTTGTTGTTACAAATGATTGTACATAATAGGTTGTTTATATTTTGAAGCCAAATGGATACTTTTGAGTTTTCAATCTTGAAATGAAATATACATATTAAATTAAAAATTTATTGTTTGTTTGGTGGCTTCATAACCAATTAAACTTGGGTCATTTTGCATAAACTATTGTGAGTAAGATATAAAGGCATAAATTCTACATTATTTTAATTGGTCCTAGTGCTTAGATTCATTAAATTATTTGAATACCTTAGGTGGTATGGATGTCATTGTCATTTTATATATTTTAAATGTTAATAAGTTTTATAAACTCAACCCTTGACCACCCTAGGTGGTAGGCATAATTGAGTCATTATGTAAATTAAAATATATATTGTATAGTTCAATTTACCTAATCATTATTAAAATTTTATTAATTTTTTTGTTGTTTTCATGCAAGTAAAATATAATTCATGATGATTATGGAATGAGTGATTTTTTTGTGGTAACTTGTAATTGAAACCTTAAATGAAGGGCTCACATGGAAGAGCAATCCCACTCAAGCTCAACCAATAAAAATGTAAGGGTTTTTATAGATATTTACATAATTTTTTTTTAGTCTAAAACTCTTTTTTTATAAAAGGTCATGTGGTTGAGTAATCATGGGATATGGACCCAAAAACAATATGGTATTATGATAGGAAGTAAGTTGGACTAAATGCAAAATTAAAAAAAATGATTATTATGTTGGTACAAGTTCTAGGTTAAAATAGTTAAAAGAAATTAAGGTAAATAGGGTTTTTGTATAGGTATAGAAGTGAATGTGAAGAGAAAGGAATATTGAATTGGGTTTTCGATTCATAAATGGAAACCCCCATTTTGAGACTGAAAACTCACCAAACAAACAACAAAATTATGAATTTGAATACAAAATGGTTTATTCAAAAAATACAAGTATGAATATATGGGTTTTAAGTGGATTTTCATTTATTTATTTATAAATATAAAAAATGGAAAAAAATAAGTAAACATATGACAAATCCTAGGTGTAGGATGCCCATTTTACTACTCTCATGTTAGTATTATTAATTATAACAAGTGTAGTGGTATATCTATGACAACCCTAACATACTCAATCAACTTAATAATCATCATGTTATACATTTTATATTGATATTTAATGATTTTAGGTTGTTTTATTATCCTAATGGTTTTAGCATGCTTTGTTAAATTATTGTTTTAAGGTTAACAAGTTTGTTTTGTTTTATTTATTTGTTGTTTATCCATAATGGTTAGAAATTACTTTCATAACATGGTTTTTGTGTTATTTGACCTATTGGATGCTAACCATTTAATTATAACTTATTATGCTAGACTAATGAATATCTTGAAGATTTTATTATTAACCGTAATGGGTGTAACACTAATTTTTAAGTGATTTATTTTTATTGATGATGTTTAGTTGATTTTGGTTGTTAAAATAATGTTTTTTTGGATAATATAATGGTTAAAACTTGTTACTAAATTTAATAGTCATTTTATCCCTAATAGTTATAGCTTTACTTGAAAAATGATGAATATTTTAGCTATTTTGGATAAGTAATTATGGTTTTAGGTTACCTAGACCTTATAGCTGAATCAACATTGCTTTTTGAAATATCAATTGAGAAACATATTTACTTATGGTGTAGTAATTGGTGTTTGACTTTGACATTTAAGTCGACACTTTTAAAATTATGATATGGTTTTTATATTCTTTATTTGTTTTTACAAGATCTCTCACTCTTGTATACCTATGGATGAGAGTTCACCCTAACCCATAGGCCTATAAAGGTGATTGAAAATGTAAACCTTAACCTTACATTTTTCCCCCTCAAAGTGCTATGATAAACTTAAGAAGTTTTAAGGAGTTTTTAGATGTGTTTCTTGGCTAAACATTAGACCTTATGTTAGTATGCATAAATTTTGTTACATTTTTATTTGGATTGTAATGATGTTTAATAAATTGATAGTGAAATATGAAATATATGCCTCATGGAAGTCCTTGGTAAAAGTCCACCAAATTATTAATTAATTTGAATAACTATTATGAAGTGTACATTATTAGATACTACCAAAATGTGGATATAACCTAGTAAATATTTTATATAAATAATTTTTTAAACAAATTATATATGTATAGGTAGTTTTCATGACCATATACAAGCCTATAATTTTTGTTGGGATACCCTCGACTTAGTAGTATAATGGGTAGATATTCAAATGAACATATTATCCTTAAAAAGTAAACTATAAGTATGTATTTTGGTACCTAAATAAGTTGATTATATTTATATAACATTGTAAACATAGAGATACTTGGGAATGGATATACATTTTGTTTTGATTGAATATTGTCACCTTCCAATATTAAGGCTATTAGACTTATAAACATATTTATTGTGGTGTCGTTGTATCCTTAATAAGTTGATTATATGAGATTTGATGATCACATTATTAAAATGTGTGGCTTGTTAACTATTTTGATTATATAGCATAAAGATAAACCATTTAGCATGTTATTATGAATAATGGAATTGTAAGTTGTGTGGTTAAAATGTATATGTATATGTTTTTTGTTCTTGTCTTCTTGTATGAACAAAACACAATTATGATATTATTTTAAATAGTATTTATGTTAGTATTATGTGGGTACTATTTTATATGGTTATATTTATAATTCATTCTTAATTTTATTAAGTGTTTGTATAATAATCCATCTTTCCTGAGGGATGATGAGTAACAGGCAAGAAGCTTGATTTCATGCCACTCATTATCTATCTAACAATAAAGTAAGGAGACTAGTTGATATAGCAGAGAGTAAGTCATGTGTGGACAATGACCCATATTATTTTGAAGTATGAAAATTATATAAATTATTTTATCCAAAGTGATGTTATAGTTATATACATTATTTATCAATCATACTTTCTAGTTTGCATAATTGCTTGAGGTCATAATTGATATAGGCATACCTATGGTCTTTATTATTGGTTGCATGTAATAGTGATTTTACTTACAGACTTTTTATCTAATGGTTTTATATGCCTACATCATCATTATTGTCCCCTTAGTGAAAGGAACAGACACTCCTAGTGGGGAGGTGGGTGGAGGACTTTCAGTTTGTGGTTGGAATAAAAGTGCCCAGATGATGCTTTCCCTCTTTACAACTAATCTAAACCTATCTCCAATGCTTACTCATGGCTATTAAATTATTCAAGATCTTATTTATGAATCTCAAGAGTATTATTATTTAGTTTATGTATTATTTTACTATTTTTTTTAATTAAGGTTGTTGTCATACTTATGTATTCATTATTTTATCATGATGTACTTTTCAACTAAAACTTTCTATACTATTGAGTATTTCTTATAGTATTATACCATGTGAGTCGTGAGAGGAATGTTGTATATTTATCATTTTTACTTATTTTAGTGGAATTAATTTTTACAATATAACTATTATTTATTTCTTAACCTTGGTATAATTTTTTCATAATCATATGAAACTTAATTGAGTATGGTTTTTTTCCAATTTCACTAGAGTAATACCTAAATCTTTTACTTTAAGTATAAAAAACAAAATGTGTGGTATATAATATATCAAATGTGGTTGTAACAAGAGAAAATTTAATGGTTTGTGATTGTATAGAATTAGGAATCTAATTGGTTATCTCATTTGATTTAAATGATCTTGTAAATTTGAGTTTGATTATGAGAGAGAAAGGTAATTTGAGTGATGTTTGAGGTGTAGTACGATTATCTGTGTTAACTTGTTGGGTCTTTATTTATTTGATTTTCTCTTTTTTCTTTTAATTTTTTCCTTCATTGAATAATTCCCTTACTCAAAAATTATTGAGATATATGTTAACATGCAACTTTGTCTCCTAGATTTATTACTAAATTAAAGGATTTTTTTAGGTTATTTTGTGTATGGATATTCTCTCTCTATAACATATATAGAATAGAATAAATTTATTAAAATATTACATAGATATTGTAGCTTCATACTTAATACTCAAAACATAAAAATATGATGAATAATGATAATGTCGGTTTATCTATGTCTTTTTATAAATAGTAAATAAGTATATAAAGGGTGGAAATAGGGATGCCCTATTAAGGAAACCCTAATAGTGGTTGGTTAAATGATATTTATTTCTTTATGAATATTAATGTTGCATGTTTTCAAAAATTTATAAAGGGATAACATTGTGATAATTAATGTGTGTGTTGATTTCAAACACACATTATAACCACCTATGGGCAAACTAGGGGAAACACTTTTTTACCATGCATTACCACATCACCTTGCCATAATTGTTTTCATTTGACTGGCCATTTGCCAAATTTGAGAACTTGTTGGGACCCAGTTAGTTTTTTCCCACCTTTTGTATAGAAAAAATTACTATGACTTGAGCTCATTTTAGGATTATGTGGGTCATGCTCAATTCATGTTGAGGTCACCTTAGGCCCCCTTTCCATATGCTCTCATTGTTTTGTGTGAAACCTAAGCCAAATGCTCTCACCATTTTGTGAGAAAGTATCTTGTGATTCTTTATTGAGTTAATATAGCTCAAAATTCTAAAAATATTCAAATATTTCAAAATCCAAAAACATTTGTCCTATCTAAGCCTAGTCAGTTATCCTCGATCCACCTTAATGGGGCATGGTCATTATTAGGATGCTTTATTTTGCTTTTATTTTTAGGATTTATATATTTTTTGTTTATTTTAATTTAATTTTTTGTTTATTTTTTTATTTGTTTATTTGCTTGCCTATTTGTTTGCTTTCAATAATGTTGCCTCAACTCAGTCTATATGTATTCGTTGGGTGATTCATCAAGGACATTATTCTTGAGTCTATCCATATTAATATTTCAACCTTGTCATCATGTTTTTATCATTTGTGCATTATTTTCAATTATTTATTGGATTGGGAGTCAATCCTTATATATATTTTGGGATACTCTTCATGGTGTTATATAATGATGCCTACCATCACATGCTACCAAAAAAATAGCTTAAAGAGGGTCTAAAATCAATGGAGCTATAGAAGTTTCTCCTTGTCACCTTGGCAAATACTCACATCCCATATTTATCAAATCAAACCATTAACCATTATAGTTGTATCATTGATAATCAGGGTAAGCATTTCCATATTGGTAGGTATAATTGAATTATTTATATTGATCAATCTTATTATTTTATTCATCTCTTTCATCACTTTTCACCCACTCATATTTAATCTATATTCTAGGTTATATCCTTGAGTTATGCTTTCCAATCAGCCCTAACTAGGGCATAATCATCTTTATAAAACAATCTAGGTCTCCTTAATGATTATAACTACCTATGGGTAAATCATTATTTTGAATTTTATTCTTGATTTTAACTACCTTTGGGAAAATTGGTACCTTTTAAATCAATGAATGTAAGCATTTTCTCATTTAGGTTAATTCCACCTTTCTTCTTGCTTCTTTTTGAGGGACCATCCATTAACAAATGTGATGGCCACTCCCTCAAGGAGGCATCATCATAGGCTTCCTAAAACCATTTGGAGCTTTATTATTCAAGCATCATCTTATTTTCGGCATACATTCCATTCTTCATTATTTGAGAAGACATTACTTTGCTTATGATTTGTAACATCTTCCCAAATAGGGGCAAACTATAGACACTTAAAACTAGCCACTGATAACCTCCAACTAGGATTTTGACCAATTTCTTATTAAAATGTACAATTTAACATAAAATCACTAAAACACATTAGAAGATTTGAAATTGATATAGTCAAGTGTTAATTTTAGCTAGGGTATCCCTCAATGGGGTAGTGTAATTTATAGGCTATCTAACTTTGATCAAATCATTTCGAGTCAAAATGCCAATTTTGTACTTGGGTGCTCTGGATTTCTCTTTTATATCAAATTTCTTATATGAGACATATGCCTTTTTTATTTTATGTTGGTAACATCCTAAATGGGATAATGGATCCAATGCATCTAACATTAAATTTTAATTCCAATCCAATCAAATTTTGGACCAATAACAAGGAATTCTAATCAATTTGAGTAATTTGTGCATAAAGTGGTTAATCATGCTTAAGACCTAATTAAACCAAATTAGAGACTAATTAATAATTCTATGGAAACTTGTTAAATACTTATTTTTAGAAGTGAATATTGAATATCTGCATCATCAAGTGACCTCATTTCTTGGGAAGACATCCCTAGGCCATAAATGCCACAAATATCAAGATACATGCCTCCCATGCCTCATCAAAGCCCTTTTATACCTATTCAATGCCCTTCTATCCCAAATATTAATGGGGATATTTGTAGAATTAATATAACATTTAGATTTCTCCTTAGCCACACATCTCAATCCTAAGATGGATGGTTTAGGTTGGTTCTAGCCATTTTCCAAAATCTATCAATAGAGAGGCTATGAACATCATTTCTAAGATATTTTAGTGCAAATTTATTATGCTCAAATATCTTAAATAAGTTTAACTTGTGAAAATTTACAATGCCAAATTGATTCCAAAAAGATCTCACATGCCAAAGTTATGATGCCAAAATATTGAAGCCAAAGCCAAGTAAGGTGCCATGGAGAGATGGAGGTAGTCAAGCTTCCATTCATGAAAAATTTATGATCACAAACTGAGCAATCCACTACAACAAAGAATTTGGAGCATCCAAGGAAGGTGAATGATTCTTGTTTTTCCTTACTTTTTAGTTGTGCTTTTCATTTTTTTTGTTATTAAGCTCACCCTAGTAACTATGCACGAAGGTGTTAGTTTAGTGTATTTTTTATTTTATTTATCCACTAACACAATACTAATCTCCCCTTCATCATCAAATTCTTAGTTCACACTCAAAACCCTGGGTCCTCTAATGAGGGCATGCCATATTAAAAATAGGGTTTATTGGGATTAAGTGAAGTCAATATAACCTATCATTCCCATTTTTTAGTCACAACTACCTACATATCTAATTATTTGAAGAGGGAATTAGAATAATGTAGTTTTACCCCTTATGTGGGATTATATTTGAACATTTGTGCAATATGCTATATGTGAGTGCATGTAATGTTCTAGCTTATAAATTGATAAATACTACTAATGGGATAATATTTGGTTATTTCAGACTTGTAAGAATACTAATCCTATAATTAATTTAGAAATAAGGAATAATATGGTAGGTTTTCAATATTGAAAGGTGCTTTAGCTTGGTATAAGATAGATGTGTGATTGATTTGTACTTGATCTCACTTGATGATAATGAATGGTATTTGAATTTTATTTATACATGGAATTTTGAAATTATCTAATGAGAGGGTTAAAAAAATACTATAGGCTAACCCATACATGTCTAAATATTTGAAAATTTGAGTGTTTATGATGCACAAACACTAGTGTCAAAACTAGGACACTAGTGTCCTAAACTAGATGGAAGTGTTTGGGATGATAGAGATTTGATAAAGATATTTAATTGATAGTTTAATATATATTTTATGTTTAAATCATATTATGGGCTACAAGTGATCTAGGTAATCATAATATTGGGGTCAGACTATAAAATAAGCCTTTAGATATAGTGAAACAAAGAATGCAAACCTTGTAATAGTATAAAGGTATTGAACTAAATGGTTTACCCATGAGTGATATTTTTAAAGTTTAAATGACTATTTTATCACATAGTATCCATATTTAGCATCTACATTTCCCCCTCTTTAATCTAGTAATGTATAAAGATAAAATTACTAGGTTTAAAGGAAATAAATGTGTATTGTGGCGTATACAACACACCTTAATTTGACTTGAGCACCATTTTAATTTTTTTGTTTGTGTATTTACCTAAAACCAAGATCATGTTATAGTATAACTATTATATATAATCTACAAAATTAATAATTGAAATGTTTGAAATAAAAGAGAGTAAAGAAAGAGTACATATGTTTGTCAATGCAACCATGTTTCCCCTTGGTATTTTTTCTTTGGTAATGATGCTTAATTATTGAATAATTTAAGAGAGGTTCAAAAATAAACCCTAGATATGTGAAGAGGAGAATTTGAGGGTGATCATGACCCTAATATAGTGCAAAGGGTGAGTTGTGTAAAGGCCATCGAGATCATTAAATATCAATGGCAAAACTTAAATGTATACATAATCTATCCAATATATCCACTCTATACCAAGTTAAATGGTATAAAATTATAAACATGGAAAATGGGAGTAGTGCCAAGGATACATAGGGAACTAAATCTCAATCACACTACTCAAAGGAGACAATTATTATAAATAGATAAAAGCTCAATCAATGCATCTTGGTAAGGTCTATGAATAAATAAGTATTTAAATAGATATCTATGTTTTTTTACATTTACATGGCATATGCACCTCTAATGTGTCTCAATATTAATTATCTATCAAAATTTAACCTTTGCTATGTAAACTATGCATAATATATGTCACAAATATAAAATATATTATCCCAAATCTATGAAAATCAATATCAAATATATGATATACTGACCCAAGTATATATCTAAATCATGTCAATTGTATTAAATTATTCCAATTTTATGTATTATGAATCATGTGCCTATTACATTACCCAATTTATAATCCCCCACTTTTGAGGTGAGGGAAATGTTATTTGATAGTCACCTTATCTTAAAAGAATAATAAAACCATGTTGTATTTGTATCAATCATGTAATAATCATATGATAGAATAATGTCTAAGTATATGTATCAATGAAGCTCATAGTATACAAACATAAAAAAACATAAAATGCATGATATGGATCATGAAAACATTTAAAATTAACAAGCACAACTTCAAAAAATATTCAAGCACAAACACAATAACATTTAATGTCACATAAAAAGGGGTCTAAGGGACCAAAAATAAGGGGTATATTTAAATACTCCACACTCAAAGGGGAGGACATGTTCAAATGTATGCAAACCAAAAAAATAATACTTGATGTAACTGGGGCCAATAAACAAGGAACATATTCAAATGTTTTACAATCCATACAAAACAACTAACATGAAGTACACTCAAGTAAGCCATGTGATAAAATGAATAAGTGAAGTATAAAAAACTAGTATAAGTGTATCCTACTAGTTCTTGTATACATATGTTATCAAAGTGTCATGTAGTGTAGCATGTATAACACACTATGTAAGGTATAATCATGATTATAGAGGTGTAATAATTAATATATAATATCAACATACTAATGTAGATTTATCATAAAAAAAATGTAACATGTATCAATTGTGATCAATAGAATCATATTTCCCTAGCATATTGTGTCATACGGGTAGAGGAAAGGTCTAACATTTTTATGTGCATATATCATGGATATAGTGTATGCATGTATCATACTCAAGCAACCATGAATAATATGTGTGTATATAAAGGAAATTATATGCTATCTACTAACATAAAAAAAATGCATATGTAAAAGCTAGTAAACATTTCAAATGCTAAATATTTTTATATTTTCATTTTATTTGAATGTTTTTGTATTTTATTTATTTTATTTTATTTAATTTTTTATTTTTTATTTATTTTTAGGAAAGGAAGGGATAACCAATGATCCCATTTAAGGGATACTCAATAAATTCTCTAGGATTAGGATGATATACCATAAACTAGTCATGTCTCCAAGGATCATGTACATGAGCCAAATCTCAAATTATAGAATCTAGAATACTCTACCTATGCCTTATAGGACTCTATGGTTTTAAAATAGTAGTAAAATATATATTGGTTTTTATTATCCATTGTTTAGTTGTTTTTTTTTTAAATTTATCAGTGTAACTATTATATTGGGTCTTTATGCCTTCTATGAAACATAATAATATACTCTCAATAACTGGTTGTGTTGTGCAAGTGTAGATGTGGAATCTATGGATTCCATTATGTATCTTTGATGAAACAGTCATCTTAGGTATTGGTCCCATAGGAAATTTAATTTCCTTTTTCTTACCCTTACATTCATGATTAACCTTAATAGGTTGTATTATTAGTTTTCTTGTAATAAACTTCTATTTTTATAATGGATGTTCATATTGATTTATTGAAACTATGATTACAATATTGGCATGAATGTACTTGAGACATATATGCATTTTGGATGGAATTTCATAAATATTATGAATCCAAGGTCATCCCAATAACACATATAATACTTTTTTATATAACTTAAAAATTTGGTGGTCGCATGTGTTGGACCAACCTATAAAGGTAAATCAATCTCACCAAAAAACTATTTTACTTTCACATCAAATGTTTTGACCATATTTTTGTAAGGTTATAAATCATTGTGTGTATTCAAAATGTGTGAGTAATGTTATGGTACATACATTCTCTCTAGTTAATCACCATAATAATGTGTATAGGTTAATGATAAATATGAGCTATAATAAATAATGAGAGAAGATATGAGTCATCATCCACAATATATTTATCATAAATTTTAATAGAATGCCTCTTAACCATAGGATGTATTTCACATGTAAGTGTGACAATAATTCATATATTGGGTGCCCATAATGTGGTGGAGGAGGATGTGCATTATATGTTATTTTTACTTTTGGTGATTCCTTATAATTATCCTATAATATATTATTGAATATATTCAAGTTCTGGTGGTCACTATTTTGTGATCTTGAATCCTTTTTAAATCATTAGATGTGATATTTTCATTATCATTGAGATATTTTATTTTATGTTTTAAGTTAAAACATCTATTCATGTAATGACTAGAACATTGGTTACAAGTACAATAATAATTTACAACATATCCTTCTAGTATATATTGACTCATATCAATCTTTAATGGAGGAGTGAGAGATATGCGATGACACTCCACTAGCTCCTTAAGGAGTGAAGATTCATATCCAATAAATTATATTTTAGGTGCATTAGATAAAATCAAATGATTAGGTTATTAGGACACTATATTCACAATTTTTATTTCTTTATTTTTAGCCTATGTAAGTTTTAACTTATAGCTTGGTTTGACATGAAACTTGGTATTTGATGTAATCGATGTGTTGGGTACATACTTAAGCTTTTTCAATTAAATGATTTTCATTTTTTGATATAAAATAATATGGTATAAGTCATAAAAATATTTAAGTGTAAATTATTGAAGATAATAAAATCATATAGTGGGGAAAACAAACTTTATTTTAAGATTTCTTGAAGCTCTTTATGTACCATTAGATTTTTCATTTTCACCAACATTGTCTTGTACCTCAGAATATATTAATTGATGGGATCATTGGTTTCTTGTTTGATTTTTATAATTTGTAAATATGACATATTTTTAGTAATGTTGGTAGAGAAATGTGATAGAAATTGATCCACTATAGTATTGGATGCTTTTATTAATTTTATTGCTAGATCATAGAACCATCTCAAATCATAGTCATTTAGGCTTATTGGAAATAATTTGGTTAAAATTTTATCATTGAAAGCATAATTAAGACATGTTGTATAGAAAAATTAGATATATTATTTAACCTTACCCTTGCCATAATAATGTGTGGACTTGGGTGTTATGAAACTAGTTGGAAAAGGATGAAAATGTCTCAGGTGCAAGAGGATTATGCAATACATTGTGTGAATCAATAGAATGTGGAACACACAGGTTTATTTTGAAGCATTTTTCTCAATATTGGTAACCTTAGCTTATAAATCTTGAATAACATGGAATTTTTTTTCTTAATATACCAGTTGGCATTAATATTTGATATTTGGGAAGTCAATGAAGGGGATGAAAACACTGCCTGTGTCAATATAGGCATTGAAACCAGTAACTAAGTTAAAGTATTGATTATTCCTATGGAGAATATAATAATTATTATTTGATTTTTGAGCAACAATGGTTTTAATACATATATTTTTCCCCTATTAATTTAAAAATCAATGTTGTGATCAAGGGGAGGGATAATGGAATAATACCAATGGTTTTTCACTATTTCTTTTGGATTTTTTTCTTAAAATATAGTATTAATTATATTTTATAAATATTCAATATTTTCACTAACACAATCTCAAATAGTGCACTAAATTTAACTTATTATTGATATACTTGATCATGTTAATTATTCTCATGTGTTTCATTATTTTCATAATCATATTCATCATCTATGAGATTTTTTTAGTATTTTTCTCATTGGAATTATTAGCATTCTCATTATTGACAGAATTTGATAAGGTATTAACTTGAGAAATATTATATGGTATAAGAGGAAGATCAAGATGATAAATAGGTACACCACCTATTCTAGCATTATATCTAGGTTACATATAAATTTAAAAAATTGAAATATGAATAAGTAATGTGATCTAAAAATCTAAAAGGTTGAAAACCCTAGGGAAAGCTAGGATTGTCATAAGAAGACTCAGAGGTCATATTTACCAAATGTTTAACCATTTTTATAAATAAGGATGAAGATAATAGCCTAATAAACTAAGGAATAGACTATTCTAAAAAGTAGGCCAATTAAATAATTCAGATTCACAATATATTTTGATATAATGTTGAATTATGGAAATATACTAAATATATAATTACAATGCCAAATAGTGATTTTATTGATTAAAAATAAATAAATAATAATAATTTTATTATTTAATAATGAATAAGCATATCTAAGAAGTTTATATGTATAAATAATTAGGTTGATGCTCAATTGTGATTTGTCAAATTCTATAAATCAGCCCACTATCAACATGGATTTGACCACTAAAATAAGGGCACTAATGTTGATGATTATATCCAAAAATTGATGATTATATCTTATATGGATTACAAATCCTTTTTTTGAATTACACCTATGTCTATTATGGTTCATTATTTCCTTACATATTATATGTTTAGATTGTGTACATGCATTCTAGATATTAGTGTGTAACTCAAAACCTTATGTCATCAAATTAGGTAATGTCACCTTCAAATAGGGGTTCGTGGGCTCAAGTGAAGTCAAAATGAACCCAGATGCCTCTTTATTAGTGATTGTTTCCTACATATCCAATACTCTGAATAGGACCTCAAAGTGATGTAGTTATCCCCCTTATATGGGTTTACGTGTGAAAAATTGTGAAATATGCTATATGTAAGTGCATGTAGTGATATATATTGTAACTTGAAAAATACTACTCACATGATAATTTTTGGATGCATCAGACTTATAATAATACTAATCCTATGACTAATTTAGAAATAGGGAAGAATAAGGTAGAGTTACAAACTTGAGAGGTATTTTTTCTTGGTATAAGATATTTGTGTGTTTGATTTGTACTTGATCTTAATTGATGATAATGAATGGTATTTGAATTATATTTATACACCACCTTTTAAAATGATCTCATGAGAGGGTTAAAATAATCATATAGAATGACCCATACATGTAGAAAGGTTTAGAAATTAGAGTGCTTTTGAAGCATGAATACTAGCCTCAAAATTTTGAAACTAACGTAAATTTTAGTGTCCTAACCTAGATGCTAGTGTTTACAAAGATAAAGAGTTGTTAAAGATTTATAATTGATAGTGTAAGATATATATCAAGTTTTAAGCATATTATGGGCTATAGGTGATCTGGGTAATCATAATATTAGGGTCATACTATAGGATAATCATTTAAGTATAGTGAGATGGTGAACATGAGCCTCAAAATAGAATAAATTTCATGAACCAAAGGGTTAAGCCATGAGTGATATTTGTCAAGTGTACAAGACTAGTTTATCATATAAAATCTAGATGTAACATTTACAATAATTTTACTTTGGAGTATTTTTTTACATATCAAAATAATTCATTTTTGTATTGTGAAAATAAATCTCAATAATTTCCTTTTTCAAAATCAAGTAACTTTTGGAAAAAAAGTTGTGCAAACTCAATTAAATTTAAGTGTTCAATATTAATGGTTCCTCTAGTCCATATTTATGATTAATGTCATCATGATTTAAATAATACACTTATAGCATAATGTAGTTGAAATAATGGAATTTTTGGCATCATAACTATAAATCATTAGGTAAAAATAAGGAATATTTTCATTTTCCCATTCCTTTGGTTACCATTCATGACTATTACTAGAATTAAATCCTAAAAGAAAGAATACATTGAGTATATAGGGTAATTATGCCAACATACCAGGACTTATCTCTAAGTGGTGTTATATTTAGACAAAATACTTTTCATTTACTACCTAGGTACCACATGTCATTCTATTCTCATGTGTTTTGATGTGTCTTTTACATACCATTGGATATATAGAAAGGATGAGATTAAGGGATACCATGTAGATAGGTTTGGTATATCATTTGGGTGGTATATATAAAGAGGAAAATTTTTAAGTGATAAATAATAAATCCATTTCCTTGAAAAATATGAGCTCAATCAAAACTATTTTTGGCACAATACTAATAAGGGAGGATACCTAGTTAGAATGGTCAAAATAGGTGGATAACTCTTTCATATTAATTAGTTATGGTTTGACATATGTGACATTTATGCACAACCTATTTAATCTAATTAATAAAATAAGATGCAAGAATGGAGTCATAATAATTAAAAAACATTGGCCTTGATCCAATCCTTAGTTCATGGTAAGGTTTTTTTAATCACATACAGGGTTGTAACACTACTTGGGAAACACTTCCAAAATTGAAGTATTGGTATGAATCCAATTCAAAATTATATTTCGTATAATTATATTTTAAATTTTTTCATCTTGATTTTAAAAATGGTGATGTAATATGTCTATCTTTAGAAATCTATGCTATCAAACATATATTGATGGTGCTAGTGTAAAAATTGACGTATACATGACTGTAATTATAAAATACATTATCCCTACATACTCAATCTTATTTGAGTATTTTTAAGCAATAAATATATTAAAACTCTCACTTTTTGTCAATTGGTTGAGAAGATGGTTGAGAGAGAAAAATCCTTTTCAAGAAAGATTGAGTCCATAAGAGAAAAAATTTGTTATGATAATAAAAAGGGAAAATTTTAGAAGAATATAAGAAATGATAGATGAAAAGGTAAAAATAAATGAAGAGGTGGAAAATATCACAAAAATAATAGTCAACATTAAGGGAAAAATATTAGACAATGTTTATTTTTTTAAATGTTGTGAAAGAAAAGGGATTCATGAGACCCGTGAATGTAAAACATTACTGGACATAATTTCATCCTATCATAAACAAAAAGCATAAAAGGAAAATAATAAAAAATAATTAACCAAATTTAGCTTAGTTTTCAAGTGAATGTGTGATTTCCATCTTAGATGAAGTAAATAAAACCTTCATGAGTTCAACCTAAGATAATGCTAGGATTATAGACACTAGTTCCATGTAACATATGACTTTATGAAGGTAATTATTTGATAATTTTTAATAATAAAATTATGTTCTAGTATATGTTAGCCAAAATTGGCTACCATAGGTGAGTGCCATTCAAAAATTTGTTGTCAAGTCTTATAACCTTGTTTATAACCTCTAGTAACCCTAATTTTGATCTCATGCATTGGCATTAAGTGATGTCTTATTTATGAATACTTAGGTTATGTCAAGGTGTTATAAGTCTAGTTTAAGTCCAATAGTCATGTTCCCTATTTTCATGGTTGTCTCCATGGTTTAGTCTTCCCATGAAACATTTAGCATTGTTTAAGGTAATTTTGACAATGTTAAGGTTCTTTTACAATTATAAATTATGTTTCAGCTAGGTTATGACATGGGTGACATGATAACTCATCAATATGACATGATGACCATAGTGAGAAGGTGCATGAAGAGGAAAATCCATGAGAAAATAAACATTTCAATTCCATGTTTTGGATAAATTAAGGTAAGTTTAGGGAGATTAAGGTATTTATCAAAGTTCAAGTCATATTTGATTTAAAATTAAGATATGAAAGAATGATGGCCTCTCAATAACATCAAGTCTAAGATTTATCATTATACAAGGAATGTAATTTGAGGACATATAACATTCATGAGGGATGATGTCATACTCTTTTGGGTATGTACAAGATCCAAAAGGTGTAAAAACATATATCTCTAACATATATCAACATTTATTCATTATTTGAAATTCCAAAATATAACATGATGCACATTTAATGGTAGGATTAATTTACAAAAGAGGTTTTGGTACCTTATTTTCTCTGTGTAGGGCAAGAATACTTATTTTTGACCTTTAAAATAGGTTACAATTGGAGATCATAGTGAAAAGGGTTCTTGAGAGAAAAAAAATTAGTCTAAGTAAGGCCAAAATAAGGATTATTTGAAATTTTTCAAGCTGGTTATATCTTGTAATCTTGTTGGAAACTATATCCATGGCCCTTAGGGTCAAATCAAGCTTGCAGTTTAGAAGGTACAAAACATGCTAAAAACTTCTCAAGTTCTTCTTCAGGTCCTTTGTAAGCTCAAGAGAGCCCATTTATTCACATTAATTCATGAAGGATAAAATGATTTGGCTCAAATTATATTATGGGAAGATAAATGCCCCTATTCCCTTAAAATTCCATGCATTGATTTATGGTTTTAATGGTTGTACTTTATGAACCATTGTTAACCAAAAAAGATGTCAAAAAACCTTCTAAAACCCTACTAACTCAATTTAAAGAAGTTTCAAGGAATTTTGGATATATTTGATCATAATAAAGGATTATTTTATATATTTAAATATCCCTTTGATCTTCCAACATCATTTTCTATCACTTATTTGGCATGTGTGAGCATTAAAATGGAAAGAAATGTTTGTGTTTATTGTTTGATGAAGGTGGAAAGAAGGGTTATTAAAGTTAAATCAAAGTGAATAATTTGATATACATATAGATCACATACCAAACTCTCTCCATAATCATTCAATCCCAACCTGCATTCCTAAATTATATTTATTATGCCAAACCAAAGGTACAATCCTAAAAAATGAAGTTACAGACCTTTAGATGTGAGAATGAGAATTACATGATCTCATAATGAATTTGTAGATAAATTTGTGTTTATATTAATAATATTAATGTTATTATAAGGGCATTATTACCTTCCTCAACCTTCACAATGGATCTTTTTAGCCTTATTTAATAATCTAGTCTTAATCAAGATTATGTGTAGGTTTAGAATCAACATCTCAGGTATATGCCAAAATGGTTGAATGGATGCATGAGGTTAGATGATCAATCCTGAAAATAGAAAATTTATAATTAATTTTTAATAATTAATTTATGATCCTTATGTCATCAACAATCCAATCCCAATGGTTATAGGTAGGGTTAGAATAAAATTTGGACTCACAATAGCCCCTACAGGTCAATAACTAGAGCATGGAAGAAAGTAAATATTTTCTACTAAATGTAAAGATTATAGGACCAAAAAAGGTATATTAATCATGAAATAAAGTATATAATGTGATATTATCCTTCAAGTTTCCTTAAAATGAAATATATCATCAGTTCTTAACCTACAAGTGTGAAGAGAGCCTATTTAATCTTATAAGAGATGAAGAGGTTAATATGGCTATGAAAATCCTACCTTAAAGAAACCAATGGAAATGATTGGTTTAATATTAATTGAATAAAATATATTATGTTTAATATAGGTAATTATACAAGTTTTTAATCATACTATATTTTTCTTTGGATAGGTTGCAAACAAGGATTTCAAGACCATGCTAAAGGCATGCCTCCAAGAGCATGAAAAAAGCATGCATGTTGTGATTATTTTGACCACCATGGACGTTTAATAAACACTTTAAATTGATTTTTAAAAAACTCTATAAAAACCTTTATTAATCTCATATATATCATTTATATGTCTATTTAAATAAATTGAGGTGTTTGTAGTTATAAAAGTTATCTAGTGAGTCCTTATGATTAATGAGCAACTCCAAGGAGGACTGAAGGATTAAATGTTAGGATTAAGAACATGAGGATGAATATAAACCATTTTTAAAGGTAATATAAGACATTAAATAAACTTTAACCATATTCAACAATCATATTAATGGCTTCTAACATGTTATGACAAGCTATACACAGTTCAAGAACAACTAGAACCAAGTGTAGTTTTATGAAAGTGTGATCAAGAGATGTATTTTTTTATAAGAATGACAAAAATAAGGTAAATTAAGGTTTTATGAATAAATTATATACCATGGAGGATTATGATAATTTTTAAATGTTGATAAAAAAGGACAAGGAAACTTACAACCTATTGTATGATCCTAAAATGCATACAAAATCTTAAAAATTGGTATGTTAGAAAGTTTTGAAGATTGTTCAAGGAAAAATTAATATTATATGGGTTTAATTAAGTTTTGGAAGACATAAAATAGGTATTTTTTTAGTTTTAAGTGTCCTAAAACTCAATATTTGCCTTTTTCTTTGCTCTCGTCCTACTCAGGTTTGTGTTAAGACTAACATAGGGCTAGAAACTTGCATTCTGCATAAATTGAGTTTTAACCCTTGAAAATGCATGAAAATTTTCCATACAACCTTATTTTATGTGACCTAAAAAAAATTAGTGGTTTTTGATTATTAAACTAAATTATTGTATGTCTCTAGTGTTGTATGTTTGGTTTAGGCCTAATTAGGCTTAATTATGAAAGAAGGGGTTGAGTAAGTGGGTTTACATTCGGATTTGGGTCATTAAAGTTTGGATAAATCTTAAATGGGATAAAGGGTCATCAAATATGACTTTATTTTTATTATAATTGTTATGAATATTTCAAAACTTGGATCTTTGTGTCAAAATAGGGCAATAAGGAATAGGCCTCAAAGTGAGAAAATGTGAGAGTTATGAATGAAATTAGAGCACATAGGTGTAAATATGATTATTTATAGGTATTTAAAAAGTTTCCAAGATAAATAAAATTAGTTAGACCCAACAAAAATGACTTATCACTTCCCAATCACTCTTAAGGGGTAGTTTTAAGAGCTCAAGGATGAATCATCAAGTAATATAAAACTCCTATTCCACCTTAAGAAGATCATCATCAAGTGAAGTGCACACATTTTAAGAGATAACTTAGACTATCCTTTGGCATGTTTTCTTATTTATAACTTGTTTCATGAGTTTTTGGTAATCATCATCTATTATTGACACCTATTTTCTTTCTCACATCACACTCCTTTCTCCTATATGTATGCTTGATTTTGGCATTGTAATGGATCCTTCCACTAAGAGTATGGCATATCCATACTCTTTTGTATGCCTATTAATCAATAAATGACTAAATTTACCTCCTATTATGGATTTAAGTTGTGTATAACTTTAATGTTTGATATGATCAAGTATAGGTTGAGTTAATCTTGGTTGTTGTCTCATTATTTTTACTTTTATGTAGTTTCATTCATTGTTGTAGGTTGTAGTTAGTGTCATTAGGGGTTATATGTGAATTAGAAGTAGAAAAAATCTTCCCTCATAATCCCATAATATCTTACCTTTCTAAAAATCAATGATGCAATAATTTCATCATAAGAGAAGTGTAAGTTCTTATAGTCCTATAGGTCTTAGTACACATGCAAATTAGTGGTACAAGTCACAAAATTTAGTGTATCACCTCCTTAGTTCATAGTTTATTTCTCCTTTTTTCCTTTAAATTTAGTATGTTAGTGATTGACCCTAAGTGATACATCAATGGAGCTATCCCTTATCTAGAGTTTCAATCCATTTTTTAGGTCACCCACAACCTAGGATTATTCCCATGTGTAGATTAGATTGAGAGGACTTGAAACACCCTCCCAATGGGTGAAAATATATGATATAATAGTTTTGGCACATCTAATGGGACAAGGATGTTCATACATTAAATATTTATTGGTGCTACTCTTCAATACACTAGCCTTTGGAGGCATGAACACAAGAACCAATGGTGACTCCAAGTTCATTCAACTAGTTTTAGTAGCCCAGGTATTCTTTCAAGCAAGTACTCTTTGTATTTTTACTTTCACATGAAGTTACATGGCTGATTTTGGAGTGGACTTAAATTTTAGTCAAGTTGAAGAGCCATATAAGGCCTGTGTTGATACTTATCAATAGTATAATGAGCTATATTATTCCTATAATGACCTTACTTACCCTCCATATGACTCTAACTATCAATATGACCATCCTTGATATCAAGATTACTATCATTCCTCCTTACTCAAAAACCTTATCAATCTTTTCAACCTTTATATTAGTCTTATTGAGATTTCCATCAGCCCTATATATCCCCTGATCATGATCCCAATCAGCCTTATCACGGTCATTCTCCTTCTATTCAGCTTGAAGAGGTTTCAAAAAGATAAAACTTGAATTTAAATCATTCCTAGATAGAGATATTGAGTTTTACAGTGAGAATATATTGTATTTAATCATAAAAATAAGAGCAATGAAATCCAAAACTTCTATACCATTCCAAGATCAATATAAGGTGATGGAATCCAAGCCAAACAATTTCCCAAGCTTCCCAAGCCCTTCACCCACCCCTCAAATTATAACACACCATAAAGAGGATACTCCTAGGTTCAAAATTCCAAGTTGCAAGCAAGTAGTTGAGTCATGGGAGAAACAAGATGAATCATTCCTAGATAATGGAATTGAAGCTAAAGAAGAACCTTTTCCCATCTAAGCCTCATCTATCCTTCCCCAAGAGCCTCAAACCTTTCCATCATAGAAGTCAATCCAAGAAATCATTCAAAAAAGGGAATAATTTATTTTTGAGAATAATAGGACATACATATCATAACTTAGTTTTCTCTATCTCGAATAATTATTATAAGATTCTACCACTCCCTCAATTAACAATCCAACTTGCAAACATATTCATTGCCCTCTCACCATCTCCCATTTTTGGGAATAACATGTTTTATACAGGGTAAATAAAGAATATCAAGTTGTATTTTCAAGAGATGAAGATACTTTAAGTTAAAATGATTAAGATGTCATCATTGGCACTTCCCTTGGTGAAGACAAAAGTAAATCAGTATTTATAGATGAAGGGAAAGGTGATTGATGAAATGGTAGAAAACTTTGAAGAAGAAAACATTCCTAAATATGAAAAAATATCAAATGAGATAGCTAAAATATTTTACCATCTAGTTAGTCACCTCCAAGATATCATGGATGACCAAAAACAAAATATCTTAGATCCTCTTGATGAATTTGAATAGCTAGTTGTAGTAGAGGTGAAATTGCACATCTCACAAGATGTCACAAGTGTCATGGAAGAGGTAGAATATTATCTTGAGTTTCCTTGTTTATTTGAGAATTATGACCTTATTTATTGTTGAAAGGAGGAATTGGTTTAATTATAAACATAATAACACAAGGAATCATTTTCCTAGGGAGTCTTAATGAATAGATTATAGCTAATCTTGAAGTGGAATACCTACCAATTGAACAAGATGAGGTCTTGAATGAGCTTGAAATGGCTTCCAATGAGAAATAGGAAAAAGTTGAGAGAGTATAATTACAAATACACCATGATCACATGAAAGAGTTTTAATTTATTTACATTCTTATATATCCTAAAGAGAAAGGTAAAGATGTGATTCAAGTTGCATCCCCTAAAGATGCTAGTCAAGAGGATTTTAAAAATATGTGGCAGTAGTACTTGGATATTTGCAATGAATTTGAGTCCCTTAAAGGGTATACATATCCTATAGGTAATATTTAAGATGATTTTTAAGTTTTTATCCTCTCTAAATATCAATGTGAGAGTCCTTAAGAGGTCATTCAAGACCAAACACACCATTTCATGGAGCCACTAGAAGCTAAAGCTTATGATGCCCCTATGAACCAAGATTTAATCACTTTCGAGGTTATTCCAAATATCAAAGATCAACATGAGGTGAGTATTGGGTAATAATATGAGTATGTTTTCATATGATTTATGTTCATTATTGATGACTTACTTGAGATTATTCCAAAGGATTTGGCAAGAAAGGAGTGTAATCCATCAAATATCATGGTTAAAAGGTAGCTTGTTCTACATCATTATCTATCTTGTGGAGGATATGTTTTCAAAAATTTACCTTTGATCTATGAGGAATATTCCTTAAAGTTATTTGTATTTAGTAGTATTTTTGTGTTTTTCTTTCCCTGAGTGATTTATAGCATAGGTGTGTGTGTGTGTGTGCACGTGTTTTGCTTTAGTGTGTGTTTTTTGTCTTTTTATGTATTTTAAAGGCATATCAATTATATTTTTTTGTTCAAGGAATTTTAAATCAAATTCAAGGTCAAATCAAGTTTGAATTTGAATGATAAGTGACTCTATATCCCTATGGATAGACAAGGCAACTAGTTTAAGGTGTGTATAAATCATGCAATCTTATGAGGTTGTTAAATATGTTACCCAAAATTGGATACCATAGAGAGTATCATTTAAAAATTTGTTTTGAAGTCCTCTAACCCTATTAATAACCTCTAGTAACCATGGTTTTGATGTTATGCTTTCTCATTAGGTGATGTATTATTCATGAATCCTTAGTTAATGTTAAGGTGTTAGATATATAGTCCATGTCCAAGAGTCATGACCCTTTATTTCATAATTACTTCCATGGTCTTAGTCCTCAAATGAAAAACTTAGTATTATTTAAGGTAATTTTGACAATTTTAAGGTTATTTCACAATTTTAAGTTTTGCTTGGTCTAGATTGTGACATGGGTGACATGATAATTCATGAAAATGGCATGAAGACCATAGTGATCAGGTGCACAACGATGTAAGGTCATGATAAAAGAAACATCACAATTCCATGTTTTGGATAAATTAAGGTAATTTTATGGAGATTAATATATTTCTCAAAGTTTAAGTCATATTTCATTCACAATGATGTGAGAAAACAATGACCTCTCAAGAACACCAAGTGTGAGAGTTATCAATGTACTAGGAAGGTCGTTTGAGTCCATATAATGTTTAATATGGATTATTTTATACTCTTTTGGTTTCGTACAAGATCTAAAAGGTGTAAAATCATATATATATATATATATATATCTGTGTGTGTGTGTATAAAAAGCTTTATTATATATATATATATATATATATATGTATATATATACATATATATATATATATATATATATATATATATATATATATATATATATATATATATATATACTTTATTCACTATTGAAACCCCTAAATATAGAATGATGCACATTGAATGGTGGGATTAAGGTAAAAAATAGGTTTTGGTAAATTATTTTCTCTTTATGCAAGTCAAGCATACATATTTTTGGCCTTTACAATACATTATAATAGGAGATCATAGTGAAGAAGGTTATTGAGAGAAAAAATGCAGTCCAATCAAGGCCAAGAGAAGGATTATTTGAAATTTTTCAAGATAGTCACAGCCTCTGAATTTATTTAAAATTATCTCCATGGCCCTTAGGGTCAAATCAAGCTTAAACATGATTTAAAAGGTCCAAAACATGAAAAACACTTCTCAAGTTCTTCCTTGTGTCCTTTTTAATATCAAGAGAGCTCATTTATTGACATTGGTTCATGAATGAGAAATTCATTTGGATAAAATTATCTTAGGGAGATATAGGTGCCCATATGCCCTTAAAATTCCATGCATTGGTTTAGGGTTTTAGGGGTTGTACTTTATGAACCATCGCTAAGAAAAAAGGTTCTATGAACCCTTCAAAAATCCTACTAGATTGGTTTTAGGTAGTTTCAAGAAATTTTGGATATCTTTGAATAGAATAAATGATTTTTTTATATATTTAAATATCTCATTTATTTTACAACATCATTTTCTAACACTTATTTAACATGTGTGAGTATTGAAATGACAATAAAAGGCTATATTTATTGTTTGATGAAGGTAAGAATAAATGTTGTTGAAGGTAAATGAAAGTGGATCATTTGATACACATATGTATAACCTCCCATAATATATACCTGATAATTCAAGCCTCATATAAATTCCTAAAGTATATTTATTATGCCAAACCAAAGGTACAGTCTTGAAAAGTGAAGTTATAGACTTTTAGATGCGAGAATGAGAATTACACAATATCATACTAAATTTGAAGAGGAATTTATGTTTATAATAATAGTATTAATTTTATTATAAATTTATTAATACCTTCCTCAATCTTCATAGGAGACCTATTGATCCTTTTTGAACACATTATTCTTAACTAGGACTTTGTGCATGTCTAGAATCAACATCTTCAGCTATATGTCAGAATGGTTGAATGAATACATAAGGAAAGGTGATAATTCCTAAAAATTGAGAGGTATTAAGGAATTTTTAATAATTACTCTATGATCCATATGTCATCAATAAGCCCAATGGTTATAGATAGGTCTAAAATGAAATTTGGACTCAGAATAGCCCCTATAGGTCAGTACTTAGAGCATGGAAGAAAGAAAATATTTTGTACTAAATGTGAAGCCTAGAAGACCAAAAAAAAATTTGGATCATGTACTAAAGTATATAAGGTTATTATATCATTAAATATAGCTTAACATTAAATATATTAACAATTCTTAGCATACACTTGAGAAGAGAGTATATTTAGACCTGTAGGAGATGAAGAGGTTAATATGGCTATGAAAACCCTACCTTAAAGAAACAAATGGAGAATATTGGTTTCATATTAATCAAATATTATATATTATTTTTCATAAATTTAATTACACCAGAGGTTAATCATACTATATTTTTATCTAGATAGGTTGTAAACAAGGATTTCAAGACCATGTTATAGGACTACCTCTAAGAGCATGAAGAAAACATACAAGTTGTGATGATATTGATGACCATGGAGGTTTCATAAAAAATTTAAATTAATAAAAACACTCTTTTCACACATTAATTAAGCTCATAAATATCATTTACAATTGCATTTTAATAAATTGAGGTGTTTGGTGTTGTGATAGTCATCTAGTGAGTCATCATGCTTAACAAGCAACTCCAATGAGGTATGAAATATTGAATGTTAGGATTAATCACTTGAGGAAGAATATAAAACATGTTTAAAGGTAATATAATACCTTAATAAAACTTCACCACATTTACTGAGACTAAAAAGGGTTTATAACATGCTATTATAAGTTGTACATAATCCAAAAACACTTACAACCATGTGTAGTTTTACACAAGTGTGATCAAGAGATGTCTTTTGGTATAAGAATGAAACAAAGAGGGTAAAATAAGGTTTGATGTATAAATGAGATACCATGGATTATTTTTAATTTTTTTATAGGTTGATCAAAAATGATAAGGAAACCTATATCCTATTGTACAATCCTAGAATACATGCAAATTTTTGAAAATTGGCTTGTTAAAGAGTTTTGAAGATTGTTTAAGGAAAAATGACTATTGGAGGGTTTTAAGGAAGTTGGGTTAGAACTCACATAGGTCTTGTTTTGGTTTTAAGTGTATTAAAAATCCATACTTGTATTTTTATTTGATCTTGACCTACTCAAGCCTATGCTAAGACTAACCTAGGTCTAGAAACTTGCATTTTACATAACTTGAGTTTCAACCCTTGGAAATGCATGAAAATTTGTAATACAACCTTATTTTATGTGACATAATTTTTTTAATTTTTAATTTTTTTTTTAATTTTTAATTTTTAATTTTATTTTTATTTTTATTTTTATTTTTATTTTTATTTTTATTTTTATTTTTTTTTTTTGTTTTTAATATTATTATATAGTATTTTATGGTCTATAGTGTTGTATTCTTATTTTGGTCCTAATTAGGCCTAATTGTGAAAGAGGGGGTTGAATAAGTGGGTCTACATTGGGAGTTAGGTCATGAAATTTTGGTTGAATCTAAAATTAGATAAAGGGTACTAAAATGTGCCTTTATTTTTCTTATAAATGTTTTGAATATATCAAATATTGGAGTTTTATGTCAAAATAGGGTTATAAAGAATAGGCCTCAAAGAGATCAAATGTGAGATTTATGAATGAAATTGTAGAATAAAGGTGGAAAGATGATTGGTTATAGGTATTCAATTAGTCTCCAAGACAAAGACAAGTAGTTAGACCCCAAGAAGATGACTTATCTCTTCATAATCACTCCTAAGGAGCAATTTCAAGAGCTTAAGGATGAATCAACAAGTAAGACAAAACTCCCATGCCACCTTGAAAAGATCATCATCAAGTTAAGTTCACACATTTGAAGATAGACTTTAGACTATCATTTTCTATGTTTTCATATTTTTAACTTGTTTCATTAGTGTTTGGTAATAATAATTGGTTCTTGTCACCTATTTTTTCTCTCTCACTCTTTTTTCCTCTATGTATGCCTGATTTTAGCATTGTAATTGATCTTTCCACCAAGAGTATGACATAACCCTACTATTTTGTATTCCTATTAATCAATAAGGTGACTATTTTTACCTCCTCTTATGGTTTTATGTAGTTTATAATTTGAATGGTTGATATGATCAAATATAGATTGAGTTCATATTGGTTATTGTCTCATTTTTTTTCCCTTCCTATAGTTTGACTTCATTGGTGTGGGTTATAGTTAGTGTCATTAGGGTAGGGGTTATATGTGAATTAGAGGTGGAGCCAATCTACCCTCATAATCCCACATTGTGTTACCTATATACAAATCAATGATACAATAGGTTCATCCTAAGAGAAGTGTATGTTTATTTTAATACTATAGGTCTTAGTGCACATGCAAGTTAGTGGTAGAGGTCATAAAAATTGATGTATCACCTCCTTAGTTCATAGTTCCTTTCTCCATTTTCCTTGAAATTTGGTAGATTAGTGATTGATCCTAATTTATGTATCAAGGGAGATAACCCTTATTTAGAGGTTTAATCCACTCATTAGGTCACCCAAAGCCTAGGATTGTTATTATGTGTATATTAGATTGAGAAGACTTGAAACACCCTCTCAAAAGGTGAAAATATAAGTTATAACATTATATTTGGTACATAAAACAAATATATAACCTCAATTTAAAGGTTCAATTTTATTCAAGTCATTATGGCTTCTAAAATTCATTATTTTAAATGTGTCATATTGTAAAAACTCAAATTTAACCATCAAGTGTTTGAAAATGTTTAATCTTGACATCCTCACCTTACTTGACCTATTTTCCATTCTGTTAACTTGAAATATCTAAGAGAGCTTTCACTATTCTAGTAATTTTCTTGTAAGTACTAAAAATAATAAACATCCATATTCTTCTTATAGATTTATATTATCCAAGTTTCAATATTATATGTCCTTCTGGGATAAGATCGTACTAGTTAGATAAGATCGTAGCTTGGCCTTGTCCACTACTTCAACCTCCTCTCCCACACTCTAATGGTTATTTTCAAATTTTATATGTTTCTTGTCATCCCTCATGCATGTTTATAAATGTAAGTTAACATGAATATTTAAAATATACCAATTTATAAATAAATCAAGGCCACTCAAGGCATAAATTAACAACCTCAAATTTTTATAGAAGAATTTTATATACAAGCTACTACACATTGAGAAAAATAGACCTATTCTTCCCAATCCAAGTTTTATTTTATTCTAATAGTCATAGGTGAAATATGAAAGTATTTTATTATAGATCAAGGGTATTTTATATGATATTATATTATTATATATAACCTCAATTTTGTATACTTGGAAAACTTAGACCTTGGTTGTTCCTATTAGTTATCTATCTTTCCTACTTTTGCAAGTCTTGCATCTACTCTATCTTTGTTCCCCTTGGCCTATATACTTTAGTCTGACTAGTTTTATATTTATGACTAAGGTATTCTATCTTTCTCATAATACTTAAAATATATTATCTTCTATCTCTACAAGTTTTGAACTTGTACCTATTCTCTTATTCCTTAGACACTAATGTCTGAGTCAAATAGTAGTTTTGATGTTACTATCATGTCTTGATGTAAGGTTTTGGTTTCCTAAAGTCATCTAATTTTAAAATAAAATGTATCCTAAAGTTCAACCTAAGTTATCTAATGCAAGTTATTACTCCAAAGGGGTTGATATAAATATAATATTAACCCTCATTCATTCCTTACCTAGCTCAACCTAGCAACACCTAGAAAAAGACCAAAGAGACCAAGACACTTATCAAAATCACTTATCAAGCATTTAATTAAACAAAGCTTCCCTATTTCCATACTAGTTATAGGTATAACACATCTATAGGTCTGAATTACTAAAGGAGCAACCCAAGAGTTTAATTTACCAAGTTATAAGTTAGGTCACTGTTGTACTTGATTGGCACACATTGTATGATTCATGCATAAACCAACACATAGAGGAGAACTACATTAGTATCAGGCCCTATTAAAAGTATTGGATATGTATGAATCATCATTTGATAGAGGTTTCATTAGGGTCAACTTGACATTGTGTGCCTATTACCCCATTTTCCCTAAGGTTACATTAAAGATGGAAAGCTAGAGTTTTACCAATTTAAAAGGAGTGATTATCCATGAACCATATCTAAATGCACCAAGGCAAAGGAAAATAAAAATCCATAATAATATAGGTGGTTGTATCTTATTTCATTAAATTTTCCATATATGAATCTAGTGTTAAATCCAGATATTAGCATCGACATAACCATCCTAGGCTAACATTACTATCTAGAGAAATAAAAGCATCAGGATCAGGATAAAAATATAAAAACTATTCTATAATCTCCTTCTCACCTAATTTCAACTTGTTCTAGATCTAGAATTACATTAGCATCAAAACAAGCTAAGTACATAACTTCTTTATCATTTATATATCTAGCATAGTTTTACTTTATATATTTAGACTATCTCAGCATAACAAATTTAGTGTATGCTTATATATATGTCTAACATCTAATTGGTCTGCTATAGATCTTATTATCACTCTTGTTCCATTTTATTTCTATATACCCCTTTAATTATCTAGATAAAACTAATATACATTCTATTTTATGGTTAAACATTTGGTGAACCTGATCTACATGATTGTAATTTTTTTTTAATTTTAGGGTTTTAAACCAACTAGAGTTTCAAATTGTTGTAATTTTTAATTTCTTACTTTTAATATTTTTAATGTAACCTAGGTGTACCCATAGATTGGGAGGTGTGCCTATTAAACATATTGAGTTTCCCCTCCACCCATCTAAGATGTCTTGAACCAATAAAGGATCTCATACCTTGGATCATTATGATACCCATATTGATAATGAGAAAAATATTTATAGGGTTATCATAGAAGAATATTTTGATAATGAAAACCCTAAAACAAATGAAATGAGAAAATATACCATGATCAACTACATGAAATTTCATTATTTCATGAGTGCATTCAAAAAAATCTTAAAGAACTTGATGAGATCTTAAAAACTATACTTGAAGCAACAAATTCCAAAACTATAAAGGAAACATCCCTCCCCTTAAACACATTACAATTAAATAAATCTATTGGGGACATAAATTATTTGTTTAAACCTTTTTTCCATGAAAGTATTATTGATAAATCTATCATGGAATATCCTATTGTTTCAACACAAATACCAATTTCAATACCCATTACTACTCAAAACATGTTTCCACCTGCTTTGGTGAATACTCAAATTTCTTATCTAAATCCCATTGGGCTTACATTTCAACCATTCCTTCAAGTTATAAAGACCTTATAATACAAGATTAAAAACATTGAACAAAATGATTTAAAATCCACTCATGCCATAGATTCACAAAATGTGTTTCATAACCCTCTTGTACTTGAAATATCTTTACACCCCTTTCTAGTTGGATTTGTTTCACCTATGTTCATATTTTATGATGTAAAGGGTGATCTTGAACAACATGTTTGAAAATTTTATGTGTCATGCCTTTATTATGCTTATAATTATAAAAAATTTACCAAATTATTTCCAAGAAGCCTTAATGACTATAATGTTAGGTCATTCTATGATTTACCTCTCTAATATGTCAAAGCATTAAAACCTCTTGTAGACAATTTGTTAGCACACTTTTCCATTAACATTTTTGAAAAGGTTTCCTATTCCCAAATTGTAAAAATCAAATAAGGAACCAATGAACCTATTAATGAATATGTCTTGAGATATAAGACAATGCTAGCCAAAATGACCAAGCTTATGGTATAAAAAGAGTTTCAAGATATATTCAAGTAATTTTTTATTTCAACTTTATATGATTCCATTATTTTTAAGAAGTTCAAATATTTTAATGACTTATGCCATGTTTTATGGGACTATGACATGTATATTATATCATTAAATAAGCTCAAGTATGTAAAAAAACACACCAGATGGATCGACATCTAATACCAAATTCATAAATAAACCAGGTTATAAGGTAAATCCTATTTAGACTAAAAAAAACCAACCAACATGATTAACATAGTTTCATAGCAGCCTAATTGACTTGTTGTATTTTAATGCACTAAGGAGATAATTTATACATTTACCTGAATCCCTAGGTTCATTACTCCCACAATTAATATAGTGTTAGCTTATATCTCTCCATCATCTGATCAAGGTTGATATGAGTCACCCTCTACCCAAAGGATATGATGTGAATGCTTATTTTAATTATCATTAAGGACCTAGACATTCTAAAAGCATATGCTTTACCTTGAAACACAATATCAAAGATATGATTGATTACCAAAAAATTATATTTGAGGATCCTTTAAAGGAATTAGGTTCACAACCCAGTGATCACCATAAACAAAAAATATTTAACAATAATTTTCAAGACCATTATAAAAAGTATCTATAAGTCTAAATGGAATATAATTCACGTCCTCATCTATCACATTATGGACACCCACTAGATGGGGTTATTGGTACTAGCACATGACATATACCTCCTCTAATTCAAAAACCTTATATTTCCTTTGATGATAGTGAAATTAAGTATGATAACTCTAATATTCACTCTCTATTTATTTGATCATACCTTGATAAACATTCCATATGTAGTCTTATGATTGATAATGGTACAAATGATAAGGTTTGTATCATGACATTGCTTACACATTTGGAGTATACTCATAATGATTTACACCCATATACTAGATCAGTTAGATAATTTGATGGGCCTCCCATAAGTTTATTATCAAGATTGACCTACCTTTACAAATTAGTTCCAAACATGTGGTTTATACCCTTTCACTTATTCCTTTCATAGGCATCTTTGATATGTTATTTGGAATACCTTAGATACATACTCTTCAATCAATATATTCTAAAGTGTATGGGTGTGTTGAATACATTCATACCAATCATGTAATTAGAATTTATGAAATTCCATGTGAGCATCCTCTTGAATAAAAGAAGCTTATACCTAGACAACTAGATATCTAGCCTACTAAGGCCAATTCACAATAAAAGGGTAAGAAAAAATCAATCCCATTTAATAAGAAACTAGTACTTGAGATACCATTACCTTAGATACATACAATGGATTCTATATAATCCCCATATTCTACCATACACCATGATCAAATATGTAGAGCACTTCAAAATGCACATATTAATGTTATGCAAAATAAATCTCATAGCACTCAATTATGGGTTATAAAAACCCTACTCTTGTAAAACCTACTATTACTTCATGACCACAAATTCATATTTTACATATGTAGATAACTATTGATATCATAGTGATAAATATTACACAAATGCATACTCCTAAACAATGTAACTTGGGTATTACACTAGAGTCATAGTGGGGAGACAGTTATGGCCATCCACTAGATGAAATCAAAGGATGGTATTTCCTATTAAAAAATTATAAAATACTAACTAAATCAAAAATATTCAAAAAACTTATATGTTCTATTGGTTCCTTAGAATCTATGTGTTGCTTTGATATTGATGGATGACATACTCAATTAACCCTACATATACATATGTGTCACACTTCTACTTGAGTGTGATACAGGTATACACAAATACATGATACATTCTTATTTCATATGTTGGTTTTTCCCTTTACTCATGTCATATGGATATTGAGGGGCATATACTTATTTTCTTATGATACACACATGTTATTTAGTTTGATGACCACTCTACATTATCATGTTTGAGCTTACATCTGTACTTAAACATGACCATTATCCATGATTATATATTACACATGGTACTCAATATGCTCTACACTTGACATCTTTTCCCAACATATTAGATCGATGGGATACTATGACATATTTATGCTGGTTGCTTATTCTTTAATTTATGCACTTCTTTGAGTGTCTTGTATTTCATTTTTGAGAATTTAAATAAACTCTTTTCCTTATGTCCCCCATGCCTATGTATGTTTTCATTAACATTTACATATCTCATTGTTTTTTGTATGGAAATTTGAATATATCATTATTTTTTATAGACATTTGACTACTTAGTCATGTCCTCTAATTCTACAACATATGAACATGCCCCTTATTTTTTGTCTCCTTTGATCATGGACTTTTGACATGATTTTGAGTTCTCTTGTATGCATGCTTGTTTTCTTGTTGAAATTTTACTATTACTATATAGACATTTTCATGATATTTATCATGTATCTTAGGCCTACATGTGATCACATTGGTCCTATGCACTTCAATGCTATATATACCTAGACATGTTCCTTTTATATGTTACATGGTTAAAATAATAGATTATATATTTATTTTATCCTTTTTAGGTGAGGTAACTACTAGTTCCTATATTTCCCTCACCTCAAAGGGGGGCATATTAGTGGTGCCATGTCATATAGGTATGTTATCCATACTTGGAACAAATTCCAAATTCAGTGGGGGTATGCTTTATAAGCATGTTCTCCACACTCATTTTGTATATGGTACTTATATCAGTTTCTAGATTTAATGGGGGTATGCTTTGGAAGAATGTTCTCCACATTCATCCAGTATGTGTTACTTATGTTAGTTTCTAAATTATAGTGGTTGTATGATTTAGAATTATTTTATTCACATTCATTCAGTATGTGGTACTTATATCAGTTTCTAGATTATAGTGGGGGCATTATTTGGGTGCATGTTATTCACTCATTCAATACATGGTACTTATATAAGATTCTAGATTATAATGGGGGCATGATTTGGAAGCATGTTCTCCACACTCATTCAATATATGATACTTATATCAATTTCCAAATTACATTGGGGGAATGATTTGGAAACATATTCTCTACTTTCATTTAGTATATGGTACTTATATCAATTTTCCATATTCATTGGGGGCATTTCATAAAGGCATGGCTTCCACACAATCACAATTATCAAATTTAGTTGGGATAAGCTTTGGAAGCATGTTCTCCACACCTATTCAATATTCAACATATCCAATTTATAATGATCGCATGTTTTGTAAATATGTCCTCCACATTGGTACTTATAACATTTTTCAAATTTCTCCATATATAGTGGTGGCATGCTTTGAAAGCATGTTCTTCACACTTACATATTATCTAATTTGGCCAAAACACATAGTTAAATGATTCATATTCATAGTTATGGAATAATTATATTAATTAGTACTATTTTTATACATAGATTAAACATGAGACATATCTAAGATATATATGTTATGCAACATGTGCCTAATATTACAAAATCTAGATCAATTTTAGATTCTAGAACTATTTTATAGATAGTTGCCATATCATAGACTTTTTCATAGTAATACCCCATAGACTTTTAAATAATTTTATTGAACCACTATATTATAGTATTTGGTTCACTTTTGGTATATTTGAGGTGATAAAATCATGCAATCTTTCCAATATTTCATGTTTGACTTGATCATCTAGCCTTACTAGGTTATAAGTGTCATTAGATTGCATGGTTGAGCTAATCTCAACTACCAAGTGGCAAATCAATTTTGCTCCAAATTTGGGGGTATGTGACTTCCAATATCCATCTTTCTATCTCCTTAGATATATGAACTTTAAATATTTATCTATAGTTTTCCTAATATTATTTTTAAAGCCTTACAATGATAAATATTTTTCAAAATAACTTTTCAATAGGTAAGGCAGTTATATCGACACATAGGTGTACTCCTAAACCTTGATATTTCAATTTAAATCTATTTAATTTAATTTAAACCTAGATTATATTCACTAATTTTATATTGTAACATACTCTTGGTTGTAGTCCAACACCAAAAAATCACTCAAGTTAGGCACATGTAAAGACAAAGTGTGCATACACACCCAAGTATACATTCCTTTCCTTTAAACTAGAAATTACATTACTAGATTAAATGCGGGGGATGAATATGATATTTTTTTATTATATATCACCTCAATATTATACACTTGTAAAAATCAAACCTTGGTTGTTACTCTTAGTTATTTACCTTTTGTACTTCCATAAGTATCACATCTACTCCATCTTTGTGCCCTTTAGCCTATATCTCTTAGTCTAAATAGTATTATATTGATGACCCAAATATTATATCTTTTATATAATTATTAAAATGTAATTATCTTAAATACCTATAATTTATGAATATGAACCTATTCTCCTACTACTTTGACACTAAAATCTAGGTTAGATAGAAGCATTGATGTTACTGTCTTGTTTGATGCAAGTGTTTAGTGCCCTAAATTCATCTAATTTACAAATGAAACATATCCTAATGGTTGTCTTAAATAATTTAATGTGATTTATTACTCCAAAGGTATTGATATAAATTTAAGATCAACCCTCATTGATTCATCACCTAGATCAACTTAGCAACACCTATAAAAGGACCAAAGAGATCAATGTACTTATCAAAATAACTTTATCAAGCATTCAATTAAATAAAGCTTACCTATTTCCATACCATTTATATGTAAAACACATATACAAGTATAAATTACTAAATGAGTAGCCCATAAGCCCAATTTTCCAAGTTATAAGTGAGTTCACTAGTGTACTTATTTTTCACACATTTTAAGATTCGCACACAAGCCTACAATAGGGGAGAACTACATCAATCTGAGGCCCTATTTAGAGTATTAGATATTTAGGTAGTGATGTTTGATATAGGAGTCATTGGGTTCAGCTCAACACCATGTTCCTACTAACCCATTTTTTCCTAAGGTCACATTGAAGATAGAAATCTAAGATTTACCATTTCACAAGGAGTGGTTGTCCATGACCTAGATCTAAATGCACCAAAGTGAAGGTGAAGCAAAACCCAAAATAATTTAGGTGCTCACATCATTTTTTTATAGATATTATTCATAATACAATAGTGTCAAAATTAGATAGTATCATTGACACAACCATCCCAAGCTGATGTTACTATTTGGAGAGCCATTAACATCAAAACCATAATTTTATGACTATTCTAGAATATCTATCCTACTTGTTTTTAACCTATTCTAGATGTAGAATTGCATTAGCATCAAAACAAGCTAAGTATAACACTTCTTTGTCATTTATATATCTAGCAAAACTATCTCAACATAATAAATCAAGTGTATGCTTATATCTGAGTCTAGCATCTAACTGGCCAACTATAGATATTATCACCCTTGTTTCATTATATATATATATATATATATATATATATATATATATATATATCTATTCCATTTTAGGGTTAAATAGGTATTCATTATCAAGCATTCAAGCCAATTCACTAGTCGTATCCATATAGTGCCAATATACAAATTCATAAATTCACTCTATGAGGGATAAATACATCATCATGAGGCCCTTAAGGATATGTAGGTATTACTCATATTATGTGAGGTTTTATAATTATATATTGGTTATTATCCTTACTCGATTATCCCCTTTAAATTTGATGTCTATTTAGTTTATGTGGACTTAGGGTTTCAACATTATAGGTAATTTTAGGTGAAAAATCATCACTCATAGATAATAATTATACCACCTCTGATAGGCACAAGTAACCAAGTAATAAAATCATTCATATAATCAACTCATACATGTCCACATTCAAATAGACAAGGTCATAGTTTGCCCTTGTCTACCTTGGAGTGGCCCCATCCTAATGCATTATAAGATTTTGTTTTCATATTCAAAACACTTTAGAGATCCTTATAGACAATTATACATTAGTGATCTACTTGCACAATCAACATAAATCAAATTTGAGCTAGGTTTACATATTTCAATTGAATTTACTATTTATAGTTTATTTTATTTTTTGTAATTTATTTTATTTTACATTCAAATTTTGTATATTATTTAAATAATCAAATTCAAAAAAATTAAATTACATTAAATTTATTATATTAAATAACAATAACCATTAAACATTCTTCTGAAATTCATAATTTTTTATTGAAACATTGATTTTTGCTTACTTGATTTTTGCCCTAGGATCTCATGAAAAATTCTATAAATTCCTAACACTATGTCATGAACACCTAGACTTTCCATTATTATTTTAGCATTATTTTTATTTTTTATTTAATTTTGGGATATTTGTATCAGTTTCATGTTTAAATTATGTTGTTTCAGACATACTATTCTATATTATAATTTTGTTATGAAATTTGATTTTAATTGATATATGGTATTGGTATTGTTGATGTCATTTTACATGGTTGTCAGGTCTTTCCATCAGTGTGAGCTAGGTTAGAAAGAGTAATATTTCATCTTGCATTACGCTTAGTGTATATAAGTATATGATTATAGTAAGTTTATGAATGAGATCCTAGGTGTTTTACCTTAATTTTTATTTTATGTGTTATGTGCCTTAACTTGTATTGTGTTATGGAATCTTCTTGCATTGTACATTTGACTATTTGGTGATTCTTGTTTTATGCAATCCATTGTGTGTGTTTTTTTTGCCTCTTATTTTTAATTACTAAATCAATAAGCAATATTTGATGATAAAAATAATGCTAAACTAGAATGTTAGGGCATTCTATTTGAAAAATAATGAGAGGAATCTTATGGCATAAATTATATTCATGGATGTTTAAGGTTGTATGGACCTATAGACTGTTATTGAACATCATGGTTATTGGTTCATTATCACAATTCAAAATACTTGAACCATGGAAATAAATATTTTAAAGTCACACAAGAATTTATCCTTGGCATGGT
Organism: Torreya grandis; assembly: GCA_037957365.1. Classification (NCBI taxonomy): domain Eukaryota; kingdom Viridiplantae; phylum Streptophyta; class Pinopsida; order Cupressales; family Taxaceae; genus Torreya; species Torreya grandis. The sequence goes on from JARHVA010001712.1 coordinate 1,503,461, forward strand.
AATAATAATTTAATTGGAATTAGGTGTTGGTAATAATCACCATGGGTCATTTGGACTTTTGTTTTTTACATAACGAAGTTATTATTTGATCTTTTAAGTATGCATATTTGACTTAAGGTTAAGCCTAATCAATTTTTAGGGATTCATGAAGACATTTTCAAAGGCATTTTGTTACATTAAAACTTGATAGAACCATTTTTTACTTATAATAGGGTTTGATATCCATTTTCCCCCTTGAATTTGAATCCTACATGGACAACACTCATTTTATGATTTGAAACTAGAAATTTGAACTATGAATAAATAATCAATTATTTAATATGAAACTAAAACTTGAATATGCCATAAAAGTTTAAAATGGAGCTATTACTAGAGGGGAAAAGATAAGAAAAGAGGAGAATAATGAAGGAAATAAAGAAAGGGAATAACTGGGGAAGATAGGGTAGAATGGTTAATAAATTCAGTTGTGGGTACTTCCTTGAATAGTTAAGTTAAATTAAATTATTTTTATGGCCTTTTTATAAAAATTATGTAATGAAATTTTTCTTTGAATGAAAAACCTAGAATATTTTCATGGAAGAGTGCGATTTATTTTTAAAAGTAGGAATTAGTTCTTGTATGCAAAAGTATTTGTTTTAAATGGACATTTTGACCAATGAAACCCCATTTTAGGTGAGGTCATTTGAGGTATATCTCACCCTTGGATGGTGTAAAAGTAGTATAAGTGAAGTGGATTTATACTCATTTCCACTTTAGACTATGTATGGGTGAATCACCATCCATGATTTGTTTGTATGTGTGTTTTACTTATTTAGGTTATGCATTTACATGACTTTTTTACATAGTTATTATTTTTGAATTTTTTTTTCTTGTATTGATTTTTAAAACTAATTCATGAACACTATTGTGTGTTGGTATGTTTATGTTTTTTTAATATACTTATTATTTTACCTGTTAATAAAACCCTAGCCTAAGTCTTAGATCCCATTCATAAGTGTTCTTATTATCATATAATTTTATGTGTTAGGGTCATTATGGGATGACATATTTCCCTTTCCAACTTATAAAATGGGTGGATAGATATCCACTATATGGTTGGGATCATTTGGATGCTAAAAAGTCTTTTATTGGATGGTTATTGAACATGTTTTTACATTTGACTCTATTGAGGACTACGACATGTTGTGGACTATGTCTTAAACATATTTAAATGTAACTAAAAATATATTGTGATATATGTTTTCATGTATTTAGGTATGTCCATGTAAAATTACCTATCCTTTTTGTGAAATTTTTCATACAAAATTGGTTGTAATTTGGGAATTTCATATGAATGTTAAGTAATTGGAATTGATGTATATATCTAAGTTGTAATTTAATTTTATCATTATGTTTTAATTTAATCATGAATGAGATTTTGAATTATTACAAATTAGTCTTTAATTTTATATAACATTCCACTACTATATGGTAGGATTATTAACTTCTTACTATGAATCATTTTTACAACTTCATAACATAACTTAATTGACTATGTGCATCCATGTAAATTTGTGAGGAAATTATGAATGCAATCATTTGAATTATTTTTGGTCCTAAAAATGTAAAAATTTTAATCCTTTATATTAAATATATCATATTGAGTATTTTTAGATTCAAGGGGTCTTGCTATGTTTCAATTCTTGAATATGACTTATAACTTCTTAATAATTATTTTACACATACATTAGTATGGTTGTAGTTTATTTGATCATTGGAAGTAAGATTAAATGGTTATATATTTACTTATTTTGGAATAATGTTTTAATTATAACATGATTGAATTAGTATTACTATGGAGTCCTTAAATGTATATTATGTACCAATATGATCATTGTTTCATTTTATAGGAAGTGGTTGTAATGTTTTAAGTGACTGTAGTTTCATTTGGGTTGTCATATCCATTTTATGATGATGAATGCCTTGTGTTTTATATATTATTTTTTGAATTATTTTTTTTTTGGTAATGGAAATATTAGAATTATAATATTGTAGATTCTAATTTGAAAATGGGAAAGCAATGTACAACCATAACAAGCTTATGGTTACAGTTATGGGTTGTCCTTAGATACAGTTTACTTGACTATAGCTTTATTTTTATAATTAATTAGCCTAACTCATTTGCATTTATATAGATATAATAACATTATGTTATTAAAAGTTGCATTTCATAGATTACACTAGTATTTATTCATTGCTAATAAATAAAATACTTAGTTGTAGAAAATTGACTAACAAATATAGTAATTCATTTTTAATTAAATTTTATAGTTGTATCTTGTTTAAATGACTATGGATCATTTATTACTGTATAGTTCAACTATATTTGATGTTGACTTGAGGAGATTTAAGTGTTTATTACTAATTTAACTAGATTTAATGTTGATTCTAAATTTGAGGTCGACCATTAATAGTTTGTGATTTAGGGAAAAAGATATACTTTGTAGTCCCATTTTATATTTTGGAATTATCTAAATTTACAAAATGATTAAAGTGATTATTAGTTCAATAACAACTCTTTTTTTAAATGTTTATAAGTACTATTTTTACTTGGGAAATATAAGGTTGTTAACATTAACCTTATCAACACTTGGAGGGAAAAATGATTTCATTGGTTTCTTGATTCAATATGAAACTAAGAAATTTATTTACAAATTTAATAACTCTTTGAATAGAGTGCCGTTGTTTTTTATTAAACTAAACTTATAAATTTGTAAAGATGGAAATAAGTGGATTTTATTTCTGTGATCATAAGGAATTATAAAAAGTATTCTATCTTATTCATTATTGGATGTTTTGCATTAATGTAATTATAAGGATATGATCATTTCTAAATTAAACCATAGTAAGAAATGGTAGTATGAAGGGATGTACAGTTAATATGATAATCTTCATGCATATTATGGTAAAACCATTTGAAAAAATAGTGTCCTACTAGTTAGGTAGTGAAAACCTATTTTAAATGGTATGGTAGCTATATGCAAACTAATTAAATATTACATCTTTTAAAATGTAATAACTAGGATTACATCTTAGTATGTTTGGTAGTTTTTATATTTTTACATTATATGTAAAAATTAATAAAGTTGTTAATTTGATTGTGTTTAGTTTAAACTTAAAGAGGAAATCATTTGGAATTGAGTTATGAGTATTATGCCTACCTAGGTTTTGTGGTCACAAGAATGAACCTAGGGAAGAATCATGTGAAGTGATACCTATAAGAATTTAAGTGTCTTCTTTATGGAATGGAATTAACATGGAGTTAAATATATTTAATTTTTGGTTTGTAATATTTAAGAACAACTATATCTCATTATTATAAATTGTATGTTTATTTTCTAGCTCAAATATTATGAGAATGCCAAATCTACATTGGAATGCAACATATGTTCCTAGATGTAGTAGTTATGAGTCACTTCATAGTTTTATTGCAGTCATTTTAATTATGGTTATGGTTTATAAACATGATTTGGGTTATGAATTAAATTTAATATCTTCTTATGAATTATTTATAAATATTATCTATAATTTATGTCTTGTCATTAAAGGAGAGGTCTTGAAGTACAATGCCCATTATGGAAACTCTTGTTGGAATGTGTAAAAATACACTCATACTAGTAATATTATTTCATTTATTGATGTATTATTTTAGTTAGATTTATTATAATGTTCCTAATTGGTGAAAAAAATATTGTAATCAATTTTTGTAACCACATAAGTCAATGTTTTAGTTGGGTTAACTTTTGGGTGTTACAACATGTGGTATTAGATCATGGTTCAACCCAAGGTAACTTTGGGAAAATGTTAGTTGAATTTGTGTTTGATGTTTCACAGGATGGTGAGAACTAGAGCCAATAGTTATGTTAATAATTTTAAAAGTGATATTGTTGATAATCATGATTATAATGAGCATGAAAACATTAATACTAATGTTGATCAAAATAATAATAACATTGAAGATAATGACATCCTTAGAAATGATAACCCTAAGGATTAAAATGTTATTTATAACATTTTTGTGTATTTCATAACATCCAAGTGTAGATGGAAGGTTACAATCAAAGTTAGACCAAATTGAAAAATTTATAGGAGGGCGATCAAGAAAAAGAGTCTCTAGATGAGAATCTAAGGAAATAATATGTTTTGTATCCCATAATCAAGGAAATAAAAAATATTCCTCTTCCCACATTATTTCATTGATATATTGGCAATGTCATTGAGGTATTTTTGATTAACCTTCATAAACATTTCACTTTGAATTATAAGGGATCCAATATCAAAGATCACATAAGAGCCTAATAATTAGTGGGTTATGTTACTTTGTGATCGAACCCCTTGTGTGATCTCAATGGTTATGGTTTTATGAATCTCTCATGGGAAACCTTTGAGATTTTTTTTATAAAAGGATACTTGAATAGTATCTTTAAAGAGTATAAATTATAGAATTACAATTATTAAAGCAGGGAACAATATAAGTTTTAGAGTATGAAAATGAGTTTCTTATTCCCCTATGTCATGTGAATTACATTAAAAATGAGGAAATTAGAGCTACCAAGTTCAAATTAAGCTTGAATTAATTATTTATGCATTATTTAAACATGACTACCTATGTACTTTAGCTTCTACCTAGAATCAACACATCACACTGAATAAAAAGAGAAGTCTCAATAAAAGGTAAGATAATATTATCAAAAAAATAGGTTGTAGACTAAAATAATGTCAATTCATATTATAAGAAACATTTTCAAGAAAAATGACTAGAAAAATACTTTTGTTAAAAGTAATAGCTCTGTAAGAAATTTTTAGAATAATAATAGAAGTTCTAAATCATACACCTTTGTTTAAAAGGGTAATGTCAACAACAACTAATAGCAATATAGCTTATGTGGCCCTACCACATGGGTTAATATTGTTAATTTACCATATAAAACTATTGTGACATGTTATGAATGTGATGTAAATCATTAACACAAATATTTACATTGATTATGAGGCAATCAGATCTCAAATCATATAGTGTATGTTGTAGATAAGATAAAATCAAACTTTTAGTCCACTATGATTGAAACTAGAGGTTTAATTTCTAATTTTACTTTCACTATTTTAATTAATTCAGGATCCACTAAAATTTTTATTTATCATTCAAGTTATTTTAAATGTAAAAATAAACCTTCTAGACTAAGAGAGGGATGGGAGGTAGAGTTTGGCTCCAAGAAAAGGGTGGTGGTTGGTTTTTGACTAGAATAGGCTGAATATGATTTAAGATTTTTTAAGACTCATGTAAACCTATTTATTGTACCATTGGGATCCAATTATAGAATTCTAGGCATGGACTAGTTATAACAATAAATTGAATATTGAGTCCTTCAATAAAAGAATAGAATGTCTTGATGAAGTTAGTAAATGGGTCAAAATCCAAAGTCATCAACCATTCCAAAAAAAATCAGCCTTATAGATGAAAAGCATAGTTAGAAAAGTGTTTAAACTCTATTATATTAAAATTAATGAGGTTTTTGAAGAAAAATGATCCATCCTAAAAGACCATCCTATCCTAAAAGAGTTTGTAGATGTATTTTTTGAATAATTATCAAGATTACCTCCCAAAAGAGAATTTAAATTTTTAATTTAAATTTTACCTCAAACTAAACCTACATTCAAATCCCCATAATAGATGAATGTGGTAGATATTAAAGAGATTAAGGTTCAGCTATAAAATCTTATGGATAAAGGGTTTATTCAGCCAAGTGTGTCACCTTAGAGAGCCCCAATTATATTTTATAATAATAAGGATGGTAATATAAAGATTTTCATTCACTACCATATGTTGAATAAGGTCACCATTAAAAAACCATATCATAAGGATTGATGTTATTTCAATAAAATGAGAGGAGCAGTTGTATTTTCTAAAATAGACTTTTGTTTGAAATATCACCTACTTTGTATCAAATAAGATGTTCATAAAAATACTTTTAGAACATGGTATGGGAATTATTAGCTTATAGTTATGCCTTTTATCCTAACTAATACACTTGTCGCTTTCATAAACTTGATGAATAGTGTTTTTAGATGTTTTATTGACTAGTTTATGTTAGATATCCTTGAAGACATCCTAATCTACTCTAAGAATTATTAAGAACATTGATAAAATTTTAATGGTTTTGTAAAGGATAAGATAGCATAAGATGTATGGAAAAATCTCTAAATTCTATTTTTACCAAAGTGAAATTCACTATTTGGAGCATGTGATTTTTAGGAATAGCCTTGTAGTGGATCCTACAAAGATTTTAACCATTCATAAGTGGCCAAATCCTAAAGTGTGAATGAAGTGTGTATCTTCATGGGGATAGCCTATTATTATCACAGTTTTGTATAAAAAATATCAATAATTGATAATCCCATTACTTCTTTGTAGAAAAAAATGGAAGAAATTTAAGTAGTCTCTGAAGTGTGAATAAGATTTACAAAAGCTAAAAGAAATGTTAAATTAAGAACCTATTTTGGTCATTCTTGACCCAAATGGAAATATTTAAATATTTTTTATTCTTTTAAAGTATGAATCATAATTTTTTTACTCAATACAATAAGGTGGTTGTTTATGAGTCTCATAAGCTAAAAACAAATGACCAAGACTATTTGAATAACAATATTGGGATAACTCTTTTGATCCATGAATTTAATTAATGGAAGTATTTTATACTTGGAAAGTATTCAAAAATAAATTATGACCATAGAAGTCTTATACACTTATTTTCTCAGGATGAGTTGAACGCAAGACAAAGAATGCGGTATGAATTTATTAGTAGTTTTGATTATGTGAATGAAAAATAAAATAGAGTAGTTAATGCTCTAATTAAGATGACCTACATTATGGTTGTCTCTATTATAAAGTCTAATTTTTGAAATTATGTAATTTTACAATAGAAATTAGATCCTGAATGTATGAAAATTTTCTCTAATTTATCAAAAAGAATATCATTTTTTTTCCTATGGATGAGAATGGTATTTTGAGACATAAAACTAGAGTTTATATTATTGATTAAAGGAATATGATGGAACCAATTCTAAGTGAAGTTCATATTTCACCCCATTTTTCTCACCCATGTGTCATGGAAATGACATGAGTTGAATTAATTTTGGTCTTTCCTAAAGAAAGACATGGTTGTATTTGTGTTAAAGTGTTTAGAATGTTAACATGTTTATTTAACCATAAATTAAATAAGAGGGGGTATCTATATTTAATAATATATAAATTAATAAGAATAAGGGTGATAAATAGATCTATAGGAGGAAAATTAATTTAAAAATTTGGATAAATGATATTCTAAATTTATAATAATGAGATAAAACAAAAATAGAAAGTAAAACTATTATTAATATTGAAAAGAATTTTAAAAAATATTACTTAGTTAATTTACTATGTGTATGTAGATTTGGGTTAAAATAGGTTGGAAGTGGACTGGATCAATGTCTTTGGATAATCTTCATATTATAGAATTCTAGGCTCTATGGCCTCAAATGCTTGTAACATATCTAGACAATTACATTGATGCTAGTGTCTAAATTAGACATAGGTGTCTAGTATATAATAGTGACTAGATATAAATATGACCAACTAAAACCTTCTAGGTTTTTTTTTCACATTTACTCTAGTTTACACAAATCATGTCCACAAAATATCAATATTTTCCAAATTATTAAACCCTAGCTTCCTCACCCTTGGAGTGGATATGGTAAAAATGGGTTAGTGGGCACATGGTGTAGAGCTATCCCAGTGACCTATTTATCAATTGTCATTCCCTACATTATAATACTCCTAATAGGGCATAATAATTATGTATTTCTCCAATACATTTTTCTTTGTGTGTGCATAAGCATGAAATATGTGATAAACAAGTACATATAGTGACCCAACTTCTAACTTGGAGAATAATGATACCAATGTATATAATTTTGAAACAAATGTGTATTTAATCATATAACTATAAAATTTGGACAATTTGAATTCTTTTCAAGTGTGAATGAAATGTTTCCATGACATTCCCCCATTAAATCTATATAATCTAAGAAGTGGCATAAGCTTGGAGAACATGTTTTCATAACATGCCCCCACTGTAATTTGAAACTATTAAAATGTGGAATCCATACCTCTTTGATATGCCCCTACTCCTTTTGAGGTGAGGGGGATTAGAAACTAGTAGTTACCTTACCTCAAAAGGATAAACTAATTATATAATATGTGTATGGATCATGTATCATATAGGAGTATCATGTCTAGGTAGATATAGTAATGAGGTACATAGTATGTGATCATGGAATCAAAATCAACCACCATAAACATATCATACTAGTTCCTATATATGTTAGAAAAAAATGTTAAGTACATAGCATATCAAGTACACTATGAAAGATATAGTCATTGATAAAAGCATGTGTAAGTACATAAGCTAAAACATGATAATGGAAAGTGATCATAAAATAAAATAACCTATGTGTATCATGATCAAATAATTAAATGCCTCAACATACTAATGATGTGAGTAGATGTAATTCCCAACATATGTATGTGCATAAATCATCTACTTGGGTGTGCTTGTATCACACTCAAAATATTCATGAAACATATGTGTGTGTATAAAAATAAATGATATGTTATCTACCAACATGGAACTAACAACATAGATGCTAAGGAGATAATAAGATATGGAAATGCTAAATATTTTTTGATTTTTAGTTTTTTTTGGTGTTTTTGAAATATTTTAAAATAAAATACTATTCCATGATCTCATCCAAAGGATGTTCATCGGTATCTCCCCACTCAAAATCTAGTGTAATAAATTGGTGGTGCTACCAAGGATCATGTATAGGTTTAATATTTGGCACTATATGATTTATGATTTTATGTATATGTATAATAGGACTATATGGTCATGAGTAAATGATATATGGAATGGGGGTTCATGGAACCCATCATTAAATGTTACGTGTTTTATTTGGAATATCAAAAATAGGAACATGTTTCTCTACTCTAGGTAATTATATATGTTATGTAATAGTAGATGAGGATTTTATGGAATCTAATGTGTATCTCTAATGCAATGGTATCTCAATTACTATCCACCTAAGAAATGGGATTTCCTGTTGCTTACCCTTTTATAGATAATTAACCTTAGTAGGTTTGATAATTAATTGCTTGGGTATAAACTTTTTTTTGTTCAAATGGATGTTCATATGAAATTATAAAAAATATAATTACCCTATTAGCATAAATTTATTTAACATACCATTACACTAAAAATGTATTTTCTAGATTGTATGTATCTAATATCATCTTAATAACATATCAAAGACTCCCATATATGGTATATTTGATAATGTAGTGACCACATGTGTTGGGCCAACCTATAAAGGTAACTTAGTCACACAAAAGAACAGTTGTGAGGTTCCAAACAATGCTCTTTGCACTTTGGTTTAAGGTTGTAAATCATCATTTATATATCCAAAATTATAATTAATGTCATGGTGAAAAAAATACGTCTATCACCATTAACAATCATAACATTGTGCATAGGCTAGTGATCAAGGTATGCTTGAATGGATAGTGAATGAAGATCTAAGTCATTATCCACAATCTCACTATCACAAAAACTAATAGGGTAACTTGAAACATATGAGGTATATATTATGTATAAGTACCAAAATTATCATCTAAGGGTGTTCATAATGTGGTGGAGGAGGATATGAATTATGTGTCATTTTCACTTCTGGAGCTTTCTTGGAATGGTATTATAAAGGGTTGTTAAATATATTTTATTTATAGTGATCACCAGATTGTGATCTAATTCTTTTGGAAGATCATCAAATGTAATTTTTTGGTCACCAATGAGGTATTGGATCTTATGATTCAAGGAAAAACATATGTTCATATAACTCCCAAGGTCTCGGTGATAGTCACAATAATAATTTGCATCATATCATTTGGGTAGATGTAAAATCATATCAAACTCTATAAGAGGGAGGGATATGAGGTGACACTCCATAAGCTTCAAAATTAGTGAAGTTAGAGACTCAAATAAGTGTGAAAATTTTATTCTTAGTATATTGGATAAGACAAGTTGATTAGGTTGTTGTGACACTACATCAACTATAATATTTTTCACTTTTTTAGGTTCTATAGCTTTCACCTTGTAACTTTATTTGATAATAAACTTGGTATTATATGGAGTTAGTGTGTTTATTACATAATGAAATTTTTTCAATGAGATAAATTTCATTTCATGATTGATGACAATATGGCATAAGTCATCAAAATATTTGAACTTTTTGAAAATAATGGACTCATGTAATGGGAAAAGTAAAATTTTATTTAATATGTCTTGAAGCTCTTTATCTACCATTGGATTGGTCACTTTATCTAACATTATCTTTTACCTATAGATGTATGCACTGATAGTTTCATTGGTTATTTATTTAATCTTTGTAATTTGGGCATAGGAAACCTTTTGAATAATGTTTAAAAAAGTGTGCCAAAAACTGATTTGAAGAGGTTTGAATGCCTTTAGTAATTGGATTGGTAAATCATAGAACCACCTTATAACATACTCCTTGAGGCTCCTTGAAAATATTTTAATCAAAATTTTATCATTGGAGGCATAATCAAGATATGGCACATAGAAAGATTGAAGATGTTTTTCAGGATCATCCTTACCATCATAAAATGTGAACTTAGCTATAACAAAACCATTTGGAAAGGGGTTCAAAGATATTTTATGTGCAATAGGGTTATGAAAAAACTCTTTTGAATCAATATCATAAGGTGAAATCATAGTGTTTTTTTAAATATTTTTAACCTTAGTTTGTAAAAGTTTTATAATTTGGAAAAGATCTTGCACATTTTTTATCACTAAGGTTTGGAGTTTGAGAAGCCACCAAATGAGGTTTACCCATAGTTTTAGTTTATATAGGCATTGAAAATAGTAATTGGATTGAAGTTATATTTTTTATAATGTAAGATGTAACAATAGTATGATTTGGTCTAGGGAACAAAGGTGTAAACACATAGCCCATGATCCCATTATAAGTATAAAGCAATGATGTGCTCAAGGGAGGGTTATTGGTATATGGGGATGTCCCATAGCTCTAATAACATGATCAATAGATGCACCTTGTTTTTCATATATGATTTTTGATTTCTAATATTGTTTAAGGATCTCATCAAGATAATATAGGTTTTTTATATATGTTCCCAAAACATACTAAGAGCTTGTTCTTCTTATTTATCTACTTGTGCATGTTCATTGTTTTCATTATATTAATTATTTTCGTGATCAAAATAATATTATATGATAACCTCTTCAGTATGTGGTTAAATTTATTTAATATCATCTTCGTTAGGTATATAATTGGTTACTTCATTTGTTGAGCCATCTTAGGTGGACAATGAGGAAGCTCTAAGTTTTAGATAGAAACACTAGCAAATCTAGGACTACATCTAGGTTTCATACAAATTATAGAGTAAATATTAAAAATATATAGTAATGAAAAATATCAAAAGGCTAAATACCCTAGGATAATATAGGGTTTGAATAAAGAGATGATATCAATAAATGTTTAATAAAAATTTGAATAGGAGGGGGTTGTTAAGGTTATATATATATATATATATATATATATATATATATATATATATATATATATATATATATATATATATATATATATATATATATATATATATATATATATATATATATATATATATATATAGATATATAAAATTTAATAATCACAATGGTGATAAATAGACCTATAACAAGAAACTTAATTTGAAAACTTAGAAAAACAATGTTATGAATTTATAATACTAAGATATGCCAAAATATAAATTATAGTTATTGATTTATATTGCAATGAATTGAAAATAATAGTACTTAGTTGGTTTATTGTGTGCATGTAAAACTAGGTTAAAATAGGATGGAATTAGATTGGATCAAGATCCTATGATAGTCATCAGGATATGTATTTTTTTAATTTATGGACTTAGATGCTTGTGTTAGGTCTAGATAGTTAAACTGATGTTGGTGTATGAACTATACATAGGTATCTAGTATAGAATAGTAACTAGATTAAAATGTGACTAACTAGAGCCTTCTATGTTTCTTGTTTCCTTTCTTATGGTGTATACATATCATGTGTATAGTTTTATTCTCTTCATAAAATGATAAAACCCTATCATCCTCACCCTTAGAGTGACTATGGTAAAAATGGGTTAGTGTGCACATGGTTTCAAGCTACTTTAAGGACCCCTCTATTGATGGGTGTTACCTATATAGCCAATACTCCTGTTAGGGCCTCAAACTTGTGTAGTTTTCCCATATATGTTGATTTATCTATGCATAAGGATGTAATGTGTGATAATAAAGTAAATACAATGAAATATATTATAACTTAGAAAATATGGCTCATGGGAAACTCCTTCAATACTTCAGACCTATGGGGATACTGCTCCTATGACTTATATGGAAATAGAGATGAATAGGGAAAGTTTGCTCACTCGAATGATTTATTAAATGCTTCTTGCTAAGTTTCCTTGTGAGTTCACTATATTTTATAGGTGAGGAATTAATGAGGGTTGATCTTGTATATATACTAATCCCTTTTTAAAATATCTCACACTAAATCAATTAGGCTAAATATAAGGATACATTTCATTTACAAATTAGATGAATTTTGGGAACTATAAACTTAGTTAGAAAATAAATGCATGCATCTACATAGGTGTTTGGATGGGATCACTAGTATAGTTTGGCAAATAAATGACTACGTGACTAAAAATTTTAGTCACAATAACTAAAAATGACTAAATTATACTAATTTTATGCAACACAACTATAAATGATTAATTTGATCTTTGGGTAAAAAAACACAACTAAATAATTAGTCACACAAATAAAAATTAGATAATATGATATTAAAGTGGGTAATTAAAAAAAATAAAATTGGGAAATTATTGGTGAGAGTGGATTGTATTGCACATGCAGGGTTAATAGTGAATTAGAAAATTGTTGGCAAGAGCGGGGAGTATAATAGAGTATATAATTCAGTAGAGGTAATTCAACTAGGGAGTGGGGAGTAAAATTTACACTATTTATACAATACACCTCTACAAATAGAAGGAGGGTTTATTAATTAGTAATGAAGCCAAAGCTGACCAGAGAGGGTTTGTGTGCCAATTTGATGGCATGAAGTATTTTGGGTTTTAGCATATATGTATAGAAGTTACTTACATGGGTGATAAAGCTTGTTTGGAGAGGACCTAGAGACTTATAAAAAGGTATTCAAGGAATTCAAAGTTTGCTATAGTGAATTTGAATTAAGTGAGGCCCTCTATAGTGAAGTCAAATTTAGGGATGTCCTCTATAGTGAATTCAAATTTAATTCAAAACCCTCATTACATTAAACACAAAACCTCTAGCTTTTTGATTGGCAACTATATCTAGATAGAAGAACAAAATTAGTGTACAATAAGAGATGAGTTACATAAATATGAGGGTATCTTATCATAAGACATTGACTACCATGTAACAATTTAGATTTCTTGAGATTGTGAAAGAATTGGATTCTTGTATTCATTGTATAATCAATACAATGTAGTGACCATATCTTGAAATTATCTATTTGTGTTCCATGTTATCATGCATGTGTATGGTACTAATTTATAATTTTGTAAACAATTCACAAACCTAATATCTGAGGCTCCTTTTCACTAAGTCTTCATGGAATGGGTAGTGCATGCACATCATAATTAGTTTTTATTGGTTGGTGTAACTTACATTAGTTACATAGGCAACTGAGTACCAAAACCATATAGGTAATTCTAATTTTAGAAGACAATTTTTTTATTAGTTTCCTCTACACATTTTGGAGCATATGGAAATTAAAATTATAACATGCATCCAAATTTCAATTCCTTTGATCACTTTACCATTAAACCATAGGATCATGTCCCTAGCTTAGACCTCAATGCTTGGGAAATAGTATGTGCAAGCCTAATCTATTAATTGTATGGAATCCTAGAAGATGGTCTCATATGTCATAGTTGAAAGTTATGATAGTTCATCAAACCAATGTGGTCACCAAGATATTTTAATTGATACTATATGTCCACACATGGGAGTATATCAATTTTTATAACAAGTCATCTTATCTCAACATGTTAATAAATAATGCTCAAAGTTACAACAAAGAATTCATTAGCTTGTTTATTAGTGTTTGTGTATTAATTAACATTTAAAAGATTTTCATATGTTTAAATTCTTGTGGTTCATCAATAGAACAAGCATAAATATATGTTCCATTACTAAAGCATTTATTTAATTATCATCTAGATAAGGAAGGCCCTCAATAAAACATGGATAAAAATAGCATTTGTTTATTTCCAATCATAAAAAGAACATTTCATTTTGTAGAGTGATGCCCAACTATATTTCTTGAATTTGAATTGCTACAGAGTTCTTTGTATCCTAATTTTGTGAAGTGCTCTAAATTCTGGGTAAGTGCTAAAGATAATGAGTTTACATGTATTATATCATGAGTAAGTTGAATTTTTTAGATTTATATTTTTTTATTGAAAAAGGAAACAAAATTAATATTAGAATGCAGAACATTACAGATAGATCAATGTTGAAGGTTGACTATGGATCAATACCATGCATAAGATGAGAGATTAGCTGATGAGAGAGACATGGATAAATATCCATGTCCATGTAATGACTATCTTGGTGGAAAGGTGGAAAAATAGTTTGATTTATCAACATATGATAAGATATGGGCATATTGGTATAAGCCCTAGGGATTATAACTCTTATGAAGATATGAAATAATTGCAAAGTGTGAGAGATGAAGAGGCAACAAACATAGATGAAGTGTCACCAAACATAGATAAAGAGGTAATAATGTTAGACGAAGGGTTTGAAGTTGATATAATGTTGAATGAGGGTCTAAATGATGATTGGGCTAAGTTGATGGAGGATTCTTTAAAGCTTGTGTATGCTAATTGCAAGTTATGTCATTTGACAACAATCATTTAAATTCTTAATTTACAAGTAGTGCTTGGTTGGAAAAATGAGAGTGTAGATCAATTATTGGAATTATTAAGTTCATTATTACCACCTGACTTCACATTTCCAATAAAATGAAGTAAATGTAAAAATCAAATCACCAATCTAGGATTAGGGTATGAAAACATCCACACATATGTGAATGGTTGTGTATTATTTCTCAATAATCTTGCAAGTGAGAGTGAATGTTTGAAATGTCATGAAGTGAGGTATAGACAAGGGTTGAAATCAGCTATGGTTTGTGAACCTTTACCACTTTTTGATAATCCCATGATTACTTTGAATGTATAGGTGCAGAGAGATTGCTAAACTTATGTAATGACATGCCCAAAATAACAACACCAATGGAAAACAGTGACATGTGCCTAATTATAAGATGTAGATGGAATTTGATAACATATGGCCTAATTTTTCTCAAGATCCTCATAATATAAGGTTGGGTTTAGATCTAGATTGGGTGAACCTATTCTCAAAACAAAGTACTAAATGGTTAACTTGGCCAGTGTTTTTAATAAATTATAACTTGCCTCCATGATTAGAAACTAAACCAATTTAATTAATATTATCATTGATTATACCAGGAAACAAGTGTGACTTTAAATATAATCGATGCTTATCTAGAGCCATTATATGATGAGATAATGGAATTGTGGAAAGGAATTAAATAAATTCAATATTTAAGGGATGGTCATTCAATCAAATTCACTTTAAGATCTTCTTTATTGTTTATGATTCATGATCTTCCTGCATATGGCACATTGTTTGGTCTCATTGTTCATAGATACCATGGATGTCCTGCTTGTAACTTTAATGATTTTATGAGCCACTCAAAAAGTTTTCATAAGTGTATTTGTTGTGGACATCATTCTTACCTTAAAATGGATCATCCATATCATCAACAAAAAACATGTTTCAACGGTCAAGAAGAGAATCGTGAAGCACCATTACTAGCAATAGGTGATTACATTGTTGAGAATGGACAAAAAAGAATGTCATTTATAATTCAAAATGATGGGATTGCTAGTAGTAGATATGATCCATGTAATGATAGTGGTGTAAAATGGTTGTGCATATTATATAAGTTGCCATACTTTAAGGATATAACCATTAGGCATACTATAAACTTTATGTATATTGAGAAAAATATAGCCTATGCTTTTATAGAAAAAGTTTTTGGTGATTTTGATACTATTTCATCATGTGAAGACTTTCAAAAAGTAAAGATTCATCAAAATCTTTAGGTTGAAAAATATGATGATGAAAAATATAGAAAACCTGGTGCTTTTTATGTCTAGATAAAGGAACAATGTGTACAAATATTACAGTTGATGTCTCAGACTCGCTTTCCCACTAGATATGTAAGTATTAGTATTTAGAAGGAAAACTGAAATTAATAGCTTAAGAGGCCTCAAGACCCATGACTATCATGTCATAATCAAGAATATTTTACCTATTGTGGTAAATATATCAATTTTCATAAAGGGCCAAGATTAGAAATTATAAGGTTGGGCCTAATATTAAGGATAGTAAGTTTACATGTATTATATCTTTCAAACTTTGATAGTTTGAAGGAGGAGGTTGTTGAATTCCTTTGTCTATTAGAACAAGAATTTCCACCAACAATATTTAAAATTTCTATGCATATTTTGATACATCTAGAATATGAACTAGAACATTGTGTCCCAGTAAGAATGAGATGGATATATCCTATAAAATGATATATGAAGTTTTTGAAAAAAATTGTTCATACTAGGGAAAAACTATAAGACAAGATGTCTGAAGGATATTCAATACAAGAAGCCATGGGTTTTTGTACAAAATATATGAAGGATTTTTAAAATGCCAATCAATGTGTTTGGGATGAAGTTGAAGATGAGAGATTTGTAGGTGAATTATTAGAAGGAAATGGATGTCACTTCAAGCTATCACATCAAAAAATAAGTGTGATACATGCCTATATTATTCAAAACACATCTTCGTTCTATAAGTGGCACAGGTAAAAAATACACATAATAATTTATTTACTGAATTGCATTTACACATTTATATTATTAATTTTACTATTTATAGATTAATATTATATGTATAAAATATGATGAAGAGAATCAAACTTGGATGCAACATTGACCTCAAAAGCGCATACACCATGATTTGATTAGAGGTGATTCTTTTCCAAAATTTGAAGAATGGATTGCTAATGCAGTCAATGATGCCAAAGAAGAAGGTCAAGATATAATAATGAAGGAAAGTGAGATTTCATAATATCCACATTTATGTGCTATGAATTTTAGTGGAATTTGGTCGTATGGTAGTCATTTAAGAGTGGAAGAAAAAGACAAAGGAAAGACAAATTGTGATTATATTATTAGTGCTAAATTTATTCATGAAACTGAGAAGAAATTTTATGTTGGATACATCCAAGAAACTATTCAAGTGAATTTTAGTGAAAATAGTCCTATTTTATTAAAATATAAGTGGATCTAACCATCCATAGTACAGTTTGATGAGTATGGATTTGTACGTGCAAATACATGACAATTTTTATCAAAGATGGATGATCCATATCTTTCTCCTCTTCAAATTAACCAATCATTTTTAATTGATGATGTAAGAAGCCCAAGATGGTTGTATGTCATTAAAACAAAGTCTCATTCAAAATTAAAATTCATGGAAGTTGTCAATATAATGCTTGATGGGAAAAATGTTAATTTATAAGAAACATTCGAAGAAGTGGATGAAGATGATGATGGAGTGTTTGAAGAAGAGATTTTGATTAAAAATGAAGATATTGGGAGAGAGAATGTATTGCATGTCACAAATGAGTATGAGGAAGAAAATCAAGTAGATGTAAACATGAGTGATCAGGATTCTAATCTTACTAGCAATGTAGATGATTATGATGATGTTTTGTCACTTTAACTAGCCGATCACCTTAAGTTTTTAGCTTGTCACCTAATATTTGGTTATATGTATTGTATAATTTATTATTGAATGTAATAAAGATATTAGTATAGGTATTCTTATTCACTATTGTTTTATTGATATATTTTTTAATGTAATCATCATTATTCTACTAGTACATTGTATACAAAACCTGAGATGTTCACTATTGATTTGAAGTACATTTAAAGCTAGGTTCAATAATTCTTCTTGGTTTTATTACATTGGTTGATATTTATTTTATTTAGTTAGAATATAATTTCTTGTATGTCCTATATTTTTTTTAAATGCTAGACTTTTCTAGCTTCTCTAAAACTGCTAGATATGAAAAGAAGCAAGCAAGGTCTAAAGGTATCAAATAATGCAACAAAATACTTGTGAAAGTTAAAAAATCTTTAAAATATTGGAAATAAATTATAGTCATTTATCTGATACTTGAATAGATTTAGTTTTTAATACATCTTCTAGCCTCCATATGCATTGAATATGCTTGTCTGACAAAAATAATAACGAACATCTATGATTTAATAATACATATAGATTTCTTAAAATTAGATGAACATAATGTTTAACCTATAATATTAAACAACTTGTATGAAAATACAAGTATAATTCCCCATCATTCTCCCCCTTACTATTATGCTCCCCCTAACTTTAGTATTGTCATGTTGTTCTAGATCATGCTATATTTTATTGCTTCAATTATCCCCCTTTGACATTGTTGGCTAACAGATTTGTCCTTATATAAAGATATTTTATTTTAACTCCGTACTCTTCTCTCAAGAACAAATAAGTTAAACAACAAATGGGTGAACTATCAAGATTAGTTCCCCTCTAAATTAAGGTACAGATCCCTTTAAGTTTTTCAATGAATTTAAATATTTAGATACACTTTTAACCAGAAAGTGTTTAAAGGTAGACTAATATCAATACATCATTATGTTATGAATATGATATTTCATAAAAATGATAAGTAATAGAATACATAGATTTTATTTGAAATAATAATTAAATAGATAAATGTATATATGCTAAACCAATAAATGATAAAACACACATAATAGTTGTTTGAAGAAAAAATAATTACTATATGAAGGAATACTTCACATAGAAAATCCACTTTCAAATACTCAAACTCACAAATTTAAGTACTCAGTAATTAATTCTTATTTCCATTCATAGATGAAAAATGTTTCAAACAAACATCACATATATTTGTAAAAATAATGGTCCAATTCTAAAATTTTTGACTCCTCTTTCTATATTTTTATTCTATCCACATCTTTTTACAACCAAAAATATATGTCATTGTCTTAACTCATCCATCTTTTAAACTAAACTAGATTTAAAGTAACTCTGACCCATACATGATTTAGTTTTTACAAATTCAATAAAGATCAAGTTATGAGTAGAAAAGTAACTAAATAACTGAATAAAAGAGACTATGTAAGTAAAACAAAAATATTGTTGAAGTGATGGACTAAGATCTTTAGATTTGTTGTGTTCAGTGGGGTAGACACGTTGAACTTTCCATTCTTGAAATGCTGTAATGAACTCCTAAATTTTAGAAAGATTGGGAATGCTAACATGTTTTATCCTTGCCTTCCAGATGTTTTCTTCCATTTGAATGTTTCCCATCTTTTCTATGTGCTCTGGGAGTATGTCGATACATTGACAGAGAAGTGACTCTACACTTGAAATCTAAGAGAAGTTTTCAATTGATAATCCATCACTTTATTTAATGAATTTAATCTTTTCCCTAAAGGACTGAATCACAACATTGTTGTCCTTCTCTAGTTTTCCATTGTCTTTTATGTAATTGATATCAATGATCTATAGATCATGCTGTAATGATAGAATAAATTTAGTTATTTCTTTGATCTTTTTTGTGATTTCCAATCATCCTTATCTAGATACTAAATTTCTCCATTCAACATTTTTCTTACTTACATATAATATATCTTCATCCAGTCCTGTCAAGTTCTTTTCTAATAAAAAATTTGTTATCCCTTATTTTTACACTTCATCAATCTGATTCATCATACTCATCAATTTTCCTTCTTATTTTATCCACAAAGAATTTTGAGTCTTCATATCTTCAACAGTGACTATGGTCAGATCATATACATTCTTCAATTTATGAATGTATTTTGTACCTTTCAGGATGATGCCATCCAACCAACTATCAAATACTCTAGTAATCATTTTGCCTCTATGTATCTAATCTAGAATCCTTTGAGTGATAGGAGATTTCAAATCAAAAGACATGGGCATTTGGGAAATTGGTTGTGGATCTATACTATGAATGGCATCAATATACTCTACCATTGACCGTATAGTCTATTTTAACACTCTTTTATCCTTTTCATCCTTCCAATTTATGTTATCATTTTAGTAGATGATTATAAATAATGCACATTAGCAGCACGTGATGTAGTCCCAAGGTCTACCTTTTCAACTATAAAATCCTAAAATAGTAGGATCTTAAACTTCTTCATTGGTTTTTGGCTAGGCAATTTCTGCATTCTAGTTCCCTGTGTTTGGGTCAACATCTACCCTAGATGTTTTTTTTAACTTTTTGGATTTAAGAGCTTTCCCTAAACACTTTCTCACCATATCCTCCAAGGGTAAATAATATGGAACTACTTTCCTTTTATGACTGATTGATCTTTCCAGCCATTTAGGTGCAAAAGCCGAGGCTTCTTTATCAAGATTTGGTTGATTAGAAGGTATAGTTGAAAAAATCATCAATTCAATAGAATAAAAAGGAATCACTATCTATTGATCTATACTAACCTCTTCTACCATTGGTGAATTAGATTCTTTATCACCTTTGACTTCTCCTAAATCTTCTTCAAAATTCAAATCCACAATCACTTTTTCAGAAATTTGATTCTTCTTCTTGCTTTGAGTCCTTGACCTAGTGGCACGAGGAGGAAAGGTAGTTACAAGGGCCTTCTCAGATTATTTAATGACAAGGTCCCTTCTAGTTTTTGACTTGGATGTACCTGCATCATAGATAGCAATAGGCTAGTTATATGAGCTTATTAGGAATGGAGATTCAATTATTGTTGTACATTATTGGGAGACTATGTTTTGATCTTCTCCCATTTTTTTCTCTCTTAGTGATTTTTCAGTTATCCTTGTCACTAGAAGGGTCTTGACCTTAATTCTATCTTCCTCACTTTTCTCCCAGTCAATTTCTAGAATAGGTGATTATTTTATTTTCTCAAATTGTGGATCAACCACCTGTTTATCATTGTCAACAATTTCAAAAATGTCCATGTTTAATTTAAGAGTAATTATCTAACCTAGGGAAAACTTGGACCACAGTCTCTTTCTAACTTCAAATTCATCTGAATAATCCTCTAATTGAGGAATATGTGAAAATCCTGTTCCAAGGTCCAAATTATCTCTGGAAAAACCTTTGCTGTCAAATTGTGGTCTAGGTGTGAAGTATTGAAAACTAAATTTCTTAAGATCCAATTCTAAATTCAAAGAATCAAAATGTTATTTTGCATGAATAACATCTAAGTTCAATAGGAAAAGATATACCAAATTTATTCTTCATTGGGAATTTTTTATGTACATGTGCTAATTACTTGCAGACTTCTATTAACACAAATCGGTCAAAAACATACTTGGGTAACCTCAAGGGTTCACCATCAAAACCCTCAACTCTAATATAAGTGAACCTAGAAAATTGAATTAAGAAACTACCATAGATATTAATTAACTGCATAGCTTCATAGATAACCTCTTATTAATGTTATTTGACAATTCAAAAGTCATTTTCCTAGAAAAAACATCATTGACCCTTCTATAATCCTCATAGTAGTTATGCATTTGTAACTATGAGTAATAATCATAAAATTTTAATATCTTTAGCCAAGGGTGTATGAAGTAACCCTACCCATTGTCTCATAGAAGCTAGGTAGTAGAGGGGGTATGAAGACATATAAAATTCTCTATTTCCCAAACAATTACTTAAACCTTGATGTAAACATTTAGCTACAATTTTTGCCCAATCCAAATATTATTCTCCTTGAAGGATCACCTGTATGAAGAAGTACATCTAGTCTTCCCAATAATATACATGAGCATTGCCTTTTAGTCTGTGTAATAATACCATGATATCTTTTACTTCTAGAATCATATGATTTATTGTTAATGGCCTAGGTAATCTTGAACCTCCTTTTTGGAATTTCAAGAGCCAATTCCTAGCAATCATGCTCTTGTAATTTACTTTCTTTATTGAAAAGTAACCATAGGAAGAAGTAATACTAAGGTTAGAGTATGGTTCCTTGGGAGGGATTCTCATCACAGACATTAGGGTTTGTCTATTGATATGTAATAGAACATTACCATCTATAGTCCTGATGCACCTATTTTGAGGTTCATATTTGTTCATGCATTCAAGGACCAATTCAGGGCATTATATAGCCATGGGAAAGGCTACAGCTTCAACTAGGCCACTTTCTACTATTTTTTGCATCATAGGATTCATTATAGGATTTCTATCCCTTTCCTCAAAATCTTCCAAATCATATTGGACTAGAGAGGTGTCCCCAATTTTAGGCAGAGAACATATGAGACTAGGGCCATGTTCATAATCAAGACAAGTGGATTTCATGGCTACAGGTTAGAGAATATAATGAAAAGAGAAAGTTTTGAATTTTTAAATAATGTTGCAAACTTAAAAGGATCCTTCTTTCCAACAAAGTAGAGTAAATAGCTTATAGTAAGACTAAAACTCACCTTAAATTTATCTAAAATCACTACAAATTCAAGCAATCAAATATCTTATATCACCTGTGTTATTCTCCTTTGTATCACCCATTATGCTTGTTTGCTAAATTTGAATTGTTTTTTCTCAATGCAAATATTAACTAGATCAAAAGATTAAATCAGTACAATATGTGCTAATCATGCTTGATAAGACACACATTTTGACATATGTATTAATGGAAAGCGTATCTTACACATGATTTTGATGAGTAATGATTATCTGTAACCTCTTGAAAATTCAAAATTTTTTGCTTTATAGTGAGTTTTTGATATATTTTCCTCTAAATCTCTCACTAATTTTAACTTAGAGAAATTCTCAAGGGAAGATAAGAATATAGCCATTGAACCATTAACCATTGAACTTTTGAAAATATGGTTCAACTTCAAGGTTCAATGATATGAAATGAACCACACAGATCAACCAATAATCACATGATCTTTCCAGAAACTTTGGACTTTGAAACTTAGAACCGTTGAACTCTTCAAATTTTAAGATATTGAACCATTGAACTTTTGAACTCTGAAAAAGGGCTCAAGTTCAACCGTAAGGTTAAAATACATAATTGAGATATAAAGGAAGAGTGCATTTTGAGAAGAATTGAACCATTAAACTTTGTTATGTAGGTTCAAGTGATAGGTTCAAGTGGTAGGTTCAAGCGGTTTATTAATTTAGACAAGGGAACTAAGTGAACATGACTCTTTTCAAAACATTGATATTGAACTCTTTGAGCCATTTAACTCTTGAAATTTTGAACTATTGAAATTAGAGAAAGGTTCAAGTTCAACCTAAAGGTTCAAAGATATACTTGAAAAACATGAAAGGACAAACAGTTTGCTTTGAGAATTTTGAACCATTGAACTCTTGAACCATTGAACTCTTTGAACTTATTGAATTATGAGAAAGGTTCAAGTTCAAAGGTTTAATTATTTTAATAATTTCACATGTAAGAAATGATAAGTTGTTGAACTTATTTTATGGAAAAATTCATGAAAATTTGATTAAAGATGACTCAAAAACTAACATTAGCTCTAATTAGGGACTATATTTTATGGTAAAATATAGAGAACTTAGAAACTTTGGTTACATAGACTGGGAAAAATAAATGAAATAAAATTAGAAAGATAAACCAAAAATAGGAAAGGAAAACACAAAATGCAACAAGAAAAGAAAAGGTTATGTACAAAATAAGGGATACATGTTTCACAATCGGTACAACTTGAGATCCTGTCCATTATAGGACAGGGGTAAAATGACTCCATCTAGTTATTATAATTTAAAAGAATTACTACCAAGTACCTAATGAATTTTGAAAGGTCCTTTCCAAAGTGAATCAAATTTACCATGAGCTCCGTTAGGTTCTCTCCTTCTATCCCATAGCAATACTTCATCTCCTTCCATGAAATTTATGGGTCTAGTTTTCTGGTCAAAAATATTTTTAACTCTAGCTTGATGAGCAGTAATATGATCAACTAGTTCATTTCTCTCTTCTTCAATCTTATTTAAATATATAACTCTTTTTTCTAAAGAGTCTTGAAATTACTGATCTTTAATAACATTTTTTAATCTAGTTATAGATAATTCTAGAGGTAATGATAGATGTGATCCTATTCCATAAACCATCTCAAATGGTTCCATTCCTATTTCTCTTTTTGGGGTTACCCTATCAGCCCAAAGTGCTTCGTATAGTCTCTTATGCCAATCTCTAGGGTTATCACCAACTAATTTATTCATGATGGCTATCAAATTTTTATTACTGGACTGTGCTTATCCATTTCCTTAAGGGTAATAATCTAATGAGTGAGAAAGAGAGATACTATGTTCATAGCAAAATGAAGTAAACTCTATTGAATAAAAACTAGTAGAGTTATCTGCCAAAACCTTTTGAGGAAAACCAAAACGTACCAGTATATTTTCTTTGAGAAAATCACATACCACTTTTGAAGTAGTTCTCTTCATAGGGATCGCTTCAACCCATTTCATAAAATAATTAGTTGCTATTAGAATGTGTGTATGACCAGCACTTGAAGGAGGTGAAAGAGGACCAATGAAGTCTAATCCCCACTATTTGAAAGGTTCTTCAATAATAATAGGTCTTAATGGTAATGTTTCAAGTTGTGGTCTTCCTGAGAAAAATTTGCATTATTTCACAGTTAGCTACCCATTTATATGCATCTTTGAACATACCTAGCCAATAATAACAATTTCTAAGAATTTTGAAAGCTATGACCAATGAAGAGAAATGTCCACCACAGGCTTCATTATGAAAAAATTCTAATAGTTTGCATTTTTTATCTTTATCTACACATCTCAAAAAGGTTCCATCTAATCCCTTTTTGTACAAGACATCACCCCATATCACATATTTATTTTATTTTAACTTCAAATTCCTTTTCTCCTTTGGGGATAAATAACTAGGATAGTCTCCATAAGTAAGATAGTGTGCCATGTTTAGGAACTAGGGATCTTGTAAGCTCACCATTAGGATAGTAGCAAGTTCTTCTTTACTTCCAGCTATAAATTTGCATAAACCTTAACCTCTAACTAATTTGTTTGGCTTAATCTACAAATCCTATTATTGAATTTTAGCGACCCATGTTTCTCTATTATTCATCCCAACCTCTTGCTGAGTCATAATGTTTTTCATAGCAAAACTAGGAATAAATACAACTGAATGAGAATGAATTATATAGTACCTACATTGTTTAACAACCTTCACTACAACAAAATCTTGTTTCTCAGCCAAAGAATATTTAAGTTCATGTTTCTTGAGAGGATCACTTATAAAGGCTATTGGGGCTTCTACATTTACTTCATTTTTTTGTAACAAGATGTCAGACATGGTATGTTCTGAAGCATAGCAGTAAATAACAAAATCTTTTTTGAAATCAGGATTGACCAAAGTAGGTGTTTATGCAATTGCTTCCTTAATATCTTCAAATGATTTTTTAGCAACTTCATTCCATTTGAATGTTTGTTTTTGCTCATCATCCCCACAATATGTTTCATAATTTCAAAAAAATTAGGAATGAACCTTCTGAGAAAATTAATCTGACCAAAGAAAGACTTAAGTCCAATCCTATTAGAAGGAAAACTTAACTGTTGTATTGCTTTAACTCTTTCTGGGTCAATTTTGATTCCACCTTTTAAAACTAGGTGTCCTAATAATTTCCCTTTTGTAACATAGAAAATTGACTTCTTAGGATTAAGAGATATCCCATGACTCAAGCATCTTTGTAGGATAGTCTCTAGATCCTTTAGATGATCTCTTTTTCTAGAGAAAATAGTCAAATCATCAAGATAGATAACATTAATTATATATTTCAAATATTTAAAGGCTGAATCCATCACCCCTTAAAAAGTTACACCAGCATTAATCAGACTGAAGGGCATACGATTATAATCAAAAGTTCCATGGGGTGTAGTGAAAGTAGTTTTATGTTGGTCAACTGCAGCTACACTTATCTGATTATAACCTGAGAACCCATCTAGCATTGACATTGTTTTTGACCCAGCAATAGTTTGCAAGATGCGATCCATCATAGGCAAGGGATAATTATCTTTTAAACTGACTTGATTCAAATTCTGAATTCAACATAAATTCTTATTTCTCCATTCTTTTTGCACACTGGAATAATGTTTGCCACCCAGGTGGAGTGATGAATTGGATAAATAATCCAAGCCTTTAGCATCTTGTCAATCTCTTTAAAGATATCTTCAAAAACTTTTGGGTTATAATTTCTCAGCTTTTACCTAAAAGGAGTTACATTTGCTTTCAAAGGAATATGATGCTGAAATTGTTCACGTCTAAAATATTTGAGGTCATCATAGCACCAAGAAAATACATCCTTATACTTAATCAATAGATTAATTAATTCATTTTTATTCTCTGGTGAACAAAACTTACTAATGGAGATCCATTTAGGGTTAGTTTCACTTCCAATGTTAAGTTTCTCATAATCCTCTATTTTGTTAGCATTCTAGACAAGTTTGCCTTTAGAATATTCATCCTGTCTAGTGAACAAATGTTCTAGACAGACCAGTCCTTTAGGGATTTTATTTCCTTTTAATTGAATTGCATCATCTGTTAGATTAGTCCCTAGATCAGGAGTGAATTCTTTACATTCTATTTTTGAACCTTCAAAATAAGTCCCCAGGAACATATCAACATTCTCTAAAAACAATTTGATCTATTTATTATTCTCAAAAACTTGCCAATTTTTAGCATTATCTGGGACATTAGGACGATAGATTAATTATATTTTATATGAATCTTTTTCAAAATTAGGGTATGAGAAAAGAATATAATTTGATACTATGAGAGAATCTGCTCGAGTGTTCTAGTCTCTGAGAATTGCCTCAATAGAAATGGCATCAAAACATTCTATCTCATCCCAAAATCTATTTTTGTAATGTCTTAATCTATCATTTTTAATTGAGAAAATTCTTCTCACTTATTTGACAATTAATTCATTATCTCCTTTTGCCTTGAGTATTTTTATACCCTTTCCTTCAGCTTCATTTAACCCAAGCAATAAAGCTTCATATTCAGTAGTATTATTAGTATTTTAAAACTCTAGCTTGAAAGAGTAAGGAAAAGTTTCACCTTTAGGTGAGATCAACACAACTCCTACTCTTGAACTAGCAGTAGCATAACTACCATCAAATTCCATGGTCCATAGATCATCTAAATGAAGATACTTTGGGACAAATTCTTCCTTTGAAACTTCAAAGGAGAGAAAATAATTACCAAATTCACATTCTTCAAATAGAATCTGAGATTTAGGATCATCAAAAGGATATACTGTAAACTTACATTTAAGTTTAGGTTCTAGTTTAACTTTCTACTTTCCCACTAGAATTTTAGCTTCTGACCAATCTAATTTAATATGCCATCTCAAATCTTTATAAAAATTCTTGTTCAACAACATTCCATAACTAGCAGAGATATCTGCTACCAAGATAGTCAACTTCACTTTTTTATTAGGATAGGTTGCAAGAGCAACTCATGTATCTTTAATTTATCTGAGTAAAGAGATCTATTTGCCATCCATGGAGTAACATCTAGCAAATGTTTTTGTAAGGGTTAAGCCTAAGGCTTTGGCTACAAAAGAAGGCATTATATTATTAGAAGCACCTGAGTCTATGATATAATTGATGAGTTTATGACCATTTATGAACAAGGAAACATAAAATGGATTGGGTTTCATATCAGCCATATAAGGAGTATCATTAGATGATTTGAGGGTCATTCAAGAAGTATCAATGGGTGATTTAGATGAAGTAAATAATTGGGTAATAGGAGACTCAGTATTAACATTTAACTGACTTTTAGGTTCAACTTGTGTAGGGCCATTTTTGACATATTTGACCAATTTATCAAGATCTTTGAGTTTCAACCTGAGGTATTCAGTAAGGGATATCTAAATTTTTGCAGACTTACAAAAATCTAAAATATCAAAAAAAGTTTCACAATCATTTCTTTGTAACAATTTATTTTCTTGTGTCTTAACATCAAAAGTTTTAGTAAAAGGTTCCTTACCTTTAACGGACACTTCTTGAGTATTAGAAAATCTTAGATTATTTTGACTTCTAGTAAGTATAGCACATGAAGGAACTTCAAGAGTAACCAATATTTCACCTCTTCTTTCTAAATCTAAATCATATTCAAGGAAGTGTATTTCAGAGTTGCCAAGTCTCTCAAAGCTCCTTTCTTCTTCATTAATTTCCTCTAAGACATCTTGAGTAGAAGTCATTTGATTAAATCTAAGCATCCTAGGGTAAGAATTTCCATCATGATCAGTAGTCAAATGAAAAATACACATGTTATTTCTTATAGGAGGATCTTTAATATCCAATCTTGGTTTTGTTGATGCAAGTGGTAATGTCTTACCAACATTTGCTTGTTGATTTCCCCAACCAATATCTTGATATGGTTTTTGAAATGAAGTACTAGCCTTTGGTAATTGTCTTTAAGAGTAATCATATCATTAAATAATCTTTGAACTACATGATCTGTAGAGGATGAAGGATTAGTATTAGGTACCTAAACTTCTTTCTTCCATTTTTTGGCCATAATAAGATCATTCCTCTAACTCAAATGCTAATGATTATGCATCTGTTAGATTAACAATTATACTTCTAAGATAAAAACTTATATCAGGAGGCATAGAATTAATAAAGAAACATTTTTGGTTCTCATTAGTTGGTCTTTTAGTAGTAAGAATCTTGTGCACAATTCTATTGAATTTGGCTATAAATTCCCTCATGGGTTCATGTATCTCCTTCTTGAGCTAAGTCAATTGAGCAAGAAGAGAATGTTCATCTTCTACACTTTTGAACCTATTTTCAAATGTGGTTTTCATATCATTCCAACTTGTGATTAAGGAATCAGTTAGATGATAAGACCATTGTGTTGCAATATCACTTAGAGTTTGTATAAAAAACCTTATGGCTACATCTTGATGTTGCACACCTAAGACACCACATGAAGTTGCAAAGGCACTTAGATGTTCCTCTAGTCATTTTTTTCCATCTCCATTAAATTTGGGTAATATTTCCCTTGTATTTTTAGGCAAAAGATTCAAGTTGGCCCCTAAATTTAGAGGTCCTATGACTATGCCCCAAGGTTGAGCCATTGGAAGAAAACTTATGGCAGAAGGAAAGATAGTACCAAAAAGAGTTCAGGCTTGACAGACAAAGGATGTAGAGGGTTTTGGAGGGCTATGAGGTCTACTTCTAGCTTTTTTAACATGGGTGGAAATATAAGTAAAATTTAGGTTTTGTAATGTTTGAAAAGTAGAATCTTCAATCCCTTCTCTTCTCAAAGACCTTGTGTACCTTCTAAAATCTAGCTTATGATATAATAATTATTAAATTCGATGTTGCTCTTAATCTTTTTGCACTTCAGGGGGTTTAATTCTTTGCTACATTTTTTGCTTGTCTTCTTCTTTACCTAATTAATAATAATCTTATATTATCAGCCAATTCTTCTTCTTTTTATATTATTGTACTTGCCGATCTATAATCATCACAAATATGATGAGAATACCAAGTAAGAGTATTTAAATGGTTAATTATATCTTCCTATTCATCTTGAAAACCAAGATTAGGTTGTAAAACAAGAATTATATTTTTATGAGGAAGCACCATTGTTGCCTCATATTAAGGCAACCAAATCAATTTCGTTCCCTAGCAGAGTCACCAAAAGAACTATTGGTTAATAGATTTGTCCTTATATAAAGCTATTTTATTTTAACTCCATACTCTTCTCTCAAGAACAAATAAGTTAAACAACAAATGGCTGAACTATCAAGATTAGTTCCCCTCTGAATTAAGGTACAACTCCCTTTAAGATTTTCAATGAATTTAAATATTTAGATACACTTTTAACCAGAAAGTGTTTAAAGGCAGGCTAATATCCATACATCATTATGTTATGAATACGAGATTTTATAATAGTAATAAGTAATAGAATACATAGATTCTATTTGCAATCATAATTAAATAGATAAACATATATATGTTGAACCAGTAAATGGTAAAACACACATAATAGATTGTCTGATGGAAAAATAATTACTATATGAAGGAAGACTTTACATAGATAATCCACTTTCAAATACTCAAACTCACAAATTTAAGTACTCAGTAATTAATTCTCATTTCCATTCACAGATAAAAAATGTTTCAAACAAACATCACATATATTTGTAAAAACAATGGTCCAATTCTAAAATTTCCAACTCCTCTTTTTGTCTTTTTCTTCTATCCACGTCTTTTTACAACCAAAAATATATGTCATTGTCTTAACTCATCCATCTTTTAAACTAAACCAGAGTTAAAGTAACTCTGACCTATACAGGATTTAGTTTTTGCAAATTTAATAAAGATCAAGTTCTGAATAGAAAAGTAACTTAATAAAAGAGACTATGTAAGTTAAAAAAATCATTGTTGAAGTGACAGACTAGGATCTCTAGATTTGTTCTGTTCGGTGGGGTAGACATGTTGAGCTTTCCATTCCTGAAATGCTATAACAAACTCCTAAATTTTAGAAAGATTTAGAATGCTAACATGTTTTATCCTTGCCATCCATATGTTTTCTTCCCTCTAAAATTTTCCCATCTTTTTTGTGTGCTCTAGGAGTATGTCGATATAGCAACAGAGAAGTGACTCTACCCTTGAAATCTAAGAGAAGTTTTTAGTTGATAATTCGTCACTTTCTTTAATGATGTTAATCTTTTCCCTAAAGGACTAAATCATAGCATTGATGTCCTCTAGTTTTCCATTGTCTTTTATTTAATTGATATCAATACTCTATAGATCATGCTATAATGACTGAATAAATTCAGTTATTTATTTGATCATTTTTGTGATTTCCAATCATCCTTGTCTAGATACTATATTTCTCCATTCAACATTTTTCTTACTTACATATAATATATCTTCATCCAATCTTGTCAAGTTCTTTTCTGATAAAAACGTTGTTATCCCATATTTTTACACTTCATCAATATAGTTTATCATGCTCATCCATTTTCCTTCTTCTTTTATCCACAAACCATTCTAAGTCTTCAAATCTTCAATAGTGATTGTGGTCAAATCATATACATTCTTCAATTTATGAATGTATTTTGTACCTTTCAGGATGATGCCATCCAACCAACTATCAAATAATCTGGTAATCATTTTGCCTCTATGTATCTAATCTAGCATCCTTTGATTGACAAGATATTTTAGATTAAAAGACATGGGCATTTGGGAAATTGGTTGTGGATCTGGACTATGAATGACATCAATATACTCTACCATTGACTGCATAATCTATTTTAACTCTCTTTTATCCTTTTCATCCTTCCAAGTTTTGCTAACTATCCTTTTAGTATATGCTTTTAAATGATGCACATCAATAGCATGTGATGTAGTCCCAAGGTCTACCTTTTCAACTATAAAATCTTAAACAATAGGATCTTAAACTTCTTCATTAGTTTTTGGCTAGGTAATTTCTACATTTTAGTTCCCTGTGTTTCGGTCAACATCTACCCTAGATGTCATTTTTACATTTTTAGATTTAGGAGCTTTCCCTAAACACTTGCTCACCATCTCTTCCAAGGGTAAAGAAAATGCAACTACTTTTCTTTTATGACTGATTGAACTTTCTAGCCATTTAGGTGTAGAAGCTGAGGCTTCTCTATTATGATTTGATTGATCAAAAGGTACAATTGAAATAATCATCAATTTAGTAGAATAAAAAAGAATCACTGTCTATTGATTTATACTAACCTCTTCTGCCATTGGTGAATCAGACTATTTATCACCTTTGACTTCTCCTGAATCTTCTTCAGATTTTAAATCCACAATCACTTTTTTAGAAATTTGATTCTTCTTCTTGCTTTGAGCCCTTGACCTAGTAGCATGAGGAGGTAGGGTAGTTACAAGGGCTTTCTTAGATTCTTTGATCATAGGGTCCCTTCCAGTTTTTGACTTGGAAGTACCTGCATCATAGATAACAATAGGCTAGTTAGATGAGCTTATTAGGAATGGAGATTCAATTATTGTTGTACATTGCTAGGAGACTATGTTTTGAGCTCTTCCTAGTTTTTGTTCTCTCGGCCATTTTTCAGTTCTCCTTGTCACTGGAATGGTCTTGACCTCAATTCTATCTTCCTCACTTTTCTCCTAGTCAATTTTTGGAATAGGTGATTATTTTATTTGCTCAAATTATGGATCAACCACCTATTCATCATTATCAACAATTCTATAAATGTCCATGTTTAATTTAAGAGTAATTATTTACCCTAGGGAAAACCTAGACCACAGTCTCTTTCTGACTTCAAATTCATCTGAACAATCCTCCTAATAATCCTCTAATTGAGAAATATGTGAAAATCCTATTCCAAGGTCCAAATTATCTCTGGTAAAACCTTTGCTGTCAAATTGTGGTCTAGTTGTGAAGTATTGAAAATTGAATTTCTCAAGATCCAATTCTAAATTTAAAGAATCAAATGTTATTTTGCATGAATAACGTCCAAGTTTAATAGGCAAAGATATACTAGATTTATTCTTCATTGGGAATTTTTTATCTACATGTGCTAATTGCCTGTAGACTTCTATTAGCACAAATCAGTCAAAAACATACCTAGGTAACCTCAAGGGTTCACCATCAAAAACCCCAACTCTAATATAAGTGAACCTAGAAAATTGAATGAAGAAACTACCATATATACTAATTAACTACATAGCTTCATCAGATAACCTCTTATTAATGTTATTTAACAATTCAAAAGTCATTTTCCTAGAAAAAACATCATTGACCCTCTTGTAATCCTCATAGCAATTATGCATTTGTAGCTATGAGTAATAATCATAAATTTTACTATCTTCATCCAAGGGTATATGAAGTAACCCTACCCATTATCTCATAGAAGCTAGGTAGTAGAGGAGGTATGAAGACATATAAAATTCTCTATTTACCAAATAATTACTTAAACCCTGATGCAAACATTCAGCTACAATTTTTTCCCAATCCAAATGTTGTTCTCTTTGAAGGATCACCTATATGAATAAGTATATCTAGTCTTCCCAATAATATGCATGAGCATTGCCTTTCAATCTATGTAGTAATACCATAATATCTTATACTTATGGAATCATATGATTTCTTGTTAATGGCCTAGGCAATCTTGAACCTCCTTTTTTGAATTTCAAGAGCTAATTCCTAGCAATCATGCTCTTGTAAATTGATTTCTTTATCGAAAAGTAACCATAGGAAGAATTAATACTAAGGTTAGATTATGGTTGCTTGGGAGGGATTCTCATCATAGACATTAGGGTTTGTCTATTGATATGTAATAGAACATTACCATCTACAGTCCTGATGCACCTATTTTGAGGTTCATATCTGTTCATGCACTCAAGGACCAATTTAGGGCATTGTATAGCCATGGGAAAGGTTGTAGCTTCAACTAGGCCATTTTCTACTATTTTCTGCATCATAGTATTCATCATAATATTTTTATCCCTTTCCTTAAAATCTTCCAAATCATATTGGACCAGAGAGGTGTCCCCAATTTTAGGTAGAGAACATATGAGATTAGGACCATGCTCATAATCAAGACAAGTGGATTTCATGGCTACATGTCAGAGAATATAGTCAAAAGAGAAAGTTTTGAATTGTTTAATAATGCTGCAAACTTAAATGATCCTTCTTTCCAACCAAGTAAAGGAAACAACTTACATTAAGAGTGAAAGCTCACCTTGAATTTATCTGAAATCACTATAGATTCAAGCAATTGAATATCTTATAACACATATGTTGTTCTCTTTTGTATCACCCAGTATGTTTGTTTGCTAAATTTGAATTGTTTTCTCTCGATGCAGCTATTAACCAAATCAAAAGATTAAATTGAGACAATACGTGTTAATCATGCTTGATAAGACACACATTATGACATATGCATTAATGGCAAGCATATCTTATGCATGACTTTGATGAGTAATGATTATCTATAACCTCATAAAAATTCAAAATTTTCTACTTTATAGTTAGTTTTGGATATATTTTCCTCTAAATCTCTTGCTAATTTTAACTTAGAGAAATCCTCAAGGGAAGATAAGAGTATAGCTATTGAACCATTGAACCATTAAACCATTGAAATTTGTAAAATATGGTTCAACTTTAGGGTTCAATGATATGAAATGAACTAGATAGATCGACCAATAGTCACATGATCTTTTTAGAAACTTTGGACTTTGAAACTTAGAACCATTGAACTCTTCAAATTTTAAGACATTGAACTGTTGAACTTTTGAAATTTGAAAAAGGGTTCAATTTCAACCATAAGGTTCAAAGACATAATTGAGATACAAAGGAATAGTGCATTTTAAGAAACATTGAACCATTGAACTTTGTTATGTAGGTTCTAGCGATAGGTTCAAGCAGTAGGTTCAAGTAGTTTATTAATTTAGACAAGGGAACTGAGTGAACATGAATCTTTTCAAAACGTTGATATTAAACTCTTTGAACCATTGAAATCTTGAAATATTTAACCATTTAACTTTGAGAAATGTTCAAGTTCAACCTAAAGGTTTAAAGATATACTTGAAAAACATGAAAAGACAAACAGTTCACTTTGAGAAACTTTGAACCATTGAACTCTTGAACCGTTGAACTCTTTTAACTTCTTGAATTCTAAAAAAGGTTTAAGTTTGAATGTTTAATTATTTTAATAATTTCACACTTAGGAAATGATAGGTATTTGAACTTATTTTATGGCAAAATTCATAAAAAAATTATTAAAGGCAACTCAAAAACTAACAGACATTAATGACAAAGGTGTTGTCAATTAACACCTTAACTTAACTCTCCTCATCAACTTGTAGTGAGATAACTTTAAAATACTAGAACTATAACAATAGGTCAATGATGAATTATAAGACCAAAATCCTCAAGGTACAAGGGTTCCATACTTAGGCAAAAAAATTTAAAATGACAACCCCTATGTTAAAACCTCCAAAATTTGCCTAATTTTATTATCATAACTAGCCTTGAGACCAATGAATAAAGCCTTGATTCCTATGCTAAAAGTCTCTCTACCTGACTAAGCCTCATCATTACAAACAAAGAAATGATCTCTTAGGTCTGACTAACACTAAAAAATAAAAGAGACTGCAAAATTAGAAAATGGTTCAATATTTTCAATAAAATGATATCTAAAATACTACATTCATAATATACCCCTCTATTCCCACCTAAAATACATAAAAAACCTAATACCATAACCCTAAAGGGGTAAATAGTGACATTGTGACATGGTGGTGAACAATCACTCAACCACTAGAATTAATCCCCCATCCCATGGGAGTCCAAAGGGGTGTGCACAAGGTGACGGTATGAGACTATCTGACCCATTGTCCCATAAGAAGCAAAGTCAAGGTGTGTGGTATAGTGTAGAGAGTAAAATGCTAACTCTACCATACCACTACCCCAAAAAAGTCTTGATATGATAGAGCAGTACTATGGTATAAGTTACCAAAGTATTTAAATCATCATTGGTAATGATTACACCTCTAAACATGAACCATTTGGTTTTCCAATATCAAAGGCATGTATTAAAACTCAAAATATGGATAGATTATGAAATATTTTGTAGGAATTGATTTAATAGTGAGGTGACTAAGCTTAGTAGAAAATATACTTGGGATTTAATGCCATTTTTATGATCATTCACCTAACTCAACATACCAGAGGCAAGTGAGTTCAAGAAGGAAGACTTTGCATCTATTATTTCATCAGGTAAGTTCATATAAACCCTCTATAGCAAGTGTATAAGAACAAAATTTTCTCAATTCTATAAGTAAACATTAAACTAGGAAAGGTACAAATACTTTGAAAATAACACAATCAACCTTCAGGTGGTTAGTAACTTAAAGTTACTTATTTTTAGCCTTGACTGGGTAAAGGACAATATATTCTATTTTTCTATTTTTCTTCTTTTTCTCCTTTCCATTATCCTTATTTTATTCATCTTTTGGTATCACATGCAAGTTTGTATACATGTGATGGATCTATATAGTTGTTATGGAAGATCCTCTTCAATCATTTACTTTATTTCTAAGACAATTGAATGTGTCCTTAAAAACCAATTACTTATTATCACAGTAATAGTTGGTTTTATATAGTGGTTGTGGGCTCTTATAGGTGAAAGTCTATAGTTTTTATAGGAAAATATAGGTGAAAACATATAGTTATTATGGGAAACCTATAGGTGGAAAGCCTATATCTTGGTAGTTGTTATAAGAAACCTATAAGTGAAAGCCTATAATTGTTTTGAGTAACCTATAAGTGGAAACATGTAGGTTGGTAGTTGCCACAGGCTAGAAGCCCCTTTTGTTATGTGCTTCTCTAAAAGTGTTGTGACCAAGTAATATTCTTTTAGTCTTATTCTACCCTTCAAAGATTTGTTAAATAAGGTTATACAAGTATAATCTAATTAAAAAAAGCATCATTAATCTATAACATAACATGTATATATTAATGCACACATATAATCATTAATTAATTCATTCATTTACATGAGTCATGGATAGTTATGGTAATTTATATAGGAAAAAAGATATACAAATTGGTATAGATGAGGCTATAAATAGAGTAATTAGTGGCCTCGTCACACCCCCTACTTGACCTCTTGTCTTGTCTTCAAGCAAGCCTTCTTTGCATTTTTAATCCATAATATTTATTGAAATCTAAGGGATCAATATAATCCATCCTTTCAAAGATATAAAAACCCATAGCATCATCTATGATTTTCTACCTCTCTATCAGCTAGCACATTCCCTTCCTAATTAGGAATTAGGAACCAAAACATGGGTTTATGAAACATCAACCCCAACCAACTTATCATTATTTTCCTGACAAGATCAATGTACATAGATACTTTGTGTATTGCCTCTTTGAGGTTCTAAGGGGAATAAGGTTCTTTTCATTTTAGGGTATTTGAAATCTCTGCCCATTTGTGCAAACAAGAAGTATTTTTTTTTCATCTCCCTCCATGAGGCTCAAGTAGTGGTTCTAGACCTCTACTTGTTTGTTTGTGACCCATGCTCATGGAGTATCTACATTCATAAAAATAATCCATTCCTCTATTATAGCTTTTAAATCAATAGATTCATCCCTAATCATTAGGGTAGCCTCTTTTTCTTTCTCTTGATAGTTCTCAACCTATTTCTTTCTTCTTATTTCATTGAGGAAGTATGACATAAAGGCATTTAATTAGACATCCCCTACTTATATATTGGGATTACACTTTGTGTCATGTTACATAGCATACTGATGCATGTAAATCTCACTCAATTGTGCCTGAATATTAGGGTCAGCATGCCTATAGACCTCAAAGAAAGACTTAGAATCACATACCATGTAGGACTGATCATTATATATCCTATCATATTTTAGTCTAAGCCACCTTTATTCTAAGTATATATCATATAACCTAGAGGGTGATCTGCATTCCATTAACATCTCAATAGTCTCGTACATGTTAGTTATCTTCTCTTTCAAATAAGTGATCTTAGTCTCAACCCTTTTTAGGCTTTCTTTTAAATCTTCCTGTTGCTCCTTTGCTTCAACATATACTATAAACCTTTGTATCAACTACTTATGATAATTTTCATCATCACTAAACTTTTCCTCAAGAAATCTCAAAAGGTCATTAGTTTCTACTGGCCTAGTAGCTAAGAGGTCTACATCAATTACTTTTTCTACTACAGGTACTTTTATAGTGGTCTCTAAAAAAGGAAACCTATTATGGAATGGTACCAAAGCCAAAGCATTATTTTTTGTAAGTTCTTTTGGGGGTACACTAATGCCATTTGTAGGTAAGGTAGATGAAATTGTTGCAAGAACTTCTAAGGGAGTTGTTGTAGGCTCCTCCAATGTCCTTTCCTTTCTTAAATCTTCTTCCATATATGGCTCTAAAAATTTTGTTACCCTCAGAAGTATTTCTAGGCCTCTTTTTCCTTTTGAATATACTTTTTTTTCCTCAACTTGTATATCTCTTCCATGGCTTGTTCCAAAGTTTAGAACTCCTAGTCATGAGGAACTATGTCTTGCTCTTGTGCTTATTATATGGTCCTTTCATTAAGTAATTCTTCCTCTTTTACAAGCTGATATGACATTCTTATTTCTTCTTCTATATACCCTATTTATTTGAGTATTTTTATGTCTTCTTCTCCCAATCTAGGTTGCTCAGGTGACTATATTTACTCTTTGTAGACTCCTCTTTAATAGACCATTATGTTATCTCAAACCCATCAGAGGTCTTACAAAATATGGGCTCCTTATTTTTATTTTTATCCTTAGTGATGTCTATAGGTGAGGATGTTAGGGCTGACCTTTATCTTTTAATTCTCTGAGACCTCCTAGGAGGAGGTCTCTTTCTCTTTGATGCAGAGGTCTTCTTCCTTTTAGTTTTCTTTTTCTTTTTAAGAGGGGAAGATATTCAAACCTACTTCTCTAGTGTATCTAGTGATGGAAGAACATATTGTTGAGGATCAAGTTTTTTGGCATCCCCTTCTTCCTATGTAACTACTAATGGAAGAGCTTCTTCTCATTTTGAAGGAGCCATGGTGGAAGAATATACTTCTTATGATGATATAGTTGGAATAATATGAGAAGGATTAGCATACCTAGTTTATTTTGTTAGACTTTCATCCTATATATCCTCAGGAGGTAGCACTAATTTTCTTCACCTTCTCTTACCCATAACAACTATAGGTGAGACTATAGTAGCTATAGGTTGACTAGTTGCACTAGTACCTATAGTATCCTCTTATACTATTTATTGGACATATCCATTAGGAGATTCCCCCTCATTGTTTCCCTCCTCTTGTTGAAGTTTACCAATCATTAAGGTTAGAAACCTTTCCTAGTTAAGGTTAGGTCTAGTACCTCGTATTCCTTATTTAACCAGCAACCAAATCAGACAATGATGAGACAAGGCTTTCTCTACCCCCTTTTGGTATTTCTTAGATATTTTATTCAAGATATTAAACAACTAGTTTGGGAAATTAATAGTCTTACCATGTCTTAAATGATTCAAAATTTTGAATTAGAGAGTATAGATCAAGGAGTACCTACCTTCACATGTCAGATATTTGATGATATACGAGGCCACTTCTCTCTAGGCTAGGGGTAGACTTA
This sequence comes from Torreya grandis, assembly GCA_037957365.1. Lineage (NCBI taxonomy): Eukaryota > Viridiplantae > Streptophyta > Pinopsida > Cupressales > Taxaceae > Torreya > Torreya grandis. The sequence continues at coordinate 1,543,041 of JARHVA010001712.1, forward strand.
GTCTCTCCACACCTCCTTTCTTAATCATTATCCTTTCATTATCTTGACAAAACTATTGTCTAGCTAGTTAGCCATTAGGTTTCTCTTCCCATTTTTCTCCAATTCTTACCAACCTAGTAACTTGGCTTACCATTTCTTCTATAACTAGAAATGTGATGCCAAATACTATTGCGTGTTATCCTATAAAAAAAGACCCTATAAATTATGTAGTGAGAGGTTATAAAAAATGTTATAGTTTGTCAAAATAGGTATCCCATCTAACCTTCCTAAAGATGGCCCAGTTATCTAGGTTTCCTTGTAACTACCTATGGTTTGAGGGTTACCTTCTCACTACTAAACCTCCCATTCTAGCTAGTTTATCTTCCTATCAAAATTTTCAAATAAATATCTATTAAAAACACCAAATTTTATCTTTAGATTGTTTCCTATAGAAAATAAAGTTTCTTCAATAATGGTAGTTTTGGTTGTAGGTTACAACAATGTCTTGCTTAGGTCTTTTTATCAATGAGCTTTGATCTTAAAGTTGAAAATAATAAAATTTATTATTTTCCCCAGTCAAATATGGGTGTAGTTATAGCGTAAGCATGAGATTTCAATCCACATACATATATTATCATGTGATTGATTTCCCATAGCATTCTTTCCCCCATGTGAAGTGTCACTTGTCCCAAAGTGATGTGGTATGTGTAAGATGAAAAAAGATAAGATGGGGTTATAATGAAGGTTTTGAGTGGTGAGTTGGCATAACTCATGAAAAGACTCAATGAATGATGTTTTAATAATTAACTATGATTTTTAATATAATGCATGATATATTAAAAAAATAATGTGCTTTTATATGACTGAAAGATACACCATACCTTTATAACCATTTATTCTGAGGGTTGTGGCATAGGAAATCTACATGTGAGTGTTTGTCAGAATGGAATCTTAGCTTGTTATTTCCTCATGAAATTATTAACCTGGTCATCATGATTTTGTTATATTTTTATCCTTGGGTAATTATGTGATCATAGTGTCCTATCCTTTAATTATGCCCTCAACAACCTGCATGAAATCACGATGACCTGCAAAGCACTAGAGTAGTGGTCTTGTAGTGGTATGAGAGACTATTTCCATCCTTTCAAAAGGTGGTTGATATAGATATTTATTTATTATCCAAGTTAGATCTTTTATAATCATGGTAAAGGCTGGGTGATGGAATTTTTTACTCTTGATCTCCTCTATATGAGCCTACTAATGGCTTGTTTTTATTTTGTCTTACTCCTAGTAAATGAGGATGTTTGATGATGGATTCTTTGATTAGTAAAATTTTAATTTGGTAATCAACTTGTTTATCAAACTTGGGACCTATGCTCCAAAAAAGATCCCAGTCTCTTTTATTGGTAGAGTGAAATTATTTTCTATGAAGTGACCAAAAGCTAAGAATGGTTCTTTTGTATCTCTGTAGTCATAAATTTTGGTCTGCAACACTCCAAATGGAGATTAGAAGTGTATGCCTTTGTTGTAGCAATTACTTTGTTATTTATGGGTATGGTCATTCCTTATAAATGTTTGAAGTTTTTGCTCTAATCTTCCTTCACTCCTCATATAACTTGTCTAGTGTCTTTCATGAATTTCTCTATAGCCCATAGCTAAAGCCATAGCTCATCATTTTTGAGGAATTAACTTGTAGTTACTAGAGAGGTGTATATATGGGTTAAGATGTACCTGTATCAAATATAGGTTGAGCTTGTAGCCACTATAAAGTTGTGCCCAATAGTGAGGAAGGTACTTGTAACAACTATATAATGACTCATAATAATTTAAGGAATGGCACTTGTTGTCCTTATAACATATACATCTTCATGGCATATGGTTGCTAACATATTGACACCTTCTATATCTAACATCCATTCTATATCAAATAGTGTGAAGTTAATTTTTGTTTAATATGTGAGATGCATGGTTTTACATTTCCTATCATCATTTTCTCATTTCTTATAATTATTTATCAAATGTTTATCTATGTGTTATTGAATGTTTTATATCTCAATATAATGTGTATTTTTTTTGTTTTTGAAGAAATGTATTGATAAACTCCAAGAAGGGGATAAAGTTAGGGTGTTAGATCCATTTGATGGTGATGATGTGGGCATTGGGTGGATTCACTCACTATATAATGTACATGGAGTTAAATTGAAAGGAATAAGAGATGCAAATGTAAATATTTTAAAGGTCACAAATACCCCTTATTTATGAAGACAAAATAGATGGAGTTGTCCATCTAAAAGAGAAAGAAGGAACCTTTACATGATATGTGGCCACTAAAATATTTGCAAAAATGACATAGTTGATGTTTATCATGTACTCATTGTTAGACAGCTTGGCCCACTGCTTTATACAGTAGTTTGAATGTGTTGTTCAGGGATCTTTATCATGGTGTATTTTCAAGAGTTAGAAAATCTTACACTTTGACTATATATATATATATATATATATATATATATATATATATATATATATATATATATATATATATATATATATATATATATATATATATGTATATATATATATATATATATATATATGACTAAGCTTGGTCACGTGACCATTAGTAGTTTATTGTCAGTCATTTATAACACAACCAAATTTATGATTAAACCATTTTTAGTTATTTATTGGTTGTTTTGATTGATCAATTTGGTACCATATTTAGTCATTAATTATTGTTAACTGATCATTATTTAGTTATGGTAGTCATTTATTTAGTCATTGTAATAATTAATTACCATCAATTGGTAGTATATTTAGTCATTTTTATTCACTTATTTCCATCCATTGGTAGTGTATTTAGTCATTTATATTAATTGATTTCCATCCATTGGTAGTATATTCAATCATTTTAATCATTATTTTGTCATCAAATGGTCATATATTTAGTCATATTTGTTCATTGATTTCTATCAATTTGTAGTATATTTAGTCAATTTAATTATTAATTGATGTTAATTAGTAGTATATTTAGTCTTTTTAATTGACTGATTTCCATTAATTGGTAGTAAATTTAGTCATTTTAATTTTTAATTGCCGTCATTTGGTAGTTTATTTAATTTTTTTTGTTCACTGATTTCTATCAACTATTAGTATATTGATACATTGTTTATTAATTGCATAATCATTATATTTACTACTATTTTAGTAGTAAATTTTCATTTATATGATATGAATAATTTTTTAAATACCATAAATTGTATAATTTATAAATAAAAATGTTATTAAACTTGAATTAAAACATAAAAGCAAATAAAAATATTACATATACGAACAAGCTACAACATGCTAGAAGTTAAAAGATTGATTCAATGTCATGATGAAAAAAGGTAATCTACAATAAAAAATACAATACAATTTTGATGAACTATAAGATGTTCATATTGTGTGTGTGTGTGTGTGTGTGTGTGTGTGTGTGTGTGTGTGTGTGTGTGTGTGTGTGTGTGTGTGTGTGTGTGTGTGTGTGTTTGTGTGTGTGTGTGTATTGTCAAAGTCTAAGAGTTTCTAACTCTTGAAAATACACCATGATAAAGATCCTTGAACAACACATTCAAACTATTGCATAAAGCAATGGGCTGCTCATTGTTAGACAACCTAGCCCACTGCTTTATGCAGTAGTTTGAATGTGTTGTTCAGGGATCTTTATCATGGTGCATTTGCAAGAGCTAGAAACTCTTAGACTTTGACAACACACACACACACACACACACACACACAAACACAAAAAAAAAAAAACATCTTATAGTTCATCAAAATTGCATTATATTTTTTATTGCAGATTACCTTTTTTCATTATGATGTTGAATCAATATTTTAACTTCTAGCATGTTGTATCTTGTTCATATATGTAATATTTTTATTTGCTTTTATGTTTTAATTCAAGTTTAATAATATTTTTATTATAAATTATACAATTTATGGTATTTTAAAAATTATTCAAATCATATAAGTGAAAATTTACTACTAAAATAATAGTAAATATAATGATTATGCAATTAATTAACAATGTATCAATATACTAATAGCTGATAGAAATCAATGAACAAAAAAAATTAAATAAACTACCAAATGACGACAATTAAAAATTAAAATGACTAAACTTACTACCAATTAATGGAAATCAGTCAATTAAAAAGACTAAATATACTACTAATTAACATCAATTAATAATTAAATTGACTAAATATACTACAAATTGATAGAAATCAGTGAATAAATATGACTAAATATATGACCATTTGATGGCAAAATAATGATTAAAATGACTAAATATACTACCAATGGATGGAAATTAGTTAATACAAATGACTAAATACACTACCAATGGATGGAAATCAGTGAATGAAAATGACTAAATATACTACCAATTTATGTTAATTAATTATTATAATGACTAAATAAATGAGAACCATAACTAAATAAATGATCAATTAATAATGATCAGTTAACAATAATCAATGACTAAATATAGTACAAAATTGATCAATCAAAGCAACCAATAAATGACTAAAAATGATTTAATCATAAATTTGTTCATGTTATAAATGACTGACAATAAACTACTAATGGTCATGTGACCAAGCTTAGTCATTTATATGAAATTTTTAGTGGTTTTTTTAATCATTTATTGTTATTTTTCTACTAGTAGATGTAAGTGTCTAAGAAGCTATAAAATAGTTACAAGTCTAAAACTAGAAGAGAAGGATAATTATCATGTTTGAATAATTTTTCACATTATAGAATGCCTATTCATCATATTAATAGTAGTCAAACTAAGAGATAATAAATTTGGCACAAAGAGATAGTGAATGTGATCTTTCGGTAGTGGGAATGTCTTAGAAATGAATTTTATAGCCATGATATATATTTTTCAAATGTATAAGACTAGGGTGATATATAATTTAGATTTAGTGTCTACAATGTTAAAACTAAATATTATCATCTAAGAGGAGTGTTATACTGTCATGTCATTTTTGAAATGAAATGGAATGCGTTTTAAATGGATTTTATCTTGGGACTACCAAAATATCAAGGAAGACATGATCAAATTCTAGTAGTAATTGATAAATTAACAAAAGTTGCTCACATTATAGTAGGAAATGTGACAGATGATGCTACCATCCTTTTAGAAATATTTTTGAAGGAGATTATTCATCTTCACGGTGTACTACAAGTGATTATTTTTAATAGAGATAAGTTGTTCACTTATATATTTTTGAAAAAATTGATGGTTGAATTTAGCACCAAAATGAATTTTAGTTCAACATATCATCCTAAAATTGATGATCAAGGTAAGTGAATGAATATTATTATTGAAGACATGATGAGAATTTATGTGATGAAACAAAAACACAAGTGGGAAGACTATATACACTTGGTGGAATTTGTATATAATAATACATATCATTATATAATTAATATAGAACCTTTTGAATCCTTATATGGGTGAAAGTGAAAAAACCCATTGAGCAAGGATAGTTTGGAAAACATAGTGTTTGTTAGGATAAGAAACTCTATAATATTTTGATGAAAAAATGGATGTTATTCACTAAGATTAAAGGTTTATTTTGATTAGAAAAAGAGATTTTTTGATATGAAAGTCACCTAGATAATTTTAAGTTTCATAAAAATTATTCTTAAGGGTAAGACCTCACAAAATTTCCATCAAAATTGGAAAGGCATCCAAACTAGCTCCACACTTTGTCGGTCCTTTCAACATAGTGGCAAATATGAACCCGGTGGCTTATCATCTAGCTCTTCCTCCTTATCTATCTATAATACATGACATTTTTCATGTTTCACTACTAATAAAATATGTTTCTAACCCATCTCATATTTGAGACTGGAATAATCTCTAGGTAGAAGATAAGGAAATTATTCAACTAGAACCCATCATGATTCTAGCTCATTTTAGCATTAGTCTAGGAAATAGAAATTCATACCAAGTACTAATCCAATGGGATTAGATGGGTGAGAAAAGTGATCTATGATAATATGAAAATATTTTTTGGCCATGCTATCCTCACTTATTTTAGGCCCAGGTGGTGCCTTTATTTAAAAGGGTGGATGTCATGACCACCTATGGTTGTCATTATTATTTGAAAATTATTTTAATGTATTATCTCATTATAGGACATTTGTATTAGTTTAATTTTTATATTGTTTCAAGCATATTATTTTATATTATAATTTATTTATTAAATTTGATCTTATTTGAGATATATGACACTAGTAATGTTGATGTCATTTTACATGGTTATAGGTGTTGTCATCAGTATGATCTAGGTTGGAAAGAGGAATATTTTATTCGGTACTATGCTCAAAATATATATGTATATGAGTATAATAAGTTTATGAATGAGATCATAGGTATTTTACCTTACTTTACATCTTCTATGTTATTTACCTCAATACATCATGTATTATGGGATATTTTTACATTATATATTTGACTATTTGGTGATTGTTGTTTTATGTGATCCTTCATGTGTAATTTGTTTTGTCTTGTTTTTTATGGCTAAAGTAATAGGTGATAGTCGATGATAAGAACATATATTTTTCTAAGTTAGATTAAGACTAAAATGCATGATCATTTTATTTGTATAAATAATGATAATAATATCATGACATAAATTACAGTCATGGATATTAAAGGTTGTTTGGACTTTTAGACTATTATTTAGCACCATGGTTGTTAGTGCATTGTCTCAAGTCAAAAGACTTAGACAATGTAAATAAACATTTGAAATTCCTGTATGACTTTAGCTTTTGCATGGTAATAATAATTCTATTAGACTTAGGCCTTTGAAATAATCACCAAGGATCATTTAGACTTTGGTTTTGGTAATAATGAAGTTATTATTTGATCTTTGAAGCATGTATAGTTGACTTTGAACTAATCCTATTTTCTTGTTAGTGCTTCTCAAATGCATTTTTGAAGGAATTTCATTGCATGGGAACTTGATAACATTATTTTAGACTACTATGGGGGTTTGATCTCTATTTTATTTTCCATGCATTAAAATCCTACATGGACGGCACTAATTTTGTGGTTTAGTATTGGAAGATTCAACTATGAATAAATGGTTAGTTATTTAGGTTAAAAATATAAATCAAATATTCTAAAAAATCTTAAAATAGAACTATTGGTGGATAGGAAAAGATAATAAAATAGAATGGAGAAGAATAAAGGAAAGAAAGAAAGGAAAGAAAGTGGGAAGGAGAAGTTAGAACGATTGAGAAATTTTGTCATGGGCACTTCCTTGAACAAGTAAGTTTAGTTAAATTATTTTTTGAGGATTTTTATACAAAGTATGTAATGAAATTTTAATTTGAATGAAAAACTGAGAATATTTGCATGGAAGAATGTGGCTTCTTTTGAAATTAGGATTTTGTCTTCATTTGTGAAAGGATTTTTTTTTAAATGGAAACTTTTACCAATGAAAACACATTGTTAGGTGTGGTTGTTTGAACTCTATCTCTCACTTAGATGGGATATAGGTAGGCTGAGTGAAGTGGATTTTTACTGAATGAAGCCTTGAATTGTGTATAGGTGAATCACCATGCCTGTTTTGAGTTGTATGTGTCTTTTTAATATTTGGTTTATGCCTTTACATGTGTTTTCTTACAATTTTTTTTTTTTCAAATTTGTTGTTTATATTGTTATGAACCCTAATTCATGAACATGATTGTGTGTTGATATTTCTTATGGGTTGTTGTAATGTACTTGTTATTTAACTTGTTAAGTAAACCCTAACCTAAGTCTTATATATAATTCATAAAATTTCTTATTGTCATCTAATTTTATGTGTTGGGATCATTATGGAACTAAATATTCCCCTTTCCAACTAATAGATGGGGTGGATAGGGATCCACTATATGGTTGGGCTCATTTGGATGTTGAAAGGACTTTTATTGGATAGTTATTGAACATGTTTTTGCATTTAACTCTTTTTAGGACTAATGCAAGTTGTAGAATGTGTATTGAACATATTGAAATTCATTTTAAATATTTTTTGATATATTTCAAAATGGATTTTGGTATGGCTATGTAAAATTCCTTGTGCCATTTGTAAATATCTATGTATATAATATTGGTTGTAATGTAGGGATTTCGTATGAATGTTAATTGATAAGAACTATTATATATATCAGAGTTGTCATTTAATCTTATCATTATGTTTGAATTTAATCATGAATGAGATTTTAAAGTATTACAAATTAGTTATTGATTTGATAGATCATTATACTACTGTGTGGTAGGATTATTAACTTGTTATCATGAATCATTGTTTATAACTTCTCTACACAACTTACTTAACTATGTGCATTTGTGTAAATCTATGAGGAAATTATGAATGTCATAATTTGAATTATATTTATCATGAAAATTTAATATTATGAATCCTTTATATAAAAGCAAGAATATTAAGCATTTTTAGACGTAAGGTGTATTTTTTATTTGATGAGGTAAAATTAAGGTTTTATAAGGACCTAAAACTAAAAGTTTAACTAAAAGGCACAGACAAACAAAAAGGAGCTCAACAGTACCAAGCCACACCAACCTACTAACCACCAAACTTTAGAAAATTTTTAGCAAAAGCAGGACACAATAGGACTTAAAAACTAAGACACATACTAGATTTCTTCATAAAGTATGTCATATCCATATTTTTTCCCAACAGGTTCTACATCTTTCCTATTACCACAAAATTTCTTCTTGGTACCACTAAACTTACCTATTATTTAGATGCTATGGCCTTCTGTCAAATTTATTTTTGTCATCTATTTTCTTATTATCCTTCTCACTTCTTAATTTCTCTTTTTTAGCAGGGGAACTTCCCTGGGTGATAGTGATAATTTCCTTTCCTCTTTTTTTGGGGGCATCCTCTAGCCTGTGTCTAATACTTTCTATTATCTTTAAATTCCCTAAAACCTCTATCAACATATCCATCTCTAGGTTTATGGTATTCCACTATTCCATCAATGGGACCAATTTCCTTCCCGTTCTCTACAAGTTTTGATGAAATTCAAACAAATTCTACCTAATTCCACTAGGGAACTCCACCATGTCAATATCTTTATGCCTCTTCCAAAATTCTTCACCTTCATTTAAAAAATTTAAAAATTAGGGTTTTTTATGCCCTGGGGGATTATCAAGATTTTGCTAACATTATTCTCCACTTTATTCTCCTAAGAGGGAGAATCATAGGACTTTCATTTTCCTTCCTTATAGGACACTTGAGGGAGAAGATGGGAGATTAGGTAGGGGGAAGGAGATGAATCTTCCTCATAGTCTTATACCAAGTTATCTAGTGCCTCTACTGAAAATTTCTCCTTTCTATTTTATCTTGGGTTAATCTCAATACTCCTTATCGATTTCCCTTTCTTGGTTAGGAGGAAGATTAAACACTAGTTAATCAAGTCAAAGGAGGGATTTTATTTTAAGTTCAAAATAAATCATTCAAGGGGCATACAAGGATATTAAGGGAGGATTATGCAGTGACCCTTAAAGTGGTTTATAATTAGGAAGTGATGTTAAAATATGTGTATAAATTGTCCTTCCATAGTTAAATATCTCATTACCTAAAGTTAATTGTCTAGCCACCTCCGTAGAAGGTCAACTCTCAGGTACCCCTTCTTGTTGGTTTAGAATGTTGAGTCCATTTTGAAATTTTTTTACATTAACTCCTACTTTTCCTCTTATTTTTAAAGGCTTTGGTGCCTTCATTTGACATGTCAATTACTTCCTTGAATAGTTATTTAGTGACATAAATTCTAATGCCCCTAAACATAACATGCTTTTGTTTCCACCCCATAATAAAATCCTTGGCCAACATTTCATCATGGTCTTCAATTCAAAGCATAAAATCAATAAGCCCCCATTTTTTATTTTCATATATACCTTTATATTTATTTTTAATTTGGTACATGTGGTGGGATCACACTTATCCTTATTGTCCCCCATGATTATGCTTTTCTTTCAACTTAGGTAGTAAAAAATGTAGTGTTGAATGGTGATTCAAGATAATTTTATTTTGTTTTGTCCAACTTATATTACCTTGATGAACTTTAGGATGACATATTTCACCCCTAAATTTTAAATGAGTGTCATAATAATGACACTTAGTGTGAACCAAGCTTTGCCTAGGTATGATCTCTGCTCACATGTGTGCCTTTGATGCTTGATTAAATAAGGGAGTTTTGAAAATCATGAATGATAATGGGAGTAATATGTTGGGGGGGGGGGGGGGGGGGGGGGGGGGGGGGGGATATTAGTAAGGAAAATACACTTGATTAATTCGTGGATAGATAGTCCAATGTTTGTAAAATCATCATCAATAACATTTCCCTCCCATTATATATGGATCAACAAACACTCACTTATTGACTATAGAAGAACAATGCCATAAAAAATGTGTTGAATAATAGAGTACAAGGGGTTTACCTTGAACAAAAAGGTGTTAAGTATGATATTTAATCTCCTTCAATCACCAACTTAGATATATTGAGATGGATTTCCAATTAGATAGTTGAGAGGGTAACTTTATCCTTGGCCACATGGTTTGTTTGTACCCCCATAGGGCTCACATATGCATCTATAGCTACCCTAATCTCATATCTTATAACTATGATGCCACCTAGATTTCCTAGATTTCCCTTAGATGTTCCATCAAAATTTAGCTTCATATATTCTGGGGGGTACTTCCATTTCATGAGGCTTCTGGCCATGTTAGTCCTAGAGGAAAGGCTGGTAAGGTTCCACTTATTGAGGATAACCTATTCATCCTCAGAGGTAAATATTTTGTTTTTAGGTATCCTTATGCACTAGTTATCAACAATAGTATCTTGTAATTAATGGAAAGAGCTCAAGGGGTTACAACTTTTATGATTGAAAAGGTATGCATTTTTGGTAGTCTAGATTTGCTAGAAGAAGTATGGAAGGTTTAGGGACCATAAGAAGGACAAGTAAGGAAGATTCCAAGTGGGTTTCCACTAGATGGTGAGATCAAGTATGGAGTTGGGCTTAACCCAAGACAAGTTGAAGAGCTGAAAGAGGAGATTCTAGATGGTTGAATCAAAAGGGTAATCAAGGAAAAAGTGGGCCATAGATGCAAGAGGTCTTGTTATGATTCAATTTTTTAATGTGATTTCTAACTTGTTAATATTTATTTAACACATCCATTATTATGGTTATAGATTATTTTATCATTGGAACTAACCTTAAATAATTTTAGCTTTACTTATTTTAGAATAATGTTTTCATTATAACATTATTTAGTTAGTAAAAATGTTGAATCCTTAAATGTATGTTCTATACCCCAATATGATCATGGTTTACTTTTATAGGAATTAGCTATAGTGTTTTAAGTGACTTTAGTTTCACTTGGGTTTCCATAATCATTTTATGATGGTGAATGCCTTGTGCCATCTAGAGTATTGCTTGAATTTGTTTTTTTTAGTAAAGGAAAGATTATAATTAGAATATTTTAGCTTTTCATTTGAAAATGGAAAATTAATGTACAACCATATCAAGCTAAGGCTTATGGTTATGGATTATCTTTAGATACAATTTACTTTGTTATATATTTCCTTTTCTAATGAATTATCCTTACTAAGTTTTATTGTTATTGAAATTCTATCATTATGTCCTTAAAAGTTGTATTGCATAAATTACATTTAGATTTCTTGTTTTCTATTAAACAAAGAACATAGATATATAGAATCAACAAATAGTTATAATAATTCATTTGGAAATAAATATTATAGTTTATCTTCCCTAAATGACTATGGATCATTTATTATTACATAGTTCAACTTCCTTCTATGTTGACTTGAGGAGATTTAAATGGTTCTTAATCCTTTAACTAGATTTAATGTTGATTTTAAATTTGAGGTTGATGATTAATAGTTTGTTGTTTATGGATGAATAACAACTCTGTAGTTTCTTTTTATATTTCATAATTACCTAAATTTACAAGATTTTTAAAGTGAATAATAGTTCAAGAATAACTCTTTTCTTAACTATTGTTCAGTACTATTTACACTTGGGAAATATAAGATTGTTAATATTAACTTTGTCAATTCTTGGAGGGAAAAATGATTTCATTAGTTCCTTGTTTCAATATGAAACTAAGAAAGTTGTTTACAAAGTGAATAAATATTTGAATAGAGAACCATAGGTTTTTTTTACTAAACTAATCATATGAATTTGGAAAGAAGGAAATAAGAGGGTTTTTTTTTGTGATCTTAAGGTGTTATAAAAGGTATCCTATCTTAACTATTGTTAGATGTTTTGTATTAATGAAATTATAAGGATATAACCATTTTTAAATCAAATCATAGTAAGAAATGGTAGTATGAAGGGATGTGTGGTTAATATAATCATTTTCCTACATCTTATGGTAGATCCATTTGACAAAATAGTGTCTTATATGTTAGGTAGTGCAAACCCATTTTAAATGGCATGTTATCCATGTGCAAACTAATTAAATATTGCATACCTTTAAATGTAATAAATGGGATTACATCTTATCATGTTTGGAAGTTTTTATAATTTTACATTATATGGAAAAATGAATAAATTTTTTAAGTTGATTGTGTTTAGTTGAAACTTAAATAGGAAATCATTTGGATTTGAATTATGAGTATTAGGCATGCCTAGTTTTCTTGGTCACAGAATGAACCTAGGCCAAAATCATCTAAAGTGATCTATGTAGGAATTTAAGTGTCTTATTTATGGAATGACACTAACATGGAGTTTTAAATAATTAAAGTTATGTTTACTTTTTTCAAGATGACTAAATTTCATTGTTAACAACTTTCCATTTATTTCCTAGCTCAAATGTTATGAGAATGCCAAATCTACATTGGAATACAATACATGTTCCTACAGTAGTAGTTATAAGTCACTTCAAATTTTTATTAAATTAATTTTCCTTAAGGTTATGGTTTATATACATGATTTGGGTCATGATTTAAATTGACTATCTTCTTATGAATTCTTTATAAACACTTTTATAAGTTATTCCATGTCATTAAAGGAATGATCATGAAATAAGATGCCCATTACATAAAATATTATTGGAATGTGTGAAAATACACTCATAAATGTAATATTATTTCCTTTACTAATTTGTTTTATCAAGAATTTTTTTTATAACATTCCTATTTGGTGAACAAATTGTTGGAATCAATTTTTGTAACCATGTAACTCAATTCTTTTGGGTTGAATTTTGGGGGTTATGACATACTAAAGTAAAATCTTCAAATTTGTATATAAATCAGACACCACAACAAAGATTATTCAACCTCAAATATTATTTTGACATTGAATAAATTGTGTTGTCACCTTGGATAACATCTAACACCAAATAATTTCTTTCAAACTTGGGTTAAAAGTTGTTTATCGCTATACACAAAAAAAATTCTTTTATTTTCTCATTTTTTCAATTGTTTACTAATTATTTTTAAAAATTGTATTCCAATAGTTATAAAACTACAAATAGAGATGTTGATTTTGGCTAAGTAGTGACATATTTTATAGTAACATGAATTGAGGGATATTATCCCAATACCCATGTCCTATACAACACTATACATGGATTTTAGTTTCCCCATATCTCATTGTATATTAGAAAAACCTAGGGTATTTTTTACACCATAGGAAGCCTCTTTAGCCATTGGATTTGTGATGCACTTGAGATGAGCATATCACCTGGGGAAGTTACTCTCATTATGCCCTCAAATATGGGATAATGAGATAAACACATGATTTATCCTTTATAGTAATTACTCTGAAACATTGGGTTGACATTGATATATAAATAAGAGAGTATATTTGAGATCCCATATAATCATCAAAACCATTACCTAGATCACCATTTGTACCCTGCTTATTATTTATATTATATTCATTATGGGATCAATGAATGAATGTTTATTCCATATTGTAATACTTTTTAGGATGCTAATCAAATTTTTTACATGGATTCAATGCCAAATTAACTAATAATCTATACTAAACATTGTCCAATCTCATGGCCTTCCTATTTCAAATGGTTGAACTATTATATCATGAAATTATTATTCTCCAATGAAAAAACCATAAATAAAAGATTTTATTAAAAAAATAATGACTTAGGAAAAAGAGGAATCATATCTTACACATTTTGCCAAATATTTAGCTTCAAAGGATCTTCCATTACTTACTACACACCCTCTTGAAGGGTGCATTATGTCACCCATTATAGAATCCAATACTGAAGGAAATATTATGGGACTAATGAAGTATAATTTATGAAACATATTTTAAAACATCCAAAATATATTGTCTCACTTTTATAAGTTTCTAGAGATAAACTAAATAAATTTTCCCAATATAGTCTTTCCAATTTTCCCACTTATGATAATGCATCCATTCCTATTTCTACACATCTAGTTAATTTCATAAAATCACCCCTTGGTTTTATAAAATCACTTAGTTTATAATAATTATACATGTTTATGCCTAAAAAATCTACTTATACTCCTCCATTCATCTGTAAAAATACTAATCTTGAGATTATAGTTCTTTATTTACAAGTTAAGCTATCTCAACTTGAGGAAACTCTTTCTAATACTATCCCATTGATGGAATCATGTTCCATGTTACATAAACTTTTAGCACCTAAAATTTTATCTTATACATTACTATTTGATTTTATGGCTCTTAAGATTCCTTTATATGAAAATAAAGGTGGTCATGAATAACATTTGTGTGCATTCTATGCATCTTATCTACACCATGTTGATAATGATTTTATTTTTTTGACAAAGGCCTTTCCAAAAAGTTTAAAATAATTTTATCCTAGATGGTTTTGTGATATACCTCTTCAATCATTAAAGGATTTAAATCCTTTGGAAACACTTTTTTAGCACATGTTTTTTTAATCAACATTGGTGAAAACTTGTCATAAACTCAAATTGTAAAACTCAAACAAGGTTTCAATGAAATAATTAGTGAATATATTATAATAAAAAATATTATGCTTAAATATTAAACCATGAATTAATTTAATAAATAATCATTACTTCAATAATTTTTTCATTGTTAACAGACCTATCAATAGATCTAGAGCTTAGTCCTTCCTTTAGCTAGTTCCCACTCTCATTACTAATTTGGAAAACAACAGCATTTTCAAAAAAATCTCTGAAGAAGATGTGAAAGTTTTATTATTTATCCTTCATAATTATAAGGCCCTTTGGCTTGATGGTTTCCTAATTTCTTTTTTTCATACTTTTTGGTAAATTGTAAAATTAGATCTAATTCAAGCTTTCACAGAATTGTTTACAACATGAAAGATGCTAAGATATTTCAACAATACCTTACTTATCTCAATCCAAAAAATTATTGGTTCATCTAACCTCAAGTAATTTCACCCCATTAGTCTTTGCAATGCAATTTAAGAAAAAATCATTAAAATCTTAGTTCTTCAGATACAGCTTATAATGAGTAAACTCATCACTCAAAACTAGGGTGGTTTTGTTAAAGAGAGACAGATCCAGTAAGGTGTCATGTTATTGCATACAAATTTGCATTAAATTTGATTAAGGAAATAGGCATGATTCTTAAATTAGACATGATAAAGGCTTTTGATAAGCTGGACTGGTTATATCTAAACATGGTTCTTGAGAAATATGGTTTCAACTAGCTAATACATAAACTCATCTTCAATTATATTATTATGTCCATGTTATCCATCCTCACCAATGGATATCCTAATATTTATTTCAACAACATCAAAGGCATCAATAGAGGGGATCTGTTATCCCCCTTCCTTTTTATTATGCTCACTAATGCTCTCAATAAGAACCTTCTTGATTCTTAGGCTAAAGGATTAATCAAAGGCTTCCATTTAGCTACTGGTATTCCCCCTACTCTTCACCAATATTTCATTGATGAAACCATTTCCTTATCATATTCCTCCATCAAGGAAATAAAAATATCAAAGATATCCCTCTCAAGTATGAGGAGGTTTCAATGTAGAAATCAACTTCAAATAAAGCACCTTTTTTTCTTAAATAACCCACTATTAAGATAGAATAGAAGAGTTAGAATCATGGGTTTATCCATAAATTCCTTGAATTAATACTATTTATGAATTTCACAATTGGAAGGGATTTATCTCACAAAATGGAAAGCTTATTAATGGAAGGATGTCTATCACCTCTGTAACCCCCTAATTGAACACTTCTCAAAAAAGTTAGTCAATTGGAAGGGAGTTATGTTATCACAAAATGGAAAGCTTATGATAATTAAATATATTCTTTAGAGTCTTACCATTTATATCATGCCCCTATTCAAAATTACTTCCGTTATTAGCCAAAAAATTGATCAAATTCAAAAAAAAATCTTCTAATCAGGTACTAAAATTACAAAATGCTTTCACTTGGTTGCTTGGGATAATGTTTATCTCCATAAGCAACATGGAGAGATGGGTTTAAGAAGTATTAACCTCATGAACAAGGAAATTTTAGAGAAAAAAAAATTGGATGTTCATCAATGAATAAAATCTCTAGACTAACATCCTCAAGGCTAAATATCTACAATAAAGATCGGCCATCTCTGTACTCTATGACAACACCTATACTTTAGGTTCTAATATTTAGAGTCTAATCATAAAAAAATATATATATTATCAAGCATGGATAAAAATGGAAGCTCAGTAATGGAAATAAAATTTAATTTTGGGAGGACCCTTAGATCTTTGATCTTCTTTTGTTAGACCTTGAAATGAAGTTTCAAATCAAATATTAGATTTAATTCCTTTTTGGCACCATGGTCTCAGATTATTTTTAGCTTCAAGGCAGCATACAAATTTGTAAGCAAATCCACATCCCCAATTCCATCCCAGAGCATGAAATTAATATCTCTAATCTTAAATTACTCCTCCAATCTACTCACATCCTTAATCTTCTAAAAGAGGACACCTTGTCTTGGGTGGCCACCACCTCTGGTGAGTATAAAGTGAGATCTAGGTATTATAAAATTATCGCTCCAAATCTTACTTATTTTTCTTGGTTAAATTTTTTGGATAAATATATGACTCCCAAATTGAACATTTTCATGTGTAATTACCTTCATATCAATACACTCACCCTTGACAATCTTTATAAACATGACCTATTCCTAGTCAACCATTGTGTTCTTTATGCATCTAACTTCAAAACTATTCCCCATATGCTACTTCATTTCCATTTTTTCCATAATATCTAAAGAGTCCTAAAATTTGATGTCCTATGGACTCATCTAGCCACCTTGACTGACTCCTAGACTGCTTGAGACTCTCCCTTTTCTAATAATACTCTCAATAAATTATGAGACTTCTCCTTCCTATATCTAATTTGGAAATTTTGGAAATAAATAAACAATAGAATATTTAGAGACTCCTCCAATACCTTTGATATGGTTTCTCTCAAATTTTTAAACTTCATTATTAAAAACTTTAAAGTCTCAAAAAATTAAAGGATCAACATATATCTCAGAGTGAAGAACATATACCTAAAAATTGGATCCCCTCTCTCGCATTCTCTAGTTACAATCAATCCCAAGATAGCCATCAAGAGTAGAACCAAATGGATTTAACCTAATCAAGGATGGACCAAACTCAACTTTAATGGGGCCTACAAAGGTAACCCTAATTTATTTGTAGGAGGTGGTGTGCTTCATGATGAAAAAGGTAGTCTCCTAATTGCTTATGAAGGTGGTATAAGATACCGAACTAACCATAAAGTTGAAGAACTTGTAGCTCTATATGTCCTTAAAGTGGAAAAATATCTTGGTGTCAATAAAATCCTTGTGGAATAAGACTTCCATAATTTTATCAATTTCCTAAACAACTTAAAAAAGCTTCTTGGACCATTGAAAATATCATTTAAGAGAGCATGTCTTAGGAAAAGAGTTTGTTGAAGTCAAATTTTAACATACTTATCATGAAGGAAACCATTTTTTAGATGCCTTCACTAATATAGGGGTTTCAATTATTACATTCAAAATTTAGACTAAGGATGACTCACTCCCTAATGATTATATTGAAATCATTAATAGAGATAGACCTCCCCTTCCCAATGGTGTTCATGCCATTTTCCCTCATCTACCTATCTCTAATGCTCATGAAACATTATTATTCCCACTCTATTAACCTCCTCTCATGTGTGAACTACATCAAAACTATCCTTTTACATAGCCACTCTAGAAGACTCCCTGTTAGTTTCACCCACTACTTTCCCACTTGCCATAGTCTCCACCCTTTGCCTTTTTACCTCCTCATATTATCCACCATGGGAGGAGATCTCAAAAAAATGAAACATATGACCTATGATCATCTCAAGAATGATAAATTAGCTTGGGAAAATTTAAAAACCTATGGCCTAACAAACTTCATCTCTAATATCTATGGATATGACAAAAATCTCTCTTAAAAATTCATTGAATCCTAGGAGGATAGAATGGTCACCATTAATAACATCACTATTAAGGTCATTTAAGGCCTCATCACTCAGGGTACTAGTCTAAAAATTAAGGATGTTAAGTTCACAAATTTTATTAGGGACTATAAAGAGGAGCATGACAAGTTTATTCAATATGGAGAGCTAATTCCTAAGTGCATAAGTGATTTCCTCTAGAAGGATATTCCCACTCCTTTTGATAGAGTTTCTAAGCAGATAATGTGCTACATTATTTTGGATGGTAGGTACTCCCTTTTCTATCAATTTCATATTCCTATTCTCAATTACTTTCATCATAAAATCCATCTCATCCTTCCTTTTTACATACTACATTCCTTGGAATCTTCCATATTTGAAGTTAAAATGGGTAAAAATAAGGAACCTCTCCACCACACTATCATCTTCCTGATCCATAAGTTCTTCCATGATTCCTCCACCCCACCTCATATTCCCCCCAAATCTACTCCTAAACCCATTCCCAAGTTCCACATTCCTCCTAAAAATTTAAAAATCTTTAGGATTTATACTAAGACTTTCCCATTATTCCCCATTGACATTACTAGTGATGACAATGACCAAGACTACTACCCTCCTTCTAAACCAAAAATATTGGCTTCACTTAAGAACCCCAACCCTATGTTTGATCCTCCACCTCAGCTATCAAAAAAAGGAAAGTGGATAAAATTGAGCCTTAGTATTCCCCTATTCCCATCTCCCTCCCCCCTTCTCACTCCCCTACAATCCTTACCCCAACTACCTCCCCTCTCCCTTTATCCTGGAGGATAACAAACTAGTTGATATTGCTAATAGCTTACAAATTCTTAGATAGACTTTTAAGGTCAACATACCCACATTTATGAAAAATGAGGACCCTTATTAAGGTTCTATAAATTTTTGTTATAAATTAGACATTAAACATGATCAAAGCTCATTATTAAATATCATGTTTGATCTAGTTTGCATTGACATGTTAGCTCATAAGCTTTCTTTGATTTTATTTGATGTTGCTAACATTTGCTTCATATGTTTTCATGTTGCAGGTTCAATAGATCCCCATTAGAATGAATGAGTGTTTAAGGTTTTATACTTCAATGATCAATTTGACCCTTTTGTCAATTTTTGTTCCCTAATCAATTATTTGAATCTAAGTTTAATCATTCTTAAAACCTTAGTCTAAGTTCTTTAGCCTAAGTTTCTATTAAACAAATTCATATTCTTCCTGTGGGTAAATTAATTTAATTTTAGACCTAGTTCAATTTTATCCTAAGTCTTAATGTAATTTATTAACTCATTAAAACCTTAGTCTAAATTTTGTCTTAAGTCTTTATATCTTGAACCCTTACTTCATTGCTTTCATTTTTTATAGGTATGAAAACATGCAATATCACCAAGTGGAAAATATATAAATATCTTGGAAGAAAGATCAACGGTGCAAGGGTGTTCACCCAAAGTCAGTAAATCATAGATCCTTGGAGTGAAAATTGATAGTACATGTTAAAGTGTATAAATCTTGATTGATGATCCATGTTGGAGGCTGGGGTCAAAAAGTGAACATCTAAGATCATTGGTGTGTATTTAATCTTTCAAAAGAAAATCTATAGCAAGCACCATGTCAACATGTCAATGGATATTGAGAAGGAACATAATAGTGCTAAATGTCAAAATCATAGAGAGATAGATACAAATCAATGGTTTACATTCAATCAAATATACAAATAATAGATCAATGGTCCACACTTGATCATGCATTCAGTAGATCAATGGTGTACCTTTAATCCCTCAAAAAAAGATCAATGGCATATGTTCAAACTTGAAAATAAATATCAATGATGCATAACAAGCTAAGGAGTCAAAGATATTAGATTGCACATGATGCTACCATGTGATGCAAGAGAATTCAATCAATGGAGACTATTTGAAAATTAAAAAAAAAGGCATGCAATAATGTAAAGTGGCACAATCTCATAAGTTTAGATCAAATACCAATGACCATGGTGAAATTCAAGGTCAAAAGAATCTTGAAGAGATCAATAGTTCAGATTTGATTGAGATCCAAGATTACATGAGATGATGACACATGTCCAAGTGATAATAGTCACATTTCAAAGATAAATTAGTTGGGTGACATGGCAATGCCACATAGGAATACATATTATATTTGAATATCTTATAGACTCGATCATGTGAAAGGTATAAATACATCATCCAAATGTAATCAAAGTCACAAGAGTGTATGGAAAACCCAAGATTGTGTTTAAATTCATTACATTGAGTTGAGAAGAGTTGGATTATTATTTTCAAAAGGATAATTCAATTAGGATTAAGCCATGGAAATATACAAAGCTATCTCAAAGAAGGTGGTAGAACTTTACCTATCATCAGATTCAGAAGGTCGAGTGTTTAAGGATACATAGTTTGTAGTTACTTCACTAAACATAAGGGATAAAAATTTCTTAAAGTTATTCTAGACAACTGAGAACTAGGGAGTTATAACAAAAGAAGAAGAGAATTTCCTCCCAATAAAGAGATTATATGATGATATTGTGTCAATCTAGATGATGGGACTACACTATGTTACTGCTAAACTAGAGGTATTTCATTGTATCGATGTTCTTGGTCCAATTTTAAAAGAGACTAGAATTGATAAGGGTATGTTAATTCATGAGCATAGCTTAAGTAAAATTGCATATATATTTCTTGTTTCATTTGAGTCATACTAAAAATTACCTAAACCCCAAATAGACCTAACCTCCATTAATTTATGGGCTAAAAATCACAACTTGATGGTCATTTTGGTGAAATGGTTAGAAGTAGGTAACCAAGCCATTATAGATTCTACAAAGAACATCCTTGTAAGACACTTTAGACCTAGAGTTAGGATGGTAATGACAATGTTAAACAAGTTTTATGGATGTGCACATACATCACATGTTAAACCAATGTGGGCCCCTATGGTATACTTCATCATTGAAAAAGTGATGGTTCTTCCATTAGGTGAAATAAACAGTATTTCCCTAAATAGACAAACATATTAAATAAAGAATAAGAAGAGGAAAAAATTCTATAGTGATGTCCTATCTATTATATGCCCTATGTGCAACTACCAAAATCCTAAATCAAAGAGAATGTCTCCTAATGATACCTAAACTGTATCCCAATACTATTCAAAATTACACATCTATAAGTATAGAGACCACATTCAATTTATTTGTGATTATGTTTACCCTGCATTGATCAAATCCATTAATGGTATTCTTATGATGAGAGTAATCCCTCTAATTATTAAGTCTATTGAAGTAATAGGAGACATATGGATCTATATTAACTGCATAGTCATAAGGATTGAAGGAACCCAAAGTGTTCCTCTAAAACTACCAATTCATGTACCTGATAAATTAGGAAAACAATAAATAGCCTATTAGTTGTTTAATGGGATTGATTGAATTTATAAGACCAAAATAAAGGTAATTTTACATAATTTCTCTATGATAATTGGTAAAACTATTTTTAGCAGTGAGATCATATTGAGGTTGCTTCAAATCATAGGTTGTCTTTCAACTTCTAGATTGATGATCATAGGCAATGGGATCCATATAGAAAGGTAAAATAACATTTGAGGATTAAGGTTATTTTTAATATGCCTTATGATCATGAGCCCAGTTTATTTGAATTCACATACACTAAGGCATCCAAAAGCTATGAATTTTCTAGAGGATTAAAGGAACACAACATAAAACCTGAGTCTAAATTGGATAAAGATTAGAGGAAGTTAGGCCCTAGGTAGTACCATCTGATTGATGTTGGTTATTATAAGCATCCTTCAATAAAAGTACAAATAGAACATAGACCAAAAGAGAGAAGGCTAGGTGAAATTACTTCAAGTTCATCAGCTCCTGAATCTTCAAATATAACAAAGCAATATCTACCTCAACAGGAGGTTCATATGATAGCATTGGATCCTAATTAATCTATTGGAGATGCACTCAAAATGTTATCTATGATATATGATTTATATTCAGATGTAGTAGAGAAGGTTTAATAAGTCAAACAAGATAAGGTAAAGTTATTGGACTTGATGGTTATTGACACTTCTAAGAGGAAAGCTAAGACTACCATTATCTCAAAAGCTAAGAAACCTAAAGTGACTATCAAACCACCTTTGGAAAATGTCAATCTATTCAATGAAGAGAATATAATATATGGTCCACCTATTCTTGAATGGTTCATTTATGAACCAAGGTTAGAAAATCTACCTACTTATCATCCATGGGATTTAGTCAAAGCTAGTAACATTCATATGAAATAGGAGTTAAAACCATGGATCATTACCTTGAAAGAGGAAGACGCAAAGATATTGGCTACTTCAATTCAATTAATTGGCATACAAGTAGGAATGAAAATAAAATAAATGAGTCAATCCTTAGTTGGGGTCAGATTTGATCCAAATACTATTGGTTTACAAAGAGTGATTGAGACAATAGTCATGGAGGATGGTGAAGAGATTATATATCAAAAGGTGGAGCCTTTAACCCATTTGACTTAGGAAAAGTGAGGATCCAATATTTAAATATGATGTCTTAGAGTTGGTATAATCATAGTAAAAAATGTTTTAAGGTGATATTATAGGGATAAATCAAGAAAATAAGAACTTAGAAGAACAATCTATCCTATCAGTCCCAGGGAACATTTTCACTAGATTTGAAGCCATTATGTATGACATATTTAGCTATTTGAATTCAATAAGGTATAAATAAGATATGGTGAGTAAATAGAGTACTATGGTTATGTACCAAGTGAATAAATGGTAGGGTTCATACAATAAGGTAAATTAATTGATCAACGTATTAACAGAAGACCAAATTCCTAAGTTTAAACTAGTCAACCGAGCTCATTTAAATATGGTTATGGTAATCTTGATATAAAATATCAAGGATTTAAAAAAATGGTCCAAGGGCATGGAAGGTCATTATAAATATTTCAAGCAATTAGAGAATTGAATGGTGCATATGGTAAGGAACTTGATCAAGGACCCAACTACCCTCAGTCCTATAGGATTTGTAATAGATGAAGAATTCCAATACAGTGATAATTCATGTAAGAGGTGAAGAATAAAAGCCAAGGTAAAATAAGGGCATCTAATAAAAGAATCTTGGACATGATCCTATCTATAGAGGAGAAGATAGGTGATGCTAGGAGAATTAAGGAGGCCTTAGATAGCGCTGATAATAGCTTCAAAGAATTGACAAGATAATAAGAAGAATTACTCATGGAACCAATTATCAACCTCAGGTTAATTGGTGAGAAACATGACAAAGCAATGAAAATCTTGGAATAAAATAAAAAACCAAAATCTCAAAGTAAATTATGTTGACTTAAAATATTTAGTTGTATATGAACATGTACATCATTTGAAAATAGAATATTATATTTTGTAAAAGCATGTGCAACTTTGTAATGCACATTGCTTATAGTTTAGTCTACTTGTAAAGTGTCTAATTCTAGAATTTTTTACAAGGATAGTTGTCCTTGACACTTGGATAATTATCATCTAATTGTGATTAAACAACATACCTCAAAGTCTTATATAAGAGGGGGTATTATCATTTGTAGGAAGAGGAAGTTTTTAGAGCAAAAAACTTTATGTAAATTTTGGAGAAAGTAATACAAGTAATGGAATTCTACAAAGATTATGTTGTATGTATTTGTGTGATTGTTATCATGGCTTCTTCCTCAAGTATCTAGTCTAATGTTTAGATTTGAATTACTTTCAAGAATTCTAGATGTGTATATGTTAATATAGAGTTGTCAATTTGAACTTACGCTAGGTTGATTTAAAGATTTTAAATTCATTTCATTTCCATTACTTTTTTTGAAGATGTATAAATTCAATTTTATTTTAGAAGTAAATCTATAAAGTGAATTTGATTTCTTATTTACATTTTTACAAATATCCTTAGAAATTTTCTTGGTATATGATAGGATCTATAATTTTGGCAAATTCATGTCATATGTTGGTTTGATTGCATATCTTTGATGAAATATAAGCTTTGTCATGATGTCTAGATTGAAGATTAGTAACATCCTTCTTTCTTCCCTGCCCTTCCTATTTTCTCTTCCTTTTGATCAAATCATTGTAATGTATCTTTTCATTATAAATATCCATGCTAGATTAGGTTTTAGGCTATAGGTTTTGATCATAATTCACTATACCTAGTTCAAATTACTTTAGTCTTTCATAAATAAGCTTCAAGACCATGGTTGCTCCCAAAAACCACTTACATTTCATTTTATGAACAACTATATAGCTTGGATACTACTCCACCATAGATATCAAGAATATCAAAACCATCGACTCATGTAATGGATTCATTGAACTAGAAATGAGAAGTGTTTATCAACAATATTAAAACCCTATGATACATTTTCATGCATCAATAGGCATTATTATTATTGTTACTATTAGGAAACCCATTTGTAGGTTTGTTGAACCTCTGATAAGAATAGTTTCTTTTTAGAATTTTACACAATGTTACATACTTATTTTTGTAACTGAAGAAAAATAGTTCAAATTTTTTGAACCATTTTCAATATGGAGTCATTTTCATTCTTAGGTGCCTCTAAATTATGGACTTGAGTGATACTACTAGATTTTGGCACCATAGCTCATTGATCTTGTGGATGAGATCCATTTTTAGTGTTATTTAATAGTCCTAGGTTTTGACCAGGATGAGCATGACTCAAAGGTAAATGGTTTAAAACTTGAGTTTGATTCAAATCAGGCATGTTTTGATTAGCATTTGGGATGGAATTTAGTATAGGAAAATTAATATTGATATTAGGAGTAACATATGCTAGTTGACTTTGGGTTTGTATTTGATCACTAATTTTCATAGATTTAGCATAGGCCAAGGCTAATGTATTTTTAACTCCAACAAGAGTCTCAAGTCTGCTCCCTTTCTTAACCCCCTGCATTTTTTCTCTACCACCCTCCTCACCTTCTCTACCCCTCCTCCTAAATTTAAGGAAATATTGGAGTATCATAAGAAAATTTTTAGACTATCCAAGCTTGAAGATGAAATAGACCTTCATAAATCCATCTTTCTCTAGAAGTACAAACTTAATAAACTAATCATAAATGATGGCATATATTTTACTAAAACTGATCTCATTGAAATTAGTTCCAAAGTTTAAAAAATCAAGGAAAGGCTCCATAATATGGAAAATCAAAATGCCTCCCTCAATGAGGATATTATAAACTTCATCAGCTATAGCAAATTCACCATGCTAAAGAGTATACAAAGCATGGATACTTTGAATGCCCTAGCAGAAGGCAAAGATGAAATGTTGAATCTCACTCCAAGGAAACCAAATTGAAGGGCATTTCTAGAGACATGCTTGAACTTAATCCTAGTGGAATTTATTTTCTAGAATATCTCACTCATAAGTGGGCTAAGGAATACAAAGATTGGATGAATCCTAAAAATTAGTTTGTTACTTTTATGCTACTTGTATCCTACTTTTATGTCTCTTCTTTTGTTATCTCTTTATTCTAGACTTGTCTTATTTGGGTTTTAGACATTTTTACTATAGATCTGTCATGGGTAGGGTCCCCATTTAAAAAACCCACAAACTCTTTTATTTTAGCTCTCTAAGTGGTAGGGTCCCCATTTAAAAAAAAACCCACTTTTACCAATACTATAAACAAGACTATGCTAGAAGAAATGACAAAAAATGGATGATAATGAGTCTACATCATCACTCAATGTTTTATATCTCCACTCATAGATTCAAATATGTTTAACAAGTTATGTCATATAGTTAAAGAGCATGAGTTCAAAATTATTACTTTGAATAAGCTCAAATATACTTTAAATTCTCCTTTGACTTCAAATGGCAAGTTTCAAAGAAAGCCAAATTATAAGAGAAACCCCAATGAAATCAGTAACAAAGATACGATTAAATTTAATGTGATTTCACAACCAACACAAAATATTCAATTACAATCTCCACCAAAGAGGAAATTATCAAGGCTACCATCAACTCCTCATGAATTTTTTTTCCAAAATCTAATTGAATATAATCTCATCTCTCTTGCTCCACCATTGGAAGTAGACATGTCTAAACCAAATTATAAATTTTTTGATAGCATTACATATTTTGACTACCATCAATGTATTAAAAATTCCACAAACATATATATCAATATCAAGCACAAGATTAAATATCTCATTGATGGGAATATTATTAATATTAGCACAACTAATGAAGAGGCTAGGCCAAAATTAAAAGTTAATTTTTTCAAATATCCTTTTCCAAATCATGAAGTTAAAAATAAACCTAATTATAAATTACATTATGCATGTAATACTCAACCTTATATTTCTACATATGGGCATCCATTGATAGCATTATTTGTATAGTTACAAACACTAATCATGATTTCCTGACTACATTTTATGATAGTTTAGTTTTTAATGATGATTCATATAGACATGAACTCTTTAATCATGCATATTGTTACAATATATCCATACATAATTTTATGAGATACATTAGATCAAGTGAAAATTAATGCACCATAACACTCCTCTACTCTCTTGGTTATACAAATCACTATTTATAAGATACTTATAGAGTGGTCTAATATTTTTATGGTTATACACATGATACTCTTGGGCATATAGTACTACCTTTACAAGTGGGACCTCATATATTTTCCAGCCCATTGTTAGTTCTACCAAGCATGGGGTATTTGGGTTGTTATTAGGACACCCTTTGATAAAAAAATATTTGAGAAGTACCTTGTATAGTGCATAAATGTCTTAAAGTATTAATGGTAATCAAGAGGTCAAAATTCCAAGAATATAATATGAATATCCTTTGGAACCAATGAGATTTACTCCTAAAGAATATTTGTTTGGCACATACATTTATAAACATTGAAATGAAATAATCTACAAAACTATTCAATAGCATGATCTAGATATTCAAAATCATATTACAAAATTAATTTATCCATATATTTATGAGCATGATCCAGTTAGACATGAGCATAATCAATCAATTCCAAAGAGCATGGTGCATTCTCCTAAGAATAAAGTGGCACATAAAAATATGTATTTATCTCCTTAGGCACCATAGGTTATTCAAAGTGTTTCACCACATGTACATTTATTTACATCTTCTCCTATTACACATGAGGATATAGGTTTACTTGCATATATAATCAATGATTTAAATGGTTATATCACATCATATGATTCATTTTTAGATTCATAGGCATCTAAATTTGTCACTTACTCTTCATAATAAGTCACTCTTTAATACCATGAAGTTGGGTATCCATGTGTGAATCTTATTGAAGATATCTTTTTTTGTACACAACCTCATAATTCCTCCCAACCCACTAATTAGGCTAATTATCTTTACTAGTTATTTACATATTTAATTTTACTTCATTTCTTCTTATTATATCTTAAAATCTAAGCCTTATTATAGACCTTGGATTTATATTCAATTTGTGCACTTTCCTTCCTAATTTTCAAAATGATTCAAATAATCCAAAACAACTATCTTATAATGATTTCAATGCCCATTCTTTATGGCATCCCACTTAATTACTATGGAATATATATCATGTTATGGCTTCTATTGCACTTACATGATCACATTTTTCTAATTTTACACACTATTTGATCACACATAGACCCTTTCCCATTAGGAGGTATACATTATTTATCTATATCAATAATTTATGATACTTTTCTATGATTATTTTAAACATACATTAAGGGCATGTCATTTTCCATCCTTCTTGCCACACTATTCTTTAGCACCTTGTTTTGGATTGTTTGAATCTCTCCCATTTGTTCTATTTTTTAAGACTTTATTCTTGGTACTTTTAAAACATTTTGAAATTAAAATCTTAAAAAATTTAAACTATTTTTTTAATTTAAAAAAACACATATATGTCAAAAATAATAATAAATAAAAATATTTTCAAAAATTCAAAAATCAAATGTCACTAGTTTACTTATTTACATATATCATCTATGTTTAAGTAGATAGTATACTTCATTTATTTTTTAAATACACATTATCAAAGTTATGGTCGACATCACTAGATCATATAGATGCATAAGTTTGTGATAGGTATGAGACTAACAAACACAAAACACATAATTTTAAGTTAAATGAAATCAATACAATGATATTGCATAAAATAAAGAGGAGACAAAATACCAATCTATTAAATGAAAGAGATCATCAAATTAGATGTACATATAGTAAAGTGTTGAGTAACTTCTCCACAAAATTTGGTTAACAAACCCTTAGAATATAATAGTAATTCATCCACAAATAGTGGTCAATAGAGCCAATAAATGAGTAGTAACTCCCATACCCAGAATAGCTAGTCAAGGGAGTTACTTCCTAGTCATCTGGTCAAACTTTACACCTAAGCAAGATTTTATATGAAAGTATGAAAAATCCAAGTGATGGGAAAAATATCATAATAAATAAATATGGGAAAAATAAAGAAAACCTACTCTAAACCCCCCTATAAACATAACTTAGGTGGGTAGTGTAAAAATATGGGTCCCAGTAATTAGGCTTGATAAGGTACCCATGTAAAAATCAATCTCTCATAACTTGTAGAAAAAGAGAAAACATGTAGGAAAAACTAACCACTAAAATATAGACATGAAGAAGAAGAGGCTAAAATCCCCCCTAGAAGATAATGTTGTAGTATCCTGATCCTCAAAAAGAGCTTGCAAGTGAACATACTTGTTCTTAGTAAATTTTTTTTTGAAGATGTTTGTTGTCTAATCTATCATCTAAAAGTATCTCAGATCAATGATGTCTCCATAAATGATCTCTTTGATGAAGTGCATTTGAATCTATATGTGTTTGTTTCACTAACGCTACACTAGATTCATGCAAATCTAAATAATACTTTGGTTGTCATAGCAGATGATAGTAGGTCATCTAAAATTGATACCAATCTCTATAAGAATCCCTTAAAGATAAATGGACTCAGCGGTATCATTTAAAAACCCCTATACTCCACCTCATTAAATGATAAATAAATACCATTTAGCTTCTTGTTTTACTAATGTTGGGGTTTGTATTGTTATTATAGATTAGGTGCTAGAGTCTATCCTAATGCTCTAGCACACTAGCCCTTTTATGTAAGACCATGGTCTTGTGCACTCACCCAAAGCACATAGTTGGAGACCAATTCCCATAGGTTTTGTTGCTTAGTGTTATTGTCTTATTCATATTCTTCCTTTTATGTATTTAAATAGATACTATGTAAAAGTGCAAAATAAACTACTTGATTCTCGTGTTTCCAAGCCCTACCACCATGATTACATAGACTAATTCCATCACTAGTTAATATTATTACCTTAGAAAAAGAAAAGGTGAGTTAGGTTCCATAATAAGTTTATTTATTACTCTCAACTTAACACAACACATTCAATAGTGATGAACACAATAAAATTATGTAATGTTTGTAACTCATATATTAAGTGTGAGCATCCAAAAATCAACCACCATATATCCATTACAATAGGGCTATTTATACTTGTTTATCCCTGACCAAGTGTCTACATCATTAATGTTAAGAATAAATAACTAATGGACTCTCAACAGACTAAGAGTCATGGTCTTAATTAACTAGCTTTTCCTAAGGACCCAAGCATGTGTGCCCTCTATATACTCATACTATATTGGATCATTACTACCATGTATTCATATTATCATGGTTGGTGAAAATATTCCAATAAATAAGGTCTAAGTGCCCCATATGAGTCACTCTTTAACTACTCTTACTTCCCACGTGCTCCCTAAGTCTTCTACTTTAGTTTTGAGTCCTATGTTCTCAGGTTCCTCATGACTAAATTTTTTAGTTTTAAGTCCTATGTTCTCAGGTTCCTTGTTACTAACTCTTCTTTAACTGGGTCCTCTCACACTAGGTATTCCATGCCTTTGTCTTCTTGTGATCTATAGGTTCCACACCATATTTGTTATACTCCTATTAAGTTCCATGTCATAGTCTTTCTGTGGTATGGTCCTTCCACATCATGTTGGTCCTGCACCAAAGTGGACAATACTTAGCCAAAATGTGGGGTCAACATTACCCCACACTATGCTCTTATTCCATCAAAAATTTAGGTCCCACTTTCTCAATATCCTTCTTAACATTATCTAAATATTATAATGCCTTGAGAAACTTAGTATTTAATTCTATACGGCCTCTTTCTATCTCTTCATCTCCTTAGGTTGGCTAGATGTCTCATTGGCCTTCTTGACTAGTTCATCCAAGGACATGGTGGTATCCTTATGGATGTATTCAAGTGTTGATACTTCCTTGATAAACTATACTTGGATGGATTTAAAACTTGTATTTATTTATTGATGATGAGTATTGATGGTTTCCTCCATCATCTCCACATCTTTGAATGCCTTAGCGTGCTCGACATGGTCCATTATTAAGAGCATAACATAAGACATTTTCTACCTCTGGGATTATTAATCTTGGATTCAAGCCTCCAATATTTTATTTATGTGTACTAACTTCTCAAAAATTCCATCTAAAATTGAGATGACCTCTCTAACCCTTTCTAGGGTATGCTTGTAGACTTCTATTACCTTGATGAATTGTTATGCTAGCTCTAGTCCCTCATCTTTTGATATGGGCTCCTCCTTGAATAATTTTAGTAGGATGTTAAACAAGGTCTCTAATTTTCTTGTGGCATCCCCTTTGAGAGGTACATCATCTATCAATGTTGGATCCTATTCCAAATTTATTTTATAGAGGTTTAATGTTCTCACTTTTGCCTATGTAGCCTCTTTAACCTATTGCTTCAGAGTAGCCACTTCCTTGGTGAGTGTCTATATGGTAGTGATTTCCTTACTATACATACCCACAATTTGCTCATGTTTCTTATTGACCATGTGTGTATTATAATCTAATAGAATGTTTTATTGTATGACCTACATGACCAGCTTCAAAAATATAGTGCTCACTAGAAGAGGGGAGATCTTTTAGGGATCCACCCATAGTGACTTGGGTAGTATAAGATCATCAAGTCCTAATGAGAGGCTACCTTAGGGAATCTCAAATTCCTACTCCTCATTATACACATGCTTCCTTCTTTCCAAGGTTGCATCCTAAGGAACGAAGTGTGGCCAAAT
The DNA here is from genome assembly GCA_037957365.1 of Torreya grandis. NCBI lineage: Eukaryota > Viridiplantae > Streptophyta > Pinopsida > Cupressales > Taxaceae > Torreya > Torreya grandis. The sequence goes on from JARHVA010001712.1 coordinate 1,574,766, forward strand.
ATATAACATCTTGTCAAGGATGCCAAATAGATAACATTTACATAGATTGGTAGCTACATCATCACCAAGATATTTTGTAGACCTAACTATTACCTTCCCTTTAGTAGAGTCATACTCTAGTTTGAACCCTATGTTGATAGCCATATAATTTCTACCTATGATCATTTCACTCATTTCTTCCTCACCATCCACCTCTTTGCCATAAAGTTGTCCCACATCAAATAGAGAGTCATCAGAGATAGTGTCCTCCTCTTACACTAGGGAGGGAGTCTTTTTAGATTCAAAATTTAATGTCTAGACCTATATTATATGGATTTCCTACTAAAGCAATTGTTATGTGGTCTAATTTTATCTCTTATAAGGATGCTTTTAGGGGAGATGGTTGTGATGTTTGAGGGGGTGGGAGTGAAGTGAGAGAAATGTGTAAAGGATAAAGTAGAGGTGGAGGGAATTGTGGTAGTGGTGACTTAGGTAGAGATGGTTGAGGAGGTGAAGGGCATGGTTGAGATGGGTGTGGTGGAGAAGGGCAAGGTGGGGATGGGTGAGGTGGAGATGGGCATAATGGAGATGGTTGAGATGGAAAAGGGTAAGGTGGAGATGGGTGTGGAGATGAGGGGCCTTGTTTTAGATCTTGGTCAATCTTCTACCACTTCGGTGGTGCCTATTGACCACTCACATTGGCCTCATACTCAGCCTTATTTTTATTATTTAATGGTGGAACTAATGAAAGCTTTTCCTTAGGGTGTCCTCCATTTGGATCCTTTAGAGGGAACAACATTTAAAATAAGTTGTACAAATTCTCTCCTACCATTATCTATTTGACCTTTATGTCCATCAGGTCCATCTCATTCCTCTCCTAATAGGCCTTTTTACCTAGACATACAAATATTTTTCTAAGAGTATGAATCTATAAGTCTATCTTCTCAACCTCCAAGGTAATGGGTTGTGCATCATAGATCTGGTTCACAAAGTCCATGAAGTACCTCATTGAGAATGCATATGGTAAATTAAACTATAAATAAATTTATATAGAAGGGATCATCCTTATGTGTACAAGGGATAAGTGCTACTTCACTACAAACTAGGCTTGTTCAATAGCCAAATGAGGCAAATCTTTTAGGATGTGCCACTCATTTCCAAATGTTTCCTTCATGTTATTTTACCTATACCTAATCTTGATTTTTTATGAGGGGGTAATGTGTTAAATGCATGTGAATGCCTTATAACACTTAGTAGGGTACTTGTGCATGGGTGGGTATATCTACTTCAGTGCTCTTGAGTTGTATTATGGTATGCTAATCTCACTAAAAAATAATAAGAGAATAAATACCCCCCATGTAAATCTATGTTTGTGGATCAAATGGGTTTTATCTACATCTTCAATAATATTCCAACTAAAATTCATGGCCCAATTATATTATAAGCCTTGGGTTACCTAGTGTGTGATGTATTGGTGTGCCATGTCAACTTCTTTTCACTAATTGGTCCCACTGATCTTGATCATAATGATCCCTACCACAACTTGGAGGGTGGTATCCTATAGGTTTTTTATGTGCATGGCATGGCCCTACTTCTAGTACATGAGCACCATAGTAGTCTTTTAGACCTCTTTGGTGTCTATTAGGTCATCGACCACATCTAACCTTGAGTATTGTAGCCATGTAACCTTACTTATCCTCTTGAGTGTGATCTTTATACTACACCCAAAAAAGTATATATAGTCCTCATAGACATGTAATATAAGAAACTAAATCTCCTTCATGGGTTTTCCAAAGTATGGTAGATTGAAAAGTTGGAAGAAACCTATAATGTCCAATGCAATGAAGATATTGAGATAAAACATCACTTGGTCAAGTGAAAATGGTGTTAAAGAACTCAAATCGATAGTCATTTTGAAGTTCAATCACATTTCCAAGTTACTAATGGTTATAATCAAAGATTATGTAAATGGAGACCTTGGATACCCAATTGTCTACATGAAACACTAATTTTGGATATTACATTTCATCGATTAGTAGAGGTGGGGGTAAGGATGATTAAGTCTTCTTTACTTTGCATGTCATGCATACTTCCTCTCTCTTCATGCATTAAACTTGCTCTTTTGGAGTCTCTTCCCTAATTAAAACTATGTCTCCTCCACATACCTCTTCTTCCTCTAGAATTACAGGTAATGGTTCAGTTCGCATGGCCTTTTTATTAGGATACATCACCCTTCATGGATCCCAAAGGTTGATGTGTGGTTGTCCAACATTTCTAAATGAATGCATGGTTATGGCTAATGACTTTGGCTTTTCAAGCTTGAGTACCCTCTAATGGTAGAATTTTTCATGTTGTAACTTGTAAACTCTCTCTATCATGGCCATGTTTTAAAGTTCCCCCTATGTTTTAATTGGTAAGAAGTGATTATTTCCTTAATACCTATATTAAATCATGACTTTTCCATATTCTTGCTCTAGTATTCACTTGTTTATCTCTGGTATTTGCTTCTTTGGTTTTGGTAATCACAATTAAATGCAAAGATAAAGATTAAAAAGAAGTTAACTAGATAATTTATACCCTCGAAGGAGGTTCACTATCATTACTAATTTCCCTTCACCTATTACTTCATGTCATTAATGTGGATCTTTATTAGCCACTACACTTTGATCATTACTTTTAGTATTTAATGATTTTAATAGTATTATCATGTCATGCCTTTGGCACATTTCTTTCTATAACTAATCTTTCAGCATTAATGTCACATCCCATCTCACACTTTCCTTTGAAGTGGATGATAACTCTTTCCCATGCTTTCCTTTTTGTGGAAGATAGTTATCTTTCAAAATTCAAACTAATGGTAAGAACACCCTATCCTTAAGCTTCATAATTCATGTTCCTTAGATGACTTACATTCCTAAAGAACCTCATATGCTTATGTAATTTGTGCACCTGTGAATCTTTAAATTAAGATTTTAGATCTCTTTTACCCCACAACAAACTGAGTTGTGGTCCTCCATGAAAATAAAAATAATACATTAAAGAAAATTATATTTAAAAAACATTTGTATGCAATAAAGGCAACACTTTTACTGAAAATAATAAATCCTAAACTAATGGTAAAATCCTTATTGATTAAAATACATAATCTATTCAGAAGTGGAATATGGCTAGAATAAACTTCTATTATAATGCCCAAGAAGGAACTAGCCATCAAACCTTTGTAATTGACATGCTATGATAGGTTAAATTCTATGAATGATGAAAGGATCATCCTAGTGAATCCAAAGCTTTTGAGGATGGTGCATAAACTTGGATTCATATAGTATGACCTTCATACCCAAAGTAAAAGTATTGTGCTTTAAGTGGTGGTCATGCCATGCCTTCTATTTGCATTTTTCCACATCATAACTCTAATGAGTACAAAAATAGGCTTCATCAAGTTGTAATAAAGCACCTAGGCATTCCTTAAAGGATGAATCATCATCCAAATATCCTATGTATGTTATATAAAGAGATGGTATTAAAAACGCAACTAGAAGGACTACTTATATACCATATACCAAATTGAATGGGTTAAACGTATTCAGGTGCTTTTAAGTCATTTTATAAGCCCACAAGACTATAGATACCCTATCATCCAAGTCCATTCAACTAATGTTGAAAATATTCATTAGGGTGGCACCTAGGATATTTTTGAAGGCCTTGGTAGTGCCATTGACTTGAGAGTGGTACAACACCATTTTATGATGTGCAATCATGAACTTATTTACTAAGACATAAATTGTTTCATTCAAGAAATGGGTACTGTAATCACTAGTAAAACTTAGTGGGCATCTAAACTAAGTTATGATATTCTCCCAAATGAATCATGAAATAGTCGTAGTGGTATAATATTTTGTAGGCATAGCTTTAGCCCAATACATTAAGTATTTAGTTGCTTTGATGATGTATCAAGAACCTATTCTTCACCTAATGAGAGTAATGGGGTAAAAAAATCAATGGCCCATTTCTCAAATGGTACCTAAGAAGGAATTGGTCATAGAGGCATATCATCTCATCATTTAGGTTTTCCTACATGCTAACATATGTCTTAATATATAATGTATTTTTTAATATCTTAGAAAAGAGTAGGCCACCATAATCCATCCATTAAAACTTTATGCACGATAGCTTTTCCATCACAATGTCCTTTGGTAATACCTTCATGAACTTCTCCAAGTACCTCAAGATGTTCATGTTGCATAACACACCATCAAAGAATATTGTCATGGCCAAGTTTTTAAAGATCCCCTCCTATGAGTTGAAAAGGTATGGTGAAAACTGTGAATTATTTATTGGCCTAAGAAGTGAGACAATCAGGTGCTAAGCTAGTGGTCAAAAAAGTGACAATGTACTCTAGTTCATTAGGTACACAAGTAATATGTAAGAGTTAAACATCAACTAATTCATCCTCTATGGTATATAGTGGTTCTCTAGACTCTATCTAGGATAGGTGGTCAGGTCCAAAATTGACTTTCCCAAGTTTCATTATGATGGAAAATTAGAATTCTTAGAACAACATGATTCAATGGTAGATCTATCCATGTAGCACTAGTTTATTGATGAGGTACTTCAAAGCCTCATGATCTATATAAAATACAAAAAGAGTGGATAATAAGTATTGTTATAACTTTTTTAGATCATAAACCATCAATAATGCTTTGTACTTCATAGTGGTTTTCAACTAGAGTGATTTTCCTATTAGCAAAGTAGATTGGATGATCTAGGTGACCTTCACTTGGTTGTGGAAGGATTGTACTAATGACCATCCTAGATGCATCAACATGGACATGGAATGATTTTGTCTAATTAGGAAAGTAGAGGATAGGATTGGTGACTAGTTTATCCTTTAGTGTCTCAAAAGCTTCTTTATAGGAGGAAGTCCATATGAAGTTCTCATTATGCTTTAGAAGTTCCTTCAGGTGCATGACAATCTTTACATATCCACAAATGAACTTTATAAAATAACTAGTATTTCCAAAAAAGTCATGGACCTTTCATTAAGTCTTAGGCACTAGGATGTGAAGAATAATAGACATTTCGCTAAGTGTAATAGAAGTCCTTCCTTACAAATAATATGTCATAATAACACACCAAATGATGTAGTAAATAAGTACTTCTTTAAGTTTAAATATATTTTTAAGACTTGATGGTACTCAAGTATAAGCCTAAGGTTATAACAATGGTCCTTGAATAAACCATAAACTATCCAATCATCCAAGTAAACTTGAAGAAACTTATGGATGGAATTCTTAAAGGCTTCAACATCTACTCATGAGAACATAGTTAGGGCATTATTCAACCCAAAGGACATGATAATATATGTGAAGGATCCCCATTCAATGGAAAACATTATCTTTAGTTGTTCCACTTCAGCTATTTGCAATTGATGTTATCTCAAGAAGCCATCAGTGAAGGTATATATCTCACATCTAGCAACACCTTCAAAGATTTCCTCCATAAAAGGTGTTGGAAAGGGGTCAGTGATATAAGATGAATTAAGTACATGGTAGTCTATGCAAATACATATACATCCATATTTATTGATACTAATCACCATGGGATTAACCCATTCAAATTAATCAATGGGGGTGATTATTCTAATGGGTAGCATACTATCGATGTCCTCTTTGATGCATGCTCATAGATTGGGATTCATTTTATATGGCCTCTTTCTAACTAGTCGAGTACCCTCAATCAATTTGATATGCATCTTTCCTAAATATGGATGGAATCCCCTCATTACACTATAATTTCTTGGAAAGACATCTTGATATTCCTTTAACAACTCAAATATTTTTGAAATCTCAATGTCAATCCAATAATTTCCTACCATAGCTATATTTGGTTCTTACTCCATGTTGACATTGCATTGAATAGTATGAATGGTCCAACTATAAATTTTATTTATATTAGCACTAGTATCATGAATAACTCATGTTTAATATTCTATAGGGACATCAAAATGGGTTATCAAAGGATTAAGTGGATTAGATCCTTCACCTTCTTCTATGTGAAACACTAGCTTCTATTTACCTAGATAGATTATTGATCAAGCATTGGTTCTAGATGGAGATAGCTTATGTTAATGATTTATTAAAGAGATGTAGAGGTTATTTAGGAACATGACGTATAGTCCTTAGACAATATTTAATGGGAATTAGGTCACCAACAATTTCTTCATGTATGGCTTGGAGGGTGAGGTGTAAACCTATTATTGGAGAAGGATAAGATAGGGTTGATTTCATGTTTTCCTTCAAAATATGCCAAAATTAGGTCCCTATGTGTTTTTATTCATGAACATATCATGCCCTTTCCTAAGTATGTAAATTTCCATAGAATGCATGTACCCATAAGTACTCCAGTAAGTATGACTCTTCATTTATCCACATTTTCTCACACACTTCTATTTGACGTTCAAGTGATAGTACTCCACTATATCTGATTACTCCCCCAGCATGATGTAACTAGTGATGTAGGTTAGAGTGTACTTTATCCTACTAAAGGAATAGCTTATGCTGGGTTTTCCACCATCTTATAGTTATACCATCTAAGAGATGAAATAATGACCTCATATGATCACTTTGAGTGTCATATAATTATTCAAGGCATTGTATGAAGTCACATACCTCCCTTTGTCCATGGAACCATGGAGCCTCATTGAGACTTTCAAGTGGTGCCTCTATGATTGGTCCCCTCATTACTTGATCAGTGACAAGGTGCATAAACCCATGACATTTACAAAACTAGCATAGAATGGTCTCCTAACTTTCAATTACACTACACACTCATCTAATGAGGTTGTAATTATTATTTTCCAAAAAATTACAAGCATTGATTTTAGTGTCAAAGTGTGACTTAGTTTTTGACCATCTGAGAATGCCATTAAAATTTGGATCCATTTGCTCATCATCTCTTGTAGTGACATTATGAATGTGGTTAATGTCTACTTCCACTTTTATGGGTTATTTTTAAGGGGGGGCCTATGTTTGATCCAAAAGAATAACAATGTCTTAGTCAGTATTCTCAAAACTAATATACCACTTCTTACAACCTATATATACATTATTTTCATAACATCAAGGCCATCCCAATAGAGTTGGTAAGTCATCTACCTTAGCTAATTCAAGAACCTTAAAATTTGCCTTGAGAGCTACTCTAAGTATATCAATCATGGTGTTTTTTAGGACACCTATTGGTAAAGCATGATTATTTTTATACATGAACAACATGTGAGGTGATGGATATAGTGCTAGACTAGCCATTTTTCATTAGGCATATTTGGTGAGGACATTCACTTGTATGCTAGTGTCAATTAGTATGTCCTAGATTACCCATCCACTGATGGAAGCATTGACTAGGATCTCTCTATCTTCTAAGGGGGAAAGGGAATAGAAGCGTACTATATCATAACATGATTCAAGAGATGATCCTTAATATACCAAGTCTTTTAGGGTTGAGAATCATTTAGTGCTTATGCTTGATTCTTAAGCCAAACACTTAGTTATGGGACAATGTATTCATCCATCATGTGCTTGCATGATTCTTAGAAGTCATCATGAACCACATTTTGTGGTTCAGCTTCCCTTTGCATAGTAGCACATTATGTTGTTTCTTTATCTTTAATAAATTGAATCTCTCCTTGGATTTCTCATATAAATGCCATCATATCTTGGAATACATCATTATCCTATTGGGTATCAGGACTCTTTCTTGCTCATGGTTTTTCACACTAAAATTTTTCAATATTATTTGAGATAGATTAAGACTATATGTTGCACATGGAAAATCTACTTATTGAATAGTTGGGGTGATTGAATGCACATGCCATTATGGTTTCTCAATTTGTATCATGCTAACACCCTTTTCATTTGACTCCTTAGTGATAGCTATGTATAAGTTAGGACACTCTTCTAATCAATGATCCTTTTTATATACAACACATGTGGGGTAGTCTAGACATTATCTTTAGTAATGGTGTAGGGATCCACATTTTTAACATGTCCTTGGTGAGAAATGACCACCTACTCATCCTCATCCTCTTCTTTGACCCTAGTAACCACCATTATCTTTTTTTTTGGCTTTAGAAGTCTATCATGTATCATACATTCATGCTTCATGGATGTCACCAATCAATTAGGAGTCATTAGTGTCATGACTATTGGCATCACATATATTAAAATAATCAGATAACTTTAAGTGTGTTACTCATTGAAAAATAGGGAAAAAACATGATAGATTTCACATGACTACTTTAATACAACATAGATGTTCTTTCATGAGAAATTAATTTGGGTGTGAGTGTGACCTTCAAATTTATAGTTAATATACCAAAGATAATTATGAGTATCATGTGCATTATTTATAGTTAATTTTTCAAGCTAGGATTCCATTGAAGCTATTTGAGCTTTCATGAATGGACTGATCCTTGTATCAATACTTCTAACTAATTTATCATAGAGGTAAGCTTCTAAGGCCTTATGTAGGTTAGTGAAAGTCTTCTAAGATAATGTTTAGCAGAAGGGTAGTAAAAAACCTCCCATGAACCATTATGCATACTATGTAACATCGATTTCAAATGATAGCTTTAATAAGAGCATTTTAAACCTTGTGTTATACTCTCATACACTTTCATTAAGTTTCTACTTGATGTCCTTTAGTGAAAATATACTTTGTTGTTCAAATTCTAGAATGTCAAACTCTTGAAGAAATGTTGTTTTAAGTTGATCATATTTGATGACATCTTTTTGAGGGTCAAACTTTCTATACCATTTGTGCATGCACTCCAAAACTATACTTGTCAACTATGTGGATTTATAATCAGAAGAGGTGATGCCTCACATCCTCCAAATAAGTTCACATCTATGGATGTGCTTAGTTGTATTCTCTATCCCTTGATATTTTGGTAAGTGAAACATCATTTAGTAATATACCATTATTGGTTTAAGTGCCTAAACTGGTGGTTATTGAGAACCTCTAACCCCTATCCCTTGAGGGGGAATTCTACTACCTCCTCTTATGCCTTCACCTACTCCTCCTTTAGTGCCTCCAATAGCATCACTCATGATATGGGGTGTGATATCTAGGTAATTAACTAAACTTAGGGCTGTACTATATCCACTTTAAGGGATAGGTCCTCTAAGCATCCTAAATTATGCCATAAAATTTCATTGAGGAGGGAAGGAAAGTGTTAAGACTATATGTGTGTCAAATGGCTCAGTTTTAGTATCCCTTATTTTCTTATTCTTTAATTCCATGTTGTTTGTGTCCTAATTATGTATGCATACTTCATCTAATTCAAGAACATGAGCATTTACTATGGTTGGGGAGCTTGGTTGGTTCAAAATTAGTTCTTTGGTTCCTACCATCCATCCATCTTCTCTTTCATATGATATTAGTGGCATAGGGTGCATATCAGAAGTGATGGGGTCCTCTTTGTGTGTCTCTACTTCCCTACAAATCTTAATAGCACTTCTTGAGTTTTATTGGTCCCTTCTTATACCACTAACTCCTATAATCCTTTACCGAGATTCATCATACTTTCACTTCTATAATGCCTACTAACTAGCTACCATTCTAAACCCACAATATTTTACCAATTCTTATTTACTCCACTCCCAAATGTACAACTCATGCATATAAGGATTTATCTTACCATTTGCAGAGTCTCAAGCTCCAAATCAACAAATAATTTCTTGATTTATAAATCAAAATATCTAATGTAAGGGCCATATAGTTCATGGAGGAAAGAACTTGTCTTCTTCAGGACATAAATAAGTGGTTACACCATACTCCAAAATTTACCTATTTAAAACTCCTTTACATCAAATGTTAATAGCTCTAGTCCATAGGGTTCCAAGTCGTGATAAAGCTCTTTGTCACTCTAGGGTCCAAGACTATCTTCTCCAAAGGTTTCTGAACCATCCTTGAAAACATACAAAGATCTAAGTGTGAAAATGTACTGGGATCTTAGAAAATAAAGTTTCATACAGTGCATTATAGATATTCTTCTTTACCCACTACCATATGAAAATTCTTGGTTCAAGGTAGGGAAGTACAAAATTATCTTCACCTCCAGTAATCCATTGTTATATATTCTCAAGAGTAATGTGCTCAAAATTTTTCCATGAATGAACATCAATAAATTTAGGTCCCATCAATGGAACCAAACTATTGGGGTTCCTATTATTATTATTATATCTTCAACACTAGAGTTTAGCCCAATGAGCTAGTGCACTAGCCCTTTCACATAATACCATTGTTTTACGTGCTTACTTGAAGTACACAATTGGATATCAGTTCCCATAAGTTTTACTGCTTAGTGTTATTTCCTTATTCATATTCTTCCTTTTATGTATTTATATAGATACTATGTAAAATCACAAAATAAACTACTTGATTCTAGCATTTCCAATCTTTTCCACCATGATTACATAGACTACTATCATCACTAGTTAACATTGTTACTCTAGAAAAAGAAAAGGTGAGTTAGGTTCCATACTAAGTTCTAGTTATTACTCTCAACTTTACATAATGCATTCAACTATCATGAACACAATGAAATTATGTAATGTCTGTAAGTCATATATTAATTGTGAGCATCTAAAAATCAACCACCATCCATCCCTTACAATAGAGATATTTATACTTTTTTATCCCTGACCAAGTATTTACATCATTAATGGCAAGAATAAATAACTAACAGACTCTCACTAGACTAAGAGTCATGGCATTTAATCAATTAGATTTTCCTAAGGACCTAGGCCTTTGCACCCCCTATATACTTTTAATATGTTAGATCCTTACTTTCATGTATTCATTTTCTCATGGTCGGTTCAAAAATTCTAATCAATAAGGGATAGGTGTCCCATATGAGTTATTCCTTAACTGATCCCACTTCTCATGTGCTCCCAAAATCTTCTAATTCAAATTCAAGTCCTATGTTCTCAAGTTCTTCATGACTAATTGATTCATTTTAATGTCATATGTTCTTATGTTCCTTATGACTAATTCTTCTTTGACTTGGTCCTCTCATGCTTCTGTACCTTTGTCCTCTTGTACTCTATAGGTTCCATGGCACAATGCTTCTATGCCTATCAAGTTCTATGCCATAGTCTTTCTACACTATGAGCCTTACATGCCATATCAGCCCTAAACCAAAATAGACAATACTTATCCAAAATTTTGGGTCAACAACCAACTAATTAGGCCTGAACCAATGGAGAGACTAAAACTTGAAGTGGACTTATGATTTTGAATATTTCCATCCTAGTTTGAATCAGAATATCCATTCAAGACAATTTCAATTTCAGCTTTGTAGTGAATTTTAAATCTATGCATTCCCTAAATTTAGTGTAAAATCATCTTATCTTCTTTCTAATGCATCTCATGGGGTTCCTACATGAATCTAGATCTAGGCCCACTATATATGATATGTCAATTTTGATATGTGTCAAGTAGATAAGGTTTCACAAAAGTTGTTGATATAGGGTAGCATAAACTAAAGGTGAATTACAATATGCCTTAAGATTTAATTAAAATATAAAGGGAGTAGGATTTGGATTACAATCAACCATGTGAAATCAAACAAGTATATTGAGAGCATACTTGGGTTGTATAAGAGTGATCCCTAAGTTAGAATGATAAATATGAATCCCAAGTAAATAATATGATAATCCTAAGTCTATCATGGAAAATATGTCCTAAAGAGCCCTTTACACCACTTAAATGGATGAGGAAGAGTTACCAATGATCAAAATATCATCAACATAAAGAACCAAAATCAAGATCAAATCATCTTGTTGTAAGAGATAGATGTTCAGAGCTGAATGGCATATAGTAAATCCTACTGTAGTAAGGAAGGAATACATCTTGGCATCCTAATATTAAGGGGAATGTTTGAGGCCATATATGGATTTATAAAGTCTACATACAAGAAAATAATCCTCAATAAATCCCAAAGGCTAATCCATGTAAATCTTCTCCTCAAGATCACCATGAAGAATGATATTTTTCACATCCATCTAATGAAGATCCTAATGATTGGTTGTGTCAATAACAAGTGTGATTTTGACAAAGTTAATTTTAGAAACTAGTGCTAAGGTATTTGTGTGGTTGATGCCAAACATTTGAGAGAAACCCTTAGCAACTAATTATTCCTTGAACTTGTCAATAAATCCATCTATTTCATATTTGGTTTGATATATCCATCTACACAAACCATATTTTTTCCCTTAGGATTAAGTGTCAAGTCCCAAGTGTGATTTATGATTAAGGAGTTATATTCCTCATGCATGGTATAATTTCACTCAGTAATACTTATTTTCTCCTAAAAACTCTATGGATTTGAGGTAGAGAAATAGAAAGTATGTGGCCCACTCTTAAACTCTAAACACATATGCTTATCATCTAAAATAACCTCAACCCATGTACATGTTCTCTATAGTGTCTTCCTATCCCAAAGAGCACTATAATTAGATTAATTAGGTAAAGAAACATCTTCCTCCAAAGTGTGGCTATATGTTGATGAAGATGAGTCCCTATCACTACTCTCATTATTAAAACTACAAGTGTCATTAACTTTTGGAATGTGCTCAGGTTGATTTAAATCATCTAAATCAAACCCAACTGAGTCTAATGAGTTTGGAAAGTGTCAAGTGTTGATTCTATCTGACTCTCTTGAAATTTAACACTTCTTTAAATGAATAGCTCATGTATGGTCTGATTAAGAAAGTAGTACCCATTGACACCATTTGGATATGCAAGGCTTATTCTGAGGTTTCATATCCTTGTGTTTCTTCTTAGTTATATGGGTCATAACTAGAGATTTGAATACTATAAAATGCACAACTCTGGGTTTCCTACTGTACCAAGCTTCAAATAGATTTATGCCTTTTAAAGCTTTTTAGGGAACCCTATTCTAAATGTATCAAACATAATTGATTGCTTCACCCCAATACTATGGTGCAAGTAACTTAGAGTTAATCATACATTTAACCATATCTTTCAAGGACCTATTCTTACATTCTACAACTCAATTTTTTTAGGACTATATAGAATTGTCCACTATTAATAAATCCCCTCTACAATGCAAAACTCCTCAAACCTATTATTGACATACTCACTCCCATGATCTATTTAAATAACCTTGATGGATTTTTATATTTAATTTTATAAAATAACCTTTAAATCTTAAATTTTGTTGAAAACTTTATATTTCTACCTAAGTGAACCCATGTGTATCTTAAAAAATCATCAATTAAGGTAAAGACATACTTATAACTTATGAAAGATAAAATAGGAAAAGGCCCAAATACATCACTATGTACTAATTCTAATGCCTATGAATCCCTATAATATTTTCCTTTGTCAAATTTCTCTTTGGGATGTTTTCCAAAGCTGAACCCCTCATAAGGACCCTTAGACAAATGGACATGAGGTCAGCCTATGACCATATCATTCTTGTTGAGTTATCTAAGTAGTGGTATTTGAGGTGGAAAAATCACTCTTGCCAAAGTTTGATAACTCCATTTAAATGAGTTAGTAATGTAGTCAGAGAAAAAATAGGTGCAAAAGTGATAAGGTATATAACACACCTTGGTGATCTAACCTACCCACCCCCACTATAGAATCATTATACAACTCTTGATTATAATAGAATCTAGTGAAAACTCTACCCTCATGCCCTTATTTATGTGATTGATTTGGTATACTAATAGGATACTATTTGAAAGATATGGAACACTTAAAACATTATTTAATTCTTCTCATTCCATTTTAGTAGACCCTCTCCCTAAAACTGATATATAAGTGTCATCACCCAAAGTAGTGAATACATGTTACAAAGCTCTAAGGAAGAAAACTCAACTTGTGAAGAACTCATGTGGTTAAAATCACCCAAGTTAATAACTCATGAATATATTAGAGCTAAAACTACTAAAAGAGCCTTACCCTTTTATTTTTCTTTTCCTTTGACTTTTGACTTAGAATAATCTTGAATTGATGAATTCTACTTGATAGACTCATGAACATCTATGTCATTCTTTTCTATAAGATGAGTCACATGGTAAATATTTTTCTTCATGCACTTGGGTTCATCATGCCCATTTTTATTATAATAGGCACACTTAATATTCTCTTTCTTAGGTTTATCATTAGAATATGAGGTTTTAGTTGTTGTTTTCATAGAGCTTGATTTTTTCATCTTCTCTTTATTTTTCTTCTTCTCTTTTTTTGAAGCCTTCTATTTCCCATTCCTAGAAATTAGGGATTGATTTTTTAGGGAATCAATGTTCCCATCTATATTAACTTGTATTTCTCTTGATTCAAGTTGGTAAAAAATTCATATAAATAAGGCATCTTCCTTATAGTGCCTAGAAGAATTTTATTGTAATGGAAGGCCATGACAAAGGTAGAATAATCTAGACCTAGTTTTGAGTGTATAGAAAGAATAAATTGGTCATATTTATTAATCTTAAGGACTTAAACTTAGTGAATAAATACTAAAGGGTCCTAAAACTAATAGGAATCAAACTAATGATTTCATTCTCTAGTTTACCTCTCATTACATCTAGCTTCTAAAAAGGATTTTCCATGGTGGTTTAAACTTCATTAGGAGTTTTATTAGACTCTACATGAAAGAGAAGATCAAGAGAATCTCATAGACATAGTAATCCATAGGCTCTATTATAACAATTGTACCACTTAATTTTTATGCTTCTATATTAGGATCAATCTCATTACCCATTATAATATGATGTAAACCCTTAGTCCTTAATATAATTTGCATTTTTTTTCCATTCATACTATTTATATGGTATTAAGGGATAAATGAACATGTATCCATTGTGAGAAAATGAAGTTTGTAGTGGTTTTTAGTTATATTTATTAAATAAAAATAAGTGCAAACATAATGAAAGAGTGATTCAAACATAGTAAAACCCCCTTAAATATAAAATGGTGAACCCTCATAATGTTACAAATATAATGCATGCTCAAAATATGTCGATCACAGCTAATAGTGTGTCTTGAATAATTAGTGTAAGTATCAAAAAAGATAAATTTTAAAAAGTAAAGGAACATCAAGCTCATCTGAGAGCACATCCAAGAAATGTAATTAAAAATTAGACAATAAATGAGAAAATTGGTTTACACACAAGGGGGTTTGGCCCCCTACCAAATCAAACCTCACCTTCTGATCTTCAACTAGTGAAAAAATGAGAGGAGTTTTAAAATAATAATTTCCTCTTAATAATCCATGATATTTTTTTGTAAAAAAAATTAAAAAAGCCTCTACAGTTAAAATTTTATTATAAAAAAATATAAAACACCATACCAATAAAATATTCCACCAATGTTAACATAAAATCAACTTCCTTAAAAAAAACCTTTTTTTACGATACAATTTGTCAAACATTTTTATCAAAATAAAAGGTCTTACCTTTTTTAACAAAGTTTTGAACTCTTTTTTGAAAAAATTATGGATTATTAAAAAACCACAATTTTTTAGATTAAATTGGTTTTGAAACCCATGATATTAAAATTTGGTTTAAACTAAAATGCCATGGTTTGAATAAACCACTTACATGTCAATTGGTGGTTTGAAGATTTATTTATTGGTAGAAGAGCATGCAAAGAACATGGTGAGGAGAAAGGCCAAACCAACATGCACAATGAGAAGATTATACTTTAACAACAACCTTGAACTAGATTCAATCATAGGTGTAGTAAGGTGGAGTAACCATGATGGATGACATAACATACACTATTTAACGAAAATTACATATTAGTTCATTAAAAAAGCAATGTAGACATTGCCTCTTATGCTTGCTTATATATTGGTTTGAAAAAACTAGATGTAGCAAGTAAAAATGTTTTCTTCCTAAATTAAAGATTAATTTTAGGATGCTCCCATGGTTTTTTAATCAATGACCCATCTTGATGTAAACCAATAGACCCAATTCATGTTCAATATATCTTTCTACCCTTTAACCTTTTAACCAAACTTGACAAGGTGGTTTGGACTATACACAAGGAAAAAACCTATGAATTATAGGCCATTCAATGGTGGTTTAGGCTTGCACTAGCATTCAACTTTCATTTTAATATCATGGTAACTATCTCCAATTCTAAGGGTACAATGAGAGTAAATTCCTTAGGTAATACACTCCTCTCATGTGCACCATAAATAAAAAAATAAAATAGTCTACCTATAGTATAAATAAGGGACCCTGGTAATTTTTGATAAATCCTAATGTATGTGAAAACTAAACTCCATGTTTAGTGTTGTACTATGGATATGGGTATTGGGGTAAACCCTTCATGCCATAATGTCTATAAATAGAACAATGTGTAGCCCTTCATGACAGTCACCAAGTAGTTTGAAAATTATCAAAATATAGTTTCTAAAATAAACACAAAAAAATATAAAAATAAAGTGAAAAATAAAATAAAATAAATTATGTAAGGAATTTTGAATTTATAATTTTTATGAAATAAAAAAATTATACTGAATTCCTAGTCCACACAAACTTAAAGAAGTAACAAGTAATGTTTGAAATAAAATGTGGGTTCACCAAAATGTTTAAACCTATTTTAATTGAATGAAATTTAATTAATAAAATATTAAATAATTAAATTTAAATGTTTATAAATATATTTATGATATTAAAATACAGTATGCTACATAATTTTAAAAAATTATTAAATTTATAAAAATAGTAAAATGGCATAGGTATGTGTAAACCTCCCTAAATAGATACTTTAATAATTGTGTAGGCTGACAGTAACTAAAAATATCTTTTCAAGGATTGTAAATTTATTCCTAGTTGAAAAATAGTAATTAATTATGCATTGGGACAAGTCCACAATAGAGGGCAAATTTGCAATGTGTCCTTGTCTAATTATTGTGACTATGTCTTGGTTGACTATGTTCATGATCTTAATATTTGGTTCAATGTAACTAATTGTGAGGGTTTATTAATAAATTGTGTGTTCTATTTTATCACATGAAAGACCTAAAATGGTAAAACCCTAGATCTTGTACAACAAAAAAGATAGAGATCAAAGATAAAGAGGGGAACTGGGTAAGGGGAATAACCAAGTTGGCCTCAGAAACCTCACATAACTATGAACTTCCTACATAGAAAAAATGGCCCTTAGTCTGATGTAATTATCACCATTGTGTGATTTTTTATTGTGAAAATATATGACTAGAGCTATAAGAGTGATTGAGATGTTTAAAAATGGATGCCCTTGACCTGAAATTAAAAATATTTAGACATTTTTAATGAATGTTAGAATGTTGTAAACTTTTAATTGAATAAATAATATTTTTTTACTTGGTGTACATTATAATTACCAAGTGAAAAATTTAGGGGTGTAATGAGTCTCCTTGGTGTGATTATATATGAGAATATTTATAATAATTTCACTAACTAACTTTACAATATGTTTAAGAAAGCCTTTTTGAAGCATCTTGATTTTACAAATTTACCATGGAGCATGGAGACAAGGTTGCACTAGTGTATAGGGCCAAAGTGTGGCCATGTCTGACCTAGGATAGTCCTATCTCAAGAGACTAGAAAATATATATAGGTATGATAGGATCCTATAATCTTAATAGGGATTAGTATAAATAAATTAGGGATATATGTATGATGTATATATTTTTTTCAATATAGTGAAGGCTCTTTTATATATTACGAGTTAGAGAAATCATGAAAGGACAAAATAGGATAAAAATGTCAAAAATAACCATTTTTAAACACTTAATTATTAAATTTTTATGTCCATACTGTCATAATAAAATATGATAATATAATTTGTGAGGAATTAAATTTTCAAAACCATAGGGGTGAGTGCTTATTTCTATGATTTTTTGTTCATCTCGTTGAATAAGGAATGCTAGTAAGTCTTCTCTAGTATTCCATATTTGGGCATACTCACTATGAAAACATTCACATAATATATAATAATGATGTTATAAGATTTACAAAATTAACCAAGAATATTAGGAAGTGTGAAATATGCATATTGGTAAAACATGAAAGGGAACCATTTCAAAGGTTAAAATGGAAATCTAATAGGAAATTATAGTTGGTTCACTATAATTCATGTTCTCTTCCATTTATTTATGTTGGTGGTCACAAGTACTTCATGTTTTTCATTCATCACTATAGTATAATGTATTAGATATAATTTCTAAATAAAAAATTAGAAGCCTTCAAAAGTTTCAAATAATAGTTAAAAATGAAGCTCAATCTCACATTGGGACACTCATGACTAGAAATGGTGGTGAATTCATGTCAAACATGTTTTAAACCTATCTCAATAAAAATGAGATTAGGAATCATCTCATAATACCTTGAAATCCTCAACAAAATGGATTAGTTGAGCATATGAACAAAACTATGATGAACATGGTTTTAATAATGTTGTATTTCAAAGGGGTAAATATACATTTTTGGGTAGAAGCAACTCAAATAATAATGTATCTCTACAACAAGTCATTAGTTTCATCCCTTCAAATGGAGACTTCATATGAATTATGGTGTGAATATCTCCCTTCAGTGTAACATATTCATATTTTTAGATCCACTTGTTACACATTGATTACTAAGGAGAAAAGGAATAAATTGGACCACAAGAGTCATAAATTCATCTTTTAGGATGCTTAAAATCCTCAAAGGTGTATAAACTATTTGATAATAAAAATAAGAAGTTTCTCATATGAATATATGTTTTAGTTTAAGAAAATTTAAAAGACATAACAAGCATAAGTCAACAATTGAACCAGTTTGACAAATGTTAAATTGATGTTTTTAAGGATATTGATAAGGAGGTTCCAAAAAATGAAGGGGGAACTTTTAATTGGGAAAAAATTGAACCTATATTGACTCTTTTAAATGAAAATGACACACCCCCTATGGAAGAAATTAAAACTTCATCATAATTTGGTCTAATGTCAAAACATTTATTATCCTAAAATCAAGAAAATGAGACACTGGTGATTTCACAAGATACTTAGAAAAATATAACAAAATGGGTTGAATAGACATTGAAATATGTCACAACTAATGAGGTTGGAAAAATAGGCACTCAATGTATACATATAGCTTTAAAAAAATCAAATAAATTCCTTTATGAAATTCAATATAAGATAGAAAGGATTACTTTGGAATATCCTCTAGAAGAAGAAGTCAATGTTATTTTTGACTCTAAATCTACTTCAAACAATATGAAAATCTTGATGCATGGAGAAAGGTAATGAAGAGTGAGTATGATTCATTGATTAAAAAAATGGAACTTGGGTTTTCATTGATTATTCAATTATCTATAAAACCATTGGTTGCATGTGGGTATTTTGAAATAAATTAAAAGAAGATGGCTAACTTGATAAACATAAAGCAGGCCTTATCATCAAAGGTTTTACTAAAAAATAATAAATAGAATACAATCAAACCTTTTCACCAACATAATAATGGAGTACCATTCATATGCTATTGGATTTAGAAACTCAAAATAGATGGAAAATTCACCAAATATATATGAAAACTAAATTTTTAATGGTGACCTCAAAAAAAATGTATACATGACTCAATTAGAAGGTTTTGCAAAAGATGACTAAGTGCAAAAAGTAGGTAAGGTGGTAAAATTATTATATGGTTTGAAATAATCCCCAAAATCATGGTATAAAAAACCATTAATAACTTCCTAAAAATGAATTTAAAATATTTTGATTTTGAAGATGCAACTATTTATTTCAAAATATTTGAAAAAATCATTATAGTTATAGTGGTATGTGGATGATTTTCTCATCACAGGAAATTATGAGAGATATAATATAAAAATAAAATTAGATTTGATGAAAGACATATGATAGATATAGGTTAATTTCATTACTATTTATGTATTTAAGTGATTCAAAAATAAAATTATATCATTATCACTTAACAAAGATGTATTGGTGAAATTCTCAACAAATTTGAAATAACAAAATGTAAGCCTATTAGTAGCCCATAGAATAAAATCTGAAATTGACATTAAAAGAAACCACAAATTTGGTAGAATCCATTAAATAAAAATAACTCATTGTAAGTCTAATCTATGTAACCAAAACTAAACCATATATTTATTTTGATTTTGGTGATATTTCTAGATTCATGAAAGAACCTAGAGAAAGTCATTAGGTAGCATAAAAAAGATTCCTTCGATATCTAAAAGGAACATATAATTTTGGGCTCAAATAATTTAAGGTGGGAGCTTCAAATTTCTCAAATACTCATATTCTAACTATTATTGTGATTTTAAATATGGGAAACATACTTTGGGTTTCTAATGAAATATTGAAAAGTAGTTTGAAGTTGGAAGTCAAAGAAGCAATCAATGTTGATAAATTATTTAGTAGAAGCAGATTACATGCCAATGTTAGAGGCAACCAAATAAATTTTTGGCTCATAAGGGTTATTTTAGATTTATATGAATAATAGGTTTTCATCAAAACCATTCATGGCTGACAACACAAATGTAATTCAAATTTCAAACAATCCAGTCTTTCACAATTGAACCAAACATATCAGCACAAAATTTTCCTTGATTTGGCATTATGTGAAATATGGGAGTGTAAAATTTTTACATTGTTTTACTACAGATAAACCAAAAAACATATTTAAAAAAATAATTTTAAGAGAATTATTTTAAAATTTTAGAGGCATGAATGGGCTCATGATAATCCCTACATATTATTGGGAGATGTAATATTATTTCACATAATATTATTTAGTATGATGTATTATTTGTAAAGAACTTTTGTCTTGTTATGGTAGATTAATAGTCTATCCAGGGGAGTTAAATTATCTTCTAGGAAGGTTAAATGAATATCCATATTTTGTCTATAAATATTTTTATATTTAGTCATGTCATTAATATAAATACAATTTTAGTTTACACCAAATTATTGGTTTTTTTCATTTCATTATTCTTGACCTAACATGTGCACATCCTAGATAGTACACTTATAAATTTATGGGGTCGTATCATGTTAATTTGTGGTATACTTTCCAATGATATTAATTCATATCTACATCACTATCATCTTGGCCTCCCTTACGGCTCCTTTCCTTTTTCCTTATCCATATCCTTATGTTCTTTTTTGCAGTTTCCATGTATTTACTATAGTAACATCACTGTTGATACAATTTTTTTCCTAATTATCCCTAGATTATATTATCACTACCAACATAATTCTAAGTATTCTAAATATTTTTCTATTTTATTGTGACTAATGAAATGTTATGTCAGTCGATATTATTATATTGTATCGATCTAGATCAATACCACCAACTTGGAGTTATAGCTTATTTCTAGATTTGTATATATATATATATATATATATATATATATATATATATATATATATATATGTATATATATATGTCTCATAAATAACATTTATAATACAAAAAACACTATTTTGAATTTCTTACACTTGTACTTCTATGATTAAGTATTAAAATGATGAGTTATTAGAAAAAGGCTTGTACTTGTGGAGCTTAAGCCTTACTCAAGGTTATTGAATCTTAATAATATGAATTTGAACCAAGAAGGTGCCACTTAGACTTTAGAGTCCCCAACTAAGGACATTTAGGTCTTCATCCTTAGTATTTTAGGTCTTCATCCACAACATATTTATTCTAGGTGAGAGATTGATGCACCTAAAATTCAACCTAATATATGTGTTTATATCCACATTCTCTTTTAATTTATTTACTTATTAAGTAGATATGTTTTACTTATTGTTAGAGTAATATGCATGTTTTTTTCCTTTCCAAAGTTTATTTTATGATAAAATCTATAATTTTATAGGGTGATTAGGCTTGCCTTGAAAATCATGTTTTATGACCTTATTTAGGTATAATTTATTTATATCATAACTACAATTATACATTACTATTTATATCTTGTTTATTATAGTTTCTTTACTATCTTAGATCTAGGTTACCCTTGTTTGTCAGTTCTTTGCATGTGGTTTCCTTATTATATCATGTATACCCATTTTACAAAACTTGATTTGTACCATCATTATACCATTTTTAAACCTATTTATACCCCTTATCCCATATATTATTCATATTATTTTCAACATTATACCTTTGATATTAAGTTTGGATTTCCATCTACTATATCTATAGTTGTTTACACCCCTTGGTTACATATTTATATTTGCATATACACATGTTATAATTTGGTATTGTACTTATATATTAATATATATAGAGAAAGAGGATAATTAACTTGATCATAATATCTCACATACACCCACCACCTATACAACCTCACCTATAGCGATCCATTTTCATATGTGCTCTAATTCACTAGGAATAACATCTCTTTAAGTAGCTATAATTCTCTTTCAAATCTTAGAATCAAAATATCTAATGATAAATGAAAAAAATATTTTATCTTTAGGTTTACTTGACTTTATAAACCCAATTAAATTTTCTAAAGATACTTTCTCAATTATTAAATTGGCTACATATATTAATTATTTTTTATATTAGTTGATATCAATTTAGTTACTAAGATACATTGGGTTATATTTGAATTCCCTATTCAAAGTTTTGAGACATTATGTTTGAAATTTAATTAGGAAATAAAATTTACTATGAATTTATCTCTTATTTATTAGTCTTTACATGTTCTTTATTAAATATAATATGTTATCAAGGATAACAAACTATTATATTGATTTTGTATTCTCTATATCATTGACATGTTATTGTTCATATTAGGGGTAATATTTTATCACATTTATCATGAGATCCATTTAATATATCTCTCCTTTAGTGTAACATGATTTTTATTGGTGCCTTTTATCAAATATATTTTTCATACATTTGGGGAAATTTATTCTCATGCACCTATATCACTCTTCAATGTAGGGGCATCCCATCCATGACCATTATTGATTACATCTTACTTATTAAAATCCTACTACACCCATGTGTCTATCAATTACATATTTATTATATTAGGATAGGATATTTCCTCACATAATTAGTACATCTTAACCATATTTATATTTACTATCTTTGGTACATACATTTCTATATTTTTTCCATATTGGATTATTTTGTTTCATTAGGTCATATCATTTGTACATATTTTATTGTTACACTAGGTAATATCATTTATCCCTATTTGATTTTTATATTGGGTCATACACCTTCTCTTATTTTTTGGGTTTCACCAAGGCATACTACTTGACCCTCCATTTTCATTTCCCTTTCTTATAATGCTTCTATAATAATATATCAATACTAGGTTACATGTTATGATTAAAATACATGATGAAATATGTATGTGGTTACAAACATGTGTTATGAATTTACTTTAAATTATTATTACCATGTTTTCTATCTATCTATGTCACACCTTGGTCATATGACTTGTTAGGTTTTTTGTTCCAAGTTATTTTGTTTAGTTATGTTAGTTTATATTAAAATAATTTATAGGAACTAATATATATTTATGAAAGAATCCATTAAATATCCATTAATAATATATTTTAAATAAATGTTGTTGTAGTGAATAATGTTAGTAGTTCTTGTTGGTTAACATGTTGAACTCGTAAGTTGGTTGGGTCTCTTACACAACCATCTTCCCATGAAATCATTTATAAGCTTGGGAACATTGTAATTAATTAAGTATGATATTTTTCTTTGAGTATAAGCTTTGTCAATATAATATTATTATATTTTACCTCATTATTTTTTTTCTAACATTGGTATCAAAGCCTTGTAAAAGCATCTAGATGAAGGAAAAATGAAATATCCATGAAGAACCATGAGAAGGTAGGCCCGAGTCAAGCTTGTGTAGATAAAAAGGGGATAGGAAGAGTTTTGGTAAGGTATGAAGGTTTAATAATTTCCTTTTTTTGGTTTAGAATCACCAAAAACCTTTTTTTGTATTCTCTAAAATATTTAAAACTCATTTTTATGGCCTAAAGGACTACCAAACCTAATTTGTATGGCCCAATATAGTATAAAAAACTAATTTGTATGTCATAACACACATAATTTCAGACAAAAATGGATTTTTATGGGCCCATGTCAAAGATAGAGTAGTTTGATATCTATCTTTTGTAAGACACTTGCAAGAAAGGGGTTCAATGTTCAAAACTCACCAAACTAAACTTTTGATCAATATTTTTTGGTCAAATTAGTTTGTTAAGGAAACAATTTTAGAATATTCATTTTATACTTTTTAAAGTGGTTAAAAAATGAGTCAAAATTAGTAGTGATTTTGGAGATATGAGGGTGTATCTTTTTTGTGATTTTTAGTGACATTTTATGACTTTTGCATTTAGTTGAGTTTTCTCCCAATTTTAGTCATGTAACCAGTAATTTCCTAGGTTTTAAAATGATTTGGGCACATTATAGTGGTTATTTATTTTATTTGAGATCTCATGATATGATTTTTTATGATAAACATGTCCTAAAAACAAAGAAAAATTGTTTTAAAGTACAATGGGTAAATTTTAGATACAATCTAACACCCTAATTTTTTTGAAAGGTTTAAAATGTACTTAAGAACCATTTTTTATTAGATAAGGTTAAAAATTAGGAATAGGGTCTTATAATCTTTAAAAACATAGAGAAATAAGTAGAATTAAAAATGAGACAAATAAACATACAATAAAAGCTACTAAGGCCACATATGATTAGGAAACTTTAGCCAAAAGTTAGCCAAAAACTAAGAAAAAAGACAATAACGATTATGAAGGACTTAAGGCTAGATTTGTTAGATTCTGAGTAGACAACCAACTTTCTATTTTATACCTTTGTCTTATCTTTCCTCTTACCTCTAGTTCTCTTGCTCAGGCACTGGGAGGATTCTTCAACTATGTTTTTACTTTTGTTGAATAGAGTCTTTTCCTCCAATTTCTCTTATTTTTCTTCCCCTACTCCTTTTTCACCTCCATGATTTATTCATGCTTCCATTTTTACTAAGGGGAATCATACCTATCTCCCTTACCTCTTTGGTAGCTCCTGACTTTCCTCTACCAATACTAGTTTTAGCATCCTTTAGAAAGAATAATGTTTTCAATTTGTTGATCTCATCAACCATTTTAGATCATAGTAGATATTGCATAGCCACCCTCATATGTATCCTCTCTAGATTTTGATTCCCATAAGTAGACATACAACTCCTTTTGGGTTTGGGTAGTTAGGATTTCAATTAGATTGGAAACTTGGATGTTTTTATAATTACTCATAGGGGATGATTTACCAGTTTCTTCCTCTCCCACAAAAATAAAGGAGTCTTTCCCTTTCCCCCTATATGATCCCTCTTCACTATCTTCCTTTGAATATTCCCCCTTATTAGGGACATTGATATCTCTAATGACATCTTCCCCCATAGGGGTTACTATATCTTCAAAATAAGTAGGATAAGCCCCTAATATAAGATTTTAGAGTATAGATTAGCCTTGAAGTTCTTGACTAAGGCATATAATGATTTTAGCATAAAGAAAGGCAAGATTATCCTATGTTACTTGAAGTGTTTTATTAGCCAGAAGTGGTCAAAAAATATAATTATGTACTTGCCCTCAAGGGTGATATTTAAGAACCATGAATTTAAAAATATTTTATATTTATTATTCTATCATATATGATGTTTTAGGGTTTATAGGTCACTATGGATATAATAGTTTGATAAAAACATTGCCACACCCATCTTGTCTATATTTATAGGTTCAAGGTTAGGAAATGATATAGTGGAAATTTTGGATAGATACATGTTTAATAATTTATATCAATTTTGATTTTTAATATTTTTGATATCCTTAATGAAAAGTAGACAAAATTGTTTGATTGTTTTTTTCTAGATGCCAGAACCTCTCACCTCTCACCTAAGAGGGTGGAAGAGATTGCATGCCCTTTGATTAGTCTTCAATGATTTTATGAGTTTCCAAGTGAGTTGATAACACTATTAGTTTTTATAAAAAGTTTTTCATCATCATTGGGCATTAATAATATGTGTCATACATAGTACAAGATAATCACTAGATGGATTTCTATGTGAGGCATTATTTGGATTGATGTAGTTGAGAAGGCCTTGATCATTTTATACTATAATACAGTACATAATGGTTAGAGGGGATTATCATACCCATCAAGATGTTCATCATTCATGTCATAAATTATATAGTATCATTAGGATTTTATGTAAAGAAATAGGATTTTGAGAGAGTGAAGTGACACTAGTGTAGGCTCATAAATTGTGAGGTATCATAATGATTTTACATAAAGTAGTGGGATTACAAGAGGGAAGCCTCACTTGGTTGATTAGTATCATGATATACGGTGTACCATTTTTAGGTTAAGTAGATTATTTTGATGACTTCATAGTCATATGATCTAGACCATCATCTTCTATACCCCATTTAATCAAGGGTGTTTGTTGGGTTATTTGATACAAGTCCTTTAGTTATATTAGTTTATATTTATAAAATGTATTTGGCATGCTATACATTTATGAGACACTCCCATAAATATGTTTTAGTTATAATGTTAGTATAACTATTAGTGTTGGTTAGTTAATGAATTGAACCTATAATTTGGATGGATCATGTACACAATCAACTTCTTGTGAAAGATTTTATAAGCTTGGGAAATTTTTAATTAATTAAATATGATATTTTACCTTTGAGTATAAGATTTATCAATATAATATTATTACATTTACCTCCCTATGCTTTTTCTAATATGACTCTTTATTTTGAGATGAGTTATATGCAAGAACATCCCTCATCTAAAAAGATGGGTAGACAATTAACTTGTTCTATTTTGAGTTAAATACTTTCAAGTGGTTATATATTTCCAATGGTTATATATATCAAGAGGTTATATAATAGTAATGTATAATTGCTTATTTAGACAAAAATAATATTTTTCTTCATGGAATAGACAAATAGTATATAATTTCATTATTTTCACCACATGGTATGGGAATTTAGTCCCAAGACAAATTTCAATTTATTTTTAATACTTTGGTAAAAATTGAGGCCCAAGATAGTTTTACTATTTTTTAAGATGCCAACATGTTTCACATACCAATAGGAATATTTTTTCCTTTGATAATTTTAAAATTTTCACATATTTTATTTGGTTACATTTTATCAATTTAAAAAACATTGATCTACTTGTATGCTCTCATGTTTTTTTAGGTACACTAAAAATGTTTACATTTGATCATTCATTATGATTTAAAGGATTCAATATTTTCTTAATCCCTATAAGGTAACACTTATTTTTCCTAATTTTATATGTATGTATACACACATACAAAAATGGGCCATTATGTAGACACCTAAATTTGGCACAACCCTTATAATTTTAATGGTATTAGTGTTATATTGTGCATATGGATCATTGGTGTCTATTGGGTACTTATTACTAATTTTTATTATGTTTTCTCTTCTCCTTTAATATCCATGTGGCCATCTAATTCTATATTTATTTTGTCTTATCTTTGATTTTTGTTTCTATGTGCTTTGGGATCCATGTTATTCCTCTTCTTATTCCATTTATAATTTTATTACCATTTTTAGAATAAAAAAAAATGGTCTAACCTTTTTCATAATAGTCTAAAACTGGTCAATTTTATTTTTAGGTTTTGGCCCTTATTTCAACTATTTTATGGTCCCTAGTCTATCATATTTACCATGTGAATCAATATGTACCTAATTTTAATTTTATAATGTGTGTGTGTGCACGCGTGTGTGTGCGCCTGCATGTGCGTACATATATGTATATATAAACCTATGTGTGTATACATGTGTATACATATATGTGTGTGTAATAGATATATATGTACATTTATGTATATATAAACATACATATATGATTATGTACACATGTTTGTGTGTATATATACATACATACATACATACATATATGTATATATGTGTGTGTGTGTGTGTGTGTGTGTGTGTGTGTATGTATGTATATGTACACACATACACACACACACACACACACACACACACACACACACATACACACATACACACACACACACACACACACACACACACACACACATATATGGAATCTTAATTATCAATAAAGAGTACCAAGTGAATAGATCTACATTTATCACAACCATTTTATTCTTATATTTTAATGTTTATTATTTTTAAAATAATTTTACTAAGTGAAGGACTATGAGAAAGAACATATAGTTTAATTCATTATCATAGGTAAAGAAAATGGAGGCTTATTTCACTTATTAGGATGGTTCAGTCACATGAACTACATTGAGCCCATATTTTTAGCATTGATATATAGATAAACCCCCCTCTATAAACCTATGTAAATAAATCTTCATAGTTCCTTTTGTCATAGATATATTACTAGGTACTAAGGCCAACATAGGGTTACATCAAAGGAGTGAATATTATGGCATTTTTTGCATGATTATTTAGATAAATAAGATAGGTTTTTTCTGCATTTATTACAATTGAAGGGTTATAGGAAGTTTCATACTTATTAGATATTTTGATATATATATGAAGCACATTGACCATTTTTTAATGGACTATCATTTTAAAGGAGTATAAAATTATCAAAAACTTTTTAGAACATTCTAAAACTAGTCACTAGTATGAATCATAGTCATCTTTATGGAGTTTATTTTACACTATTATAGGACCTCATTCTTAGTATATTTATTCATTTTCAAGATCTATGTAGGCAATAAATAGGTATTTATCCATCATTTCCTACATTTTTCATTTATCTTGACCATTTACCATTTGAGGCACTTTTTTATCCTTCTACCATAGATAGATTTTATTTATTGCATATTATTAGACTTTACTTGATTTACCTAATTCCAATTATTATCATGGTTCGTGTAGTATTTATAACACTTATCCACTCCTCATAGTAATACAATGATTTAGAGGGGATTTAAATCATAATTTAAGTTATGGGTATGATGAAGATAAGAGAGGAATTTTAAAATAAGATGAGGCAAACTAAAATATACGTACAAGAAGGAAGATTTTACCCAATGTAAGTTGAAAAAAGTTCCCATAATGCATAATTTAACCTAGATATGAAACATAAGACCAAAAATGTTAAATTAATGTAATAAAAATAATATATAGTTCTATAGGACCAATTTTTAGCTATCTAAAAAATTCCTTAATTTGATGTATGTGGGTATGTGCATATATATTAACATAAAACAAAATAGTGCAAATAAGAAGGATCAATGCTAAAATTTCAATTGAAAATTTTAAATTAAGCTCAAAGTTAATACTAGATATGATAATGATCTAAAAATTAAGATGAGGGAAGAGTTTACCTTATCATATATTCTAACTCCTACAATTATTCACGAGTATGTGGGTTGATGTGAAATCTTGAATTAACCAAAAATATGTTAGTTTATGATTTTTTTAAGTTTTCTTTTTCATAAGTTTATTATTATGTATATGTCTTTTTGTAATTTTTCACATGTCTTCTAAATTTCAACAACCTTATTTCTATTTTTTTACACCACTTTTGTGTATGCATGTGTCTTGTGTATCTTTGCATTTCCTATGAGCATGTAAAGGTTCATAATGTTCTGCATGTCTTTTTTGTGTGTAGTTGAATCATTTAGTTTATATTAATAATCTTTTGAAGCTTCACACAAGAATTTGTGTAAGTATTTTTCACAAGCGTAATAGTGTGGATTTTTTTCATACATTTCCATATGTCTTTGATATATTTTTAGCAGTCAAACATTCCTTTATGTTTTATTCTTCACCATAACACTAGTTGAGTTGATAAGGTTTCTTAGAAGAGCTAAATATTCATTTTTTAATTTTTTAATTAAATTATAAGTCATGAGAGAATGTGAAATAAAGTTAGGTATTATTATTGAGTAGACAAAAGGATCATGAAATAAGGATATTTTTTTAGAATATTTTTTGGTTATGAAATTTTGTAACTTTTTTGTGAATTTTTTATTAGATAATGTTAAAAAGTGAGATTAGGGTCTCATACCCTTACAAGCACTAAAATATATTCAAATAAAAGAGATAAAAGTAGACAATAAGCAAAATCCCTAAGGGTTAGGAAATGAAGTTATCTCCAACCAATACTACAATAAAACCATATAAAAAAGACACCAAGTATTATCAAAAGAGGATTACATACAAAAACAATAGAACTTAGTGGCATGGTTCCTCCGATTCAAAATGGACAACCAAATTCCTACTTTCTTTCTTTTCTTCTCTTTATTTTTGTTGTGTCCTCTAGTTCTCTTACTTAGCCCTTGGGATGAATTTTCAATTGTGTTTTTGTTCTAACTCTCTAGTGTCATTTCCTTCTATTTTTCTAGATTTTTATTCCCCAGCTCCTTACTCTCATTCATTTTCTACTCAAACTTCCTTTTTTATTGGGGGTGGTCTCTCTAGTATTCCACACCTCCTCTTTGGTCTTTACCTTTCCTTTACCTATTCATAAATAGAGGTTAGCTTCTTCTAGGATAAGCAACAACTTCAAAAAAAAAAGTCATTGGCCATTTCAATGTAGAGGAATTTTTATATGGCCAACTTGGTTTTGATTTTTTCCAGGTTACATTCCACTTATTAGATGTTACTACTCGTGAGGGTTTGGGGGGTCAGACATTCAATGACCTTGGCCTCCTAAATATTATCTTCAAAAATACTTATAAGGACAATTTTATCAATCTCATCCTCCCCCACATAGTCATATAAGCCCTTCTCCATTCCACTATCAAACCCATCTTCACCTTCTTCCTCTAAATCTTTCTCATCACTTTTCACATTTATGGCTCCAATTACATATTTCCCCTATAATGGATCCCATCTCTTCATGACTAGAAAAATGACACCTTGGTATATGAGGTCTAAAGAAGGGTTCTCCTTGAAATCCATGATAGAAACTTCTAGAGATTTAAGTAGAAAAATAAAAAAACTAATTTTATACTCCTTAAAGTGGTTCATCAATAGAAAATGTTGTGAAAATAGGTAGTGTGCTTACCTTCTAAGGTGATATATCTCATGATCTAGAGAGATATCTCAGGCCACTTCCTTGGTAAATATGCTCTTAGAAACCCATTTTTGTTTCGAGGCAATCAATTTATTTATTTTGAAAAATATTTTCATCAACTCATATTTTTTTTATGTTTAAACACTATCACTCCTTTGTACCTCATGCCAATGATTTCCCCAATTACATATCTGGTAATAGTGACTCTAAGATCTCTCATCCTATATGTTCTATCCTCCCAACCTCTATCAAATTCCTTGGATATGTAAAAATCATGACCCATAATACTTTCCATAAAATTCATGAGTCCTCCTTTGGATAGTATTTTCCAAATATCTAGGTCTACCTTCACCTCTACATATGGGATTAGCTCAACCATGTCACATTCACCACCCATGTTTAGCTTTTTCTTGCTTCTCCATAACTATTTGTAATTGATCAATTTTTTCAAGTTTGAGTGGCCTATTTTTAGCATAACAAGGCCTTTAATGTTGGGATTGGTGTACTTCCTCCCACACTTAAAAATAATTGCCTTTATATGGAAGTGAGTGTTCTCCTCTTTGCTTATAGATTTGTATTTAATGAATAAATCATATGGTATGTCCCACACATAATAAGGGGGTCCTCTCCTTTTAAATTATCATTTCAACTTGTTTTGGGAGTTTTTATACCTTTGACCAATGTAAAATGGAGGATATATGCACCCCAATGTTGACCATGTTATCTACTCATTCATTGGCTTATATGTAGGTGTGGGTAATTGAGACACCTTTAAGTTATTTAAAGAGTATTTTTACATTTACTTTTTCATTCATAATGGTTCAATAGGGGTTGGATTTCCTCTTAGATAATTTATGATACTAATAAAATATCCTTAAATATAGAGATAATAAATGACCAAAATGAATGTCATATTCATGCCTCAAAGAATTGTTGATGTTTCAATGATGTGGTTTATTTGGACCCCCAAGGGTCCCACATAAATATTCAAAATATTTCTTTCAATATCCCTTGTTACTCCTCTCCGCCCCCCCCCCCCCCCAATCTAGTGTTAGTAAAGGTTCTTAAATCATTAGAACATGATAAGGATGAGGATAGCTATGATATATTTCATGTGTACAAAATAGTGTATTGTATTCATATAAGAGTTTGGATAACATAGACATAGAAAACATTAATTGTCCTACATTATTTGAGAATTATGGACAACTAGTGTTTCATAAATAGAAATAAAATAATCAAGTTAAATTGGATAAAAAGTAACCAAACATTATACATAGGAATGCATGTAAGGAATATAATAATAAATCACATAGGTAACCATAACTAGATGAATCTCTATTGATCTCTTGAAAAGTGAAACCCTTTTTTTCTCAAAAATATAGGTATATATAGATGTTATAGTCTATGATTGTTCATCTTCTTCTCTTAATTGACACTAAAAGTGGAGTCTATTTATATTCTAGCCTATTTAAGTCATGAAGATAAGACAAAAGAGACTATACCAAAAAAAATGAGTACATAACCCACAAATATTAGATAAATATATTAAGCATATTTATAATCTAAATTATTCTACCAAAACTTTTCTAGACTTAAAATATTGTCTCATCCAAAGATAACATCGTAAAATCCTCTCATAATGCATAAGTGGCCAAAGACTGAAGAAGTGGTTAGATAAGTAATATTCACAATAATCACTCAAGGTACCATTTCCATTTTTCACCTCTTGCACACTACTTATCCACCCTTTTGGATTTTCAACTAAGTAACATACCAACCTACCACCCTTACATGTTTTCAATAGTCTAGTTTAACTAGGTGGCTACCCTTAATGAGTTTTCAACCATCCTAGCCCTGCTTATCTTACTAATCATCCACAATATAAAATGTTATACAAAATTTGAAAAATTAGTACTTTGAACAATACTTAATTTGATGGTGGTGGCATAAAAATAGATGATGATTGACCAGAAGAGTCCTTAGACTTGGATTGTGTGGCCTTGCACCAAGTGATAATCTTATGGAGTTCTGAAGGTGGTTTATACATAGTGTATTGACAATTTGGGTAAGTGCACTAGAAAAAGGATTCATATATGTCTTATATGTATGTCAGTCCAGCATCACTTATTGGATCAACCATAATAGGGTATACAATAGAGCATGGTATCCAATGATCTACTTGAGGTCAACGTCATCATTTATGCTCAAGGCTACCTTGATGTTTGTGACCCTTGTCTAAATCTCTCCACTTAGCTACTCCATCTTGTTTATGTGTCATTGAGCTTGGAGTCTAGGGAAATAACTATGTAAAAGCTAACTCTACCAATTTAGAAGGATGTCATGTACATTATCCCTACACTTGAGTGACTCCTAGAGTGTATCATCCTTATCCTCCTCAATGGTAGTGTGGATAGACATGGTTACTTTTGTGGTGGTGGCCTTTGAAAATTATATATGGGAATTGGCTAAAGAGGTATCTAGTTGTTACTTTCAATGTTGTAAGTTGCATGTGACTTATTGTGCTTGAAGTGTAATAGTGTCCAACATGCCTTGTGTAGTATAAAAGGGTGCGTAAAGTTGTCTTAGTCAGTTCTAGGTTTATTACAACTAGGCACAAGCATGGGACATTCCATTTATGCTCAAAATTTTAACACTCAAATGCATCAACATCAATCCACATAAGACATAAGCCTTATAGTCTCACCTCAAGTGTAGCTGAGAAGGAATTGGGGCCCACATTGGGCTAGTTGTGCTATGGTGCAAGATATCAATTATGAGACTTGATCAATTCATAGAAATCATGAAGTAGATTTATAGGTGCAAGCCTTTTATGGACTAAGCCTAGTGGCCTATAGGTGCAAGCCTTTTGGATGACTAATCCTAGATCCATATGAGCACAAGCCTTTGTTAAACTAAGCCTAACATCATATAGGCACTTGAAGGGTCAAAGTGCCACTTTCACCTCAAGTACTCATACTAGGATTGCACTTATATCAAGGATAGGTACACTTAGCATAGTATCTATAGTCATTCTCTCTACAAGTTTATGATGATATCACCATTTATTATAGGGACTCCATTAGTGATGTGAACTACAAGCATTACATGAACACTACTTAACATAATTACATTTAAAATTTGAAATTACATCCACTATATATCTCATTATCAATATAAAAGATACATAGACTAGATTCATAATGTTTTACTATAATGATCTTTGCCATTAAGCATAATTCAAATAAGGTATAAAGTTCATAACACTTAGAATGAGTAAATGCCTAGCTCAAATGACTTAACAACCTAAAATATCATAAGAGAGATTGTATGTTTGTAAATGGATCCTTAATGGCATCCAAATTACTCCTAATTTTAATAGCTACTAAACTAGTAAATGAACCAGAGCTTGACTACACTATCTTCTGTCTCTCTACACCAACTAGCTCAAGGTCCTTAAATAGCTCTTCAAGAAAATTTTTGCCAAGGTGAAACATGCACACTGAGTGCTGAGATAGATATTTTGTGATTATTCACATTAGTTTCATGACTTCATGAAGTCTGTGCTATAACTACCACATTTACCAAATCATCAAAGATGCCTTAGAGATCCAAGAGCTAGTTAATTTTCTAACAGATGGCACAAGGTATACACTACAACCTCTAATTGGTGCCAAAATGTAAAATGTTCATAATTAATAAAAATGATCTCTTCACTCCCATGTGGATGTTGTGTTGGTGTGAATTTGAGACTTAAAAAAATAAAGGGCCCAATATCAACCCATACAAATTTTTTAGTCCATCCTCAAACTAGGATGTTAAGATCCTTAAAGTGTAGAACTTGGGTGAGCTTTCCTTAAGTTTGGTGTTGAAGTATTCAAAGCCTTAATAGTGATATTGATTTATTTAGTAGTGTTATATATTTTGGTGGATAAAATATTAAGTACAAGCACATCAGTCTTCTCTAGCTCCTTTTAGAAAGCCTTTTTATTTGCCTTTGCCTTTTCCACACTCCTATCTAAGATTGTTCCTTGATCATAGGCCTTAGTATATATATCATGGAAGAATGCTTATAATTTTTTATCTTGATCCTTAATTTTATTTTTGAGTGCATTGATACTCCCCATGATATTTTCCCATTCTAACGTATCCATCGAGTATAACTATGCCATCAACTTCTCCTTCTCCTCCTTTACTTGCTTTAAGCACATATCTATGACTGAGTCTCAATTAGAGAAGCTTAATAAAATGACATAAAATTTATATGTGTCTTCTTATATTTTATAAAAGAGGTCTTCTACCTCTTTTATCTTATCATCCATCTCTTTTTACAATGCGATGTAGGGATCTTCTTCTTATTTTTGTGTCAGCTCAAGTTTTAACCTTGGGAACATCTTCTCCACTATCACATAGATTTTATCAACCTATGAGAGGTTTAAAATATCAATATCGACCAAAAATGATGGTTTAGTCATATCTATGTGCTCATAGATTTTTTATAGTTTGAATTTGGTGGCCTACACTTCATCCTTAGATTTTTTATGGAGAATTTTCCATTTTCTCTCCCTACCATCATTGATGATCATTCAATGCACAACCTCTATGGCCATTATAATTATCACAATCTCAAATCAAACTATATTTATGGAATGAAAGCTTATAGTGATGGAGTCCTACCCCTCCTCGGGATCTTTTAATTTTGAAGTATCAATTTTAGGTGCCTCAAAATGAGGCTTGTCCATATAATGATCAAGTGTAAATGAGATTTGTTTACATGTCTTAATAATTGTAGCTTGGGAGGCTATAATCTCATATATGTAAAGTTTTTCATCCACCCATCCCTTCTATGCCTTTTCCCTTATACTCATCTCTTTGTCATCCTTGATGATGGCCATCTCTATTTGTATTACCTCCTCTTCACTAGTGCCACCATTCTCTTCAATTCTCTCCTTAGATGACTCACCTATTTTATCCTTATGGGTTTGTTCCTTGAACTTTTCCCATTCATCTACTTCTTCCTCCTAAGGTTTCTTAATACTCATCTCTAGGGAAATTACTTTGGTGCCAGCATTGCCTTGTTGCTCTTAGGGTTACTACATTATCTCCATTTATTTTTTTAAGGTGATAGTATCACCTTATTTTCCTTTAGGCACCCCTTCACTACTTGGGTGAGCCTCTTGTGCAATTTCTTCTACCTTCCTAGTGGGGTTGCTTGGTGCTTGCTTAACCACTTCAACTATTAGTCTTTTACTTGAGGGAACATTCATGGCCTTTTTATCTAACTTGACTAATTATTATTCCTTAATATCCACTTTTCCTCAAGAAACAACACCTTATTAATATCCTCCTCACTCAAGCCCATTTTATTCCAAACCCTTTTTTTCTCCTCTTCTATTTACATAGGTAGTGTGGAGGGTTCTTTGACTGATGAGGGGCTTGTCAGATCCTCTACTTATCCAAGCATGATATTCATGTTGCATTAAAGGGATTCATATGCATCCTTGGCACTTGGCTCCTCTTCTTCTTATTCTATCTACAAGATATATGTCTATTCTCTATCTTCTTTAGTTTCCTCCTCCATTCTAGGCATGAGGGTTACCTCTTTATCCATATCTACTAGAGTTATAGTAAGGAATGAAATTAGTACCTTGGTATTTTTCTTGTGATTCTTGCTGGAGGAAGCACTCTTTATCTTGAAGGTCACGTCATTCTTAGGATTTGGGGGTGTAATTTATTCTCCGAAGGCAATCTTAAACTTAATGTGCTATATGATCTCTTTAATTTTTTCTCCCCATTTATTTTGGAGAGTCTTTCCATGCATATTTAGTGTAACCTTCCTTTCATCATTGACTAAGAGGGGGTGATCATCATCCTTTCTAATATCACCAACCTTCTTGTGCACCTTTATTTCACAGTAGAGGTTGAAGATGTGCTTATTTATTATCTCTCTTTGGAGGGCATGAAGGTCCATCTTATTAGAGTCATGTTCCTCATCCTTTGTGGCCTTAGCTCTAGGGTGCACAAACTAACACCTTAACCTACTCCTATCTTGATTTATGATCTTAATTGAGATCTTTATTTGTTGTGCATTTGGAATCCTCTTTAGCATTGCCACGAAATAATTGGTGGAAAATGTGTAAGAAAAATTGAGCCATCTAAATATGTTTTCATTTGTGAGTGTTATGTGTACTACATATAAATTATGCATTAAGGCAAAGGTCACCATTTCAACTAGATGTTGGGGAAGCTCCTAAGGGATGTGCCATTCAATTATAAAGGCTTTGATATACCTAGTGCACCACCCTTAAATTCTTGTATTGTATTTTTTCAAGAAGCTAGGTGTGAAAATGAAGTCTTGGTACTTCATCATAGGTGACCCATGGTTCAGTGGGAACACCCATAGGTTGTCATCATCACCATTCAACACACCTATCTCCTCCATTACTATTAATATCAGCATATAACACCACTTAAAGTTTTTGTGTGCTTGGTGGAACTCTTACACATTCTTAATAATCTCCTCAACAATGAATTTAAAGATGTTGAATTTTACCCCTTGTGCCTTATAGTGGGAAATGCACAACAAGGTTTTCCTAATGTCTAACCATCATATTCTAGGGCATAATTTGTAGCTAAATAGGTGCACGGTTACCCTCATGATGGGGTCTTAGATATCCTTGATGGGGAATGTGAATCCTAATTTTTAATACTCCAAGAGCTTCATGACCCTCTCAACCTCCACTTTATCCTCCATGATTTGATGAATGTCTACTCCTCTACTTGGAATCCCCATGATCCTATTGATGAGGCACATCGATATATTCATTCACCATCATACAAATTAAAAATGGTTTCCATGGACTCATGAGAGGAGGAATTACATTAATTCTTCCAACTTGATAAAGCTAGGTAGTTTGAATAATTAGGTTGTGCCAGTTATTACTAGTTTATCTATGATGGAGACATCAAATAGTGTAGCATTTGCCTTTGTCTTCTTCTCTATGTCTACCATCCAATCTTGTTTTAGCTCTTACACATTCATCCTTTTCTTTTGGTTGTAATATTTTAGATTACATATGTGTGAAAATGACACCCATTTCTCCCCCATGACCTTTAGGGGGAACTAGATCTCTCTATAATCAATCATTGCACTTGATTCTAGGTCTATTACCATGATGCTTATGCCTTCTACTAGTTGTGCCTATTTTTTTCAATGGTTACTTCTTTCACCATCCACACTTTCTTCACATCCTTATATGCCTATAGTTGACTTGTACTTAACCTTTTCTTACCCATTTTGAACCATCTACTATTAAAGTGTGGTTAGTTGATCTTTCTAAATCCCTTAATCATGTGTGGTGCTTCTTTATAATCATTGGAACTACAACTATGTATTTGGATCTCAAGATTCCTACACTATCAATGGTGGCCTAATCATTATATATAACTTCTACTACCATGTTTCTCTCTCAATCCCTCTCCACTCACCTCTTTTTCAATTCAAAGTGGAATGTAATCTTGTTATGGTTGAACCATTATTTCTTGGGGGTTTGTGGATGCTCTGGTTTTCACTAGTAACATTTTATGGTCTTTGAATTGTGTTAGCTATATTCAGCTATATGTTTTGGTTTGAATTATCATAAGTTTTATAACCTATTAACATTTATCATTCACCACTTTATACTCTATTTTCAACTACCTCATTAATGGCTTGTGATTAATGGCTTGATAGTGCATGGATTTATTGAAATCTTCTAAACCCATAAAATCTAATAAAATTTGCCACCAAATTCTCATTTATTATTTATCTTTGTGTTACCACCATCACAACATTAATTATTTTAATATTTTATTTGATGAAGTGATAGGTGATTCAAATTGTCACTTCCTACCAATCATTGGGTGGGTTCTAGTTATCTCAATGAGCTTTCTCTTGTGATTTTTCACCTTGGCACGACTTTCACCCTTATTATGGAAAATTGGGCATAATTCTTCACATTCATGTGATTAAACCTCCTTGGTTCCATCTCTTTTTTATGTTGTACTTATTTACAAGTGCATCTCTCTTTTTTGGTCAATTTCTTTGCACTTTCATGTCTCTTGCTTTGGCCTTCCCTATCCCATATAAATACTTTCTCTAGTCATTCAATGCTTCATTTTCTCCTCTTTATTCCTTGCATATAAATATATTATGTGCCTCCCTTCATCAAATTATACTCATAGTTTTCTAAATATAGAAAACTTCACATGCCTATAAACTTAGGTGTCTGGCCGCAAGCATTTAGAAAGTGATCATACTTAACTCACCTGAATGGAATTATGAATATAAGTTCCAAAATATTTATCCTATTGGATTGAAAGTTCCATGCCTATTTATCTAATATAAATTAAATAATCATAAATAAATATTTGTCTTGTGCAAAATTTTATTATGGTCAACATAAAAAAACCAACTTATAACCAGGAAGTTGGTGTCTGATGACACAAGCACCATCTTAATTAATATAGGGATTCAATACATTACCATTGATATTCTTAGGGAGCATTTCACCCATCAACATGCACATCTTTCATGTGCTAGTCTCTAATTTACTATGGATGATATAAGGTCCCATCCACCTAATCTACAATTTTCTTAAGTGCTTAAGGTACTTTGAGTCATATAGTAATACTAGTGCATCTTTGGTAAATACCTTGTAATTGATGTACTTATCATGCCATAACTTCTTGTGTATCTTTTCTATTTATTGGCTCCATCTTGATTAGGCATGTGTCTTATCCAAGTGCTTCAAGTCTTCCAATCATGTGATTAAAGACTATTGGTAATCCAATCAACTAAGATGCATGATTCATAATGAGGGCACTATAAATTATATAGGTAAAATGACCTCTATGCCAAATACTAGTTAAAATGGTGTAACCTTGTTTAGGTGCTTGTATGTATTACAATATCCCCATAATACTGATGGCACATGATCATCCTAATCTTTATGACCAACATCACAAATATTTATGAGGCATATTCCCAATATATTATTAAATATCTCAATTTTTTTATTTTATTGGGGATGGCTAGGTGTCATTTTATGGTGTACCTCCATATATTCAATCATTAGGATCTAAATGGTTTCATTGATGAAGTGTATACCATGGTCACTATTCAAGCTAAGTAGGCATTCAAAGTGACTGATGATATTTTCCTAGATAAACCTTGCTATGGTGGTAGTTATATAATATTTGGTAAAAAACATCAACCCACTTGGTAAAGTAGTTTATGGTAGTTAGAATGTATCTTGTGCCTGTGTGCCTTACAACAGGAGTAATAGGCCCAAAAATTTCAATGGCCCATTTTTTAAATGACATCTAGGCAAGGATGGGGATGAGTGGCATCTCATCTTGATGGTTTAGATTTCCCATGTGCTAGTAGATGTCACATGCTTTGGTGTATTCTTTTGCATCCTAAAACAAGGTTTGCCACCAAAAGCTTGATTATATTACCTTGTGTGTCATAACATCTCCAATTTAATGGCCTCCATCAATCCCATCATGTACCTCTTAAAATATTGAGTCTTGTTCATTCTCTAGGATACATTGATACATGACTTCATTGTAGCTCAATTTGTATAGTTCCCTACCAATGAGTTAAAAAGGGGTAACATGAACTATGAGTTTCTTCTTTTTCTTAGTCATCATGGTATAGGACATAGATTCAGAGGTTAGAAATATGGTTATATCTATCAAGTCTTTAGGGACACACTGGGTTTTATAAATTTACACATTGAGAACATCATATTTAATAGGCACTATTGTATCACTAGAGTTGATGTGAGACAAATGATCTAAGCCCAATTTTTTCTTTCTAGGCTTTACGATAATAGATAATTAAAAGTCTTGAAATAAAATAATACATCAATAAATGCATCCATGTAGAATGATCTTGTTTACTAGGTACTTAAGTGCATCATTATCAATGAATAATATGAAGGGGGTCACCAAAAAATATTTCCAAAACTTCTATAGGGC
Source organism: Torreya grandis (assembly GCA_037957365.1). NCBI lineage: Eukaryota > Viridiplantae > Streptophyta > Pinopsida > Cupressales > Taxaceae > Torreya > Torreya grandis. The sequence goes on from JARHVA010001712.1 coordinate 1,615,880, forward strand.
ATAAACCATGGAAAGTGCCTTGCACTTAGTTATGGTGTAGTTATGTACTATCTTGGTTAATTTTATACTTTCAAAAGAAATGGGATGGTCCATTTTACCATAACCTAGCTATACCAAAATGGTATCTATCATAGTACCAGATGCATAGACATTGACATGGAAGGGATTCATCTAGTTTAGAAATTGCAATATTGATGCACTTGTTAGTTTGGGCTTCAAGGTCTTAAATGCATCTTATTATGTTGTGCCCCAATAGAATGGGCTATCCTTTTTCAAGAGTTCTCCTAGCAGCACTAAAATCTTGTCATAGTTCCTTATGAACTTCCTATATTACTCATAATGTCCAAGAAAGGAATGAACTTATTTCTACATTGATAAGGTCTAGAGCTGAAGGATGACTACAATATTTGTCAGATCAACAATTAGACCATCCTTGCAGATGATGTGCCTAAGTAAAGTGTCAAATGGAATTGAAAAAACACACTTCTTGAGGTTCAAATAAATTTACAACAACCTACACCTTTAAAACATAAGGCATAAGTTATCATAGTGATCCTTCACTAACCCATACATAGTCTAGTTATCTAAGTATACTTGGAAGAACTTGTGAATGAAGTCTTTGAAAGTAGTGATCACCACTCGAGAAATATGACTAGTTCATTCTTAAGTCCAAATGGCATCATGTTATACGAAAAAAACCCATTCTATCATAAAGATGGTTTTGAGCTTATCCTCCTCCTCAATCTAGACTTGATAGTATCCTAAAAACCCATTAGTAAAAGTGTATATCTCATAACCTATGATTCCATTTAAGACTTCATCGATAAATAGAGTTGGAAAGGAGTTAGTTACATAGGCAGTGTTTTAAAATCTATAGTTGACATAAATTTGGATGTGCCCATCCTTTTTGATGTTGATGACCATGGGGCTAACCCATTCAGATTCCTATATAGAGTAGATGATGCTTATAAATAGCATATCATCAATCTACATTTTGACCTTGGTATGAAAATTGGGGTTTATCTTCTAAGGTCTCTTCTTGACTATTTTTATGCTTATATTATTGAGGGATGGGTGTGCACCTTTCATATCTCTATAGTTCCAAGGGAAAAAGTCTTGGAATTCCTTCAAGAGATCAATAATACATGCCAGCTCCATGTTAAACCAATAAGCATCTAGAGTGGAAATCTTTGGTTCCCTTCTAAACTGATATATGCCTTTGTAGTTTCTAACATAACATAGTATCATTCATTATTCTCTTGGTGTGAATCCTTGACTTGTATGTTTCCCTTAGTTGTTTCTATTTAAAGATGTGTAGGGACTTCTTCTTATAGGATACTATCCTCAACATGGCACACCAACTTTCTTTTACTTGTTAAATTATTTTAGTCAAAAGCCTTCCATGTTTCATCATCTTCATCACTAGAGTCACTATTAAGAGTTTTTTCATTGAATAATATTAGGAACACTAATCACTTTTCACCAAACATATATTTTAGGCACTCTTCTAATATTGTAGTGTCCTCAAATTAATGACCTTCAAACTACCCACAATGGCTTAATAAATTCAAAGTTTTGAAAAGAAAAGGAGAAGGTGTGAACAAACAACTCCTTAAGTGCATCTTAGTTGGATGTCTTATGGTGCATCTCATTGACAACATACCATACCCATATACAAGTCTTTAAGGTCCTATATAAGGCATGTACCCATAGATTCCTTAAAGTGTTTTCATCATAGATAGTCCATGCTTCTTCACAAAGGTGCACATGTGCTATAGGGTTAGAGTCACTAGAGTAGGCTGAGATGTTTAGGTCCTCATTGATCTTTTTGAATCTAGTGAAAATGGTTGCCTTCACAGTTGTCCAAGTTGGCAAGCTAGGATTTTGCACTGCCCACCAATGAGCAACAATGTTCTTCAATGTATATAATAGTGTACCCATTCTATTTACCTATTTCAGGATGCATGATTCAAGGTTTTAGACATAATATTACATTGGATTAATCCCCTCATATCTTAGGATATATGTAAGGTTTCCCTTACTAAGGTGAAATACTCTCTTTCCCTTATTCTTGGTACAAGGGACCCACATTTTAGAAGCATGATCAATCTAGACCCAGCCTATATTTACTAGTTTTGGTGCCTTTCTATGAAATAAGAGGCACCTCTGACCAATGGTCTAATATGCTTCCTTGACCCATCAATCATAAGGAACATAAATGGTGTCTAAAGTTGATTTTCTATCTTTCCATGAGAGGACTCCTTGATCATTTGGGTCTAGAGTCTCAACACCTTGTATGGTGATGATATAAATGTGGTTGATCTCATCGTCAATGTCTAGAATATCAACATAGGGGTCATTGGTCATTTGGGAGGGGTATGAATACCCTCTCCTTTATATTATAAAATGTCATGTATCACTTTTCGATGTGTATATATGTATTATTTTCACAACACCATGGCCTTCATAAAATCACTAGGGAGTTATCCTATTTTACATGGAATTTGGTTCCCATGATATTTATAATTTTACTCTTCAAAATTCTGATAGGCTACACTCAAGTCATATTGGCCATGAAGATTACATGAGGGGAAGGACTCAAGGATGGCCTAACCATTTCTATCAGGCATTTGGGGTCAAGATGTTGACCTCAGCACCTATGTTTACAAGGACCTCACAGACAAAACATCCATCAATACTAGAATTCAGCAGGAGTTCTTAGTTGTACTCTACATTTTGTGTCTGCTAAACTTCTCATATCCTCTCCATGCATGGCATAATGACCTCAACTTGATTTTGACCCACATGATTTAGGAGAAATTCTTTTAATAGGGGAAACATTATTTTTATCTATGGGAGGCACATGTTCTCAGTTAATTCTTGCATCTCAAATTATTAGATGTCTTACTTCTTTTGAGAGGAAGTAGCCTATGCTTATAGGTCTCATTTTAATTGGAGATCTCCTTGTAGGTTTTGGATGACACTCATAGCCTATTAAAATACATATTTCTAGTATGTCAAGTCTAGGTACGGTGTAAATTTTGGTTTAAGCCATGTTATGCACTTTATACGACCCTTATCCCCATATTTTAAGTGTAACTTAGGTATTGGTGTAATTGGTGGCTACGTGGTCAATCCACTATGAGTAGTCTCCTACACCTTGATTGTTTATATGTGGGTTAATTACACCTTTGAATTCTATCTTTCTATCTTTTTCTTGTTCTTGATCATTCCTAAGCCCTTGTTTATGTTAGGCCTACCTTGGGTCAAATTTTTGTGCAAATTAGGGCATTCCTCAACCTTATGGGACCCTCGATAATACCCACATGTGGGATGTATATGGTATTCATGTTGATAATGTTATGTGGAAATATTGACCAAATTTTACCCACATAAGAAAATTTTAACTAGATGTGGTTTTAAGTTGAGTAGAGTTCCTATTTGAATAAGTGATCAAATGGATTAGAATAATGTCTAAGATTGTAAAGTGAAAAGACCAGTAGGTTCTCATGGTCTTTCAATAATTCAAGGGCATGAATCAAGTTTCATAAAGTATTATAATTTCATTTGAGCCTTATAAAGAGACAATAGTTTCTTACACAAGTCCAAAAGAACCATCCCATTATAAAAACATCACGTAGATATTAAATAGATCATTTTGGATACATATTTGATAGATGCACTTGAAAATTAAACTAGGGTCAAATATTTGCATGGACATGGTTTTTTTCACACCTTGAACATTATCTATAAATTTCATGTCTTGATGACTTGTCTATCTCAAGATCTAAGTCCTCAAAGTTGAATAAGTAGAATGAAATATGTGCAGGGATGTCAAGTTAAAGCTATAATAATTATCCATTTGGATTTTAAAATACTTAAAAAGTAATAAGTGAAAAAAAACATCAAATTTGGCCTTATAAAATATCCATTTAAATTCAAATGTTCTAATATCAATGATCGGCATTTAATCAGATCAGAGATCCAATGGTGAGTAATAACTAGATAGTGTCAGTGGGACCCAAAGAACTAACAGAGCACATTTGATCATGAATTGAAGATCAATGGTGAGAATAAATTCAAAATTTAATCATATCCTAATATTAATTCATGACTAACAAGTGGAAATATCTTGAGTACCCATAAGCATAACTAATAGCACATGGTGACTAAAAAAACTAGTGGATCCAAGCTGATGAATGGTGCACAATCCATCATACAAATTAGATCTAACAGTGAGAAATGGGTCAAAATGTTAGTTAATATTAAATAAAAATGTTTGTGTGATAAATTTCTCAACTATATTAAACTATTAGAAGATTTATGGCTCATGTCCATTCATATAGAAGAGAATCAATGGTGTGCATGTAAGCTGAGAAAGTAGGTCTGATGATGTGAAAGCAATATGATTGATGGTAAATATTAAAAGTTTAAAGATAAGTGACTTTAATGGAGATAAAATGTGAGCAAAGGTCAAACCATGGAAAATACTTCAAAGGGTGCCATTGAAGCTCAGTTGAGACCTCTATTGGAAGATCCAAAACATGTAGAGTTAGTTTTATTATGTTTTCAATGTTGCGTATAATAAGTCCTTCGCTTCCACAAGTTACAAAGGTAGAATAGGTATGTTTAGACCTGATATGGCTCAATAAATAAGTTATGTAATATTTAATCTACTCATTGAAATATTGACTATAGGAAAACCAATAAATTGGATTGGTTTTCAATCTATAGTAAAGACTTATATTTAGATTTCAAAGTAGGGGTAGATATGTTATTATGGATAAATGTCTTATCTATCAAAATAGTCATATATTCAATGTGTCATAATTATATATTATAAAATTATACTTAAGCATGGCTCTATCAAGTCCATGGATATAAGGACCTTGGCCTCATAATGAAGCAAGTAGAAGATAACGTAAAGTCCCAAAATAAAGAACTAGTGCTGATTTGATCAAAAGATGGTGGAGAATCCATAAAAGGTGGTGGATAATTTAATGATATATGATGGTTTGATCATTCTCTCCTTACCATTTCTCTATATCTTTCATTTTTAGACACATTGTAAAACTCTCTCAATTTTTAGAAAAAAATATCTCTCACTTTTGATAATAATTCTCTCTCAATTTTGGAAGAACAAAGAATCTCATTTGATAAGGTTAGACCCATTAAAATTTGTAAAAAATACCTATTGAATTAATAAATACTTTCTTTACCTATCTCTCCCCTATGAATTGTGTGTAGTAAAGCTTGTGTATGATGGTATTGTGAAGGAAAATCTTCCATGCCCATTGTTCATCTTTCTTGCTCATTTATAGGTGCCTTCAAGTTAGTTACAAGTCTAAGTTAGTGTTCTTTATATCATTGATACAAGATCTTAGTGAGTCTTATAACTCCTCTTTGACTTCATTCATTGCTTCCTAAACCTAGTTTATGAAACACTTATGAAACTAGCTAGTTTTGTGAGATTATCTGAGCTAGCATTATCTTATGCTTCTTGAGTGTTTACTTCATGCATATGATAGCCTCCTTTAAATTTGGTGCATCACTTGGTTAAATTTATTATGAACCCTTTCCCCCTTTATAACCCTTTTCTCAGTGTAATTATTAGTATAGTTAATCAATCAAGAGGGAACTGACATTCTTCAGAGGTCCAACCCCACCATAGGTAACCCATATCTTGGGGTTATTCCCATATTATGGATTAGTCAGTTTAAACCCAAATAACTCTCTCTAAGAGTGTAGATTAATTCCATAATATATTCTAGCATGATCAATAGGACCTTACTACATTTTTCATCTCATTTAAAGGTTCTTGGTGTTGCCTTTTAGTGTAATCAACCTTTGGAGGCACATTTGCAAACACCAATGGTGACTCCACTATGAACATCAGCTAGTATAAGTATCCCAAGTTCTTAATCACCATAATTTTGTATGTATCATTCCCTATTTGATAAAAATTCAGGTTCTTTCATTCCTTATCCTTCATATCAAGTTAGTAATGTTTATGGATTCACCCCAAGTAGCCCTCAAGATTCAATGTATCATCCTTGTCAAAATTTGCCTCTCTAGTCAACCAAAAAAGAGCCTTAGGGACATATGTCTTGATCTTGAAAATGAATTAAAATATGTTGATATAGAATAAGAGTATTAGAGGCAAAAATATAATCTTAAACACCAATCTTATGTATAAGAGCAGGAGTTGAGGTTTCAGGAAGAATACTTGGTTAGGCAAGACCAAGCCAAAAAATAAAATGACTATAATTTTTTCTTGAAATAGAGAGTAACCAAATGTAGACCCTAAATACCCTCTCTTACTCTTATTCATGCTCAAACCTATCCCCTTAGCCCACCTTATCTAATCTCATCTCTATCAAGAGTCAGGCCAATCATTAAGGGCCATTCAATTAGAGAATTTCAAGCCATCCCATCTTGGATCTTTTCTTATGCCAATGACCCTGACTATGTCATACCCTCTCTTATGAAACCACATTATTCCACACCCATTCAAGAAAAGGATAAGGTGGCCAATCCTTATGATTTACCCTCATTGAATTCAATCAAGGAGGACATAAAGAAGAAAGAGGAAGTGCTAGCTGAAGTAGTCGAAGAACTAGTTTAAGAAAAATAGGTGTTATCTCATCTCAATGAGATTTCCTTATATAATATCCAAGACTCTCTCCTTTCCTCATGAACCACCTAAAAGAACCTTTAATGTCCCTAATTGTAAGGACACTCTCTTAAGCTACAAGTAAGGTGAAACTTTTCACCCTCCCACCATCTCCCTCATGGAGGAGGAACCTATTTAATAAATGATAGAGGAGGAGCTTGTAGTCATAGGTGAGCCAGAAGAGGAAAATTCAAGTTTCTATGATGAGGAAATCATGATAGGCAATCTACTTCATTCAAGAGAGGAAAAGTCAGGTTTTAATCAGACTTCTTGGCATGGTTTTAACACTAATGAATTAGAGCGTAAAGGTAATACTGATGCCTTCATATTTGAATAAATGGGTATTCAGGTTATAGCTAAGTATAAAGGAGATTTTTATTTTCTTTGAGAGCTTCCATTTAGTGGGGTTAAAGATGAGGATGAGAAAAGTATAGAAATTAATGTGGTTTTAGTAGTCAACTATTCAATTGATTAGGTTAAAGAGGTCATAAATGAGCAAGAGAAAGAAATGGAAGAGAAAGAGGATCAAAATGAAGTATGGAAATAGTTATATCATGAATTCATAGACTAGGTAAAGGTTCCAGACTAGCCTATTCCTACTTTAGAGCATAAAAATGAACTTGTAAATTAGGTTGAAGATTTTGACCAATCTCAAGATGAATTGTTTATTGAAGATAGTATTGATGTCTTCAATAATGAAAGAGAATGGTCAGATCTAAAGCCACAAGATCATGACATTTCAAACCTTATATGGGTTGATAATCTACCATATGGCTCCTTTCAAAGTAGGAAAATCAAGGATGGTTTTTAAATTGGCATTATCCTAGATGACCAAGAGGAAGCTACCTTTTGGGATGACTTAGAGATGTTTTGCCTAAACCTAGACAATCAACCTTCATGTTCAAAGGAGACATTCGATCAGAGGGTTGTAAGTGATTCTATAGTTCATTTTGGATCAAGAATTGAAGAAATGGACTAATATGTATACATTGGAAACATGTTTATCCCATTTCATCCTCTTGAGAGCATGCCAAAAAGAGTCAACAATTAGGCATCTTAGCTCACCTACCATCAGCTCTCAAAAGCAAGGTGTTTTCCATCCTGATTCACCATAAGTGAGAAATTTTAAATATTTTCCATTTGATATAGGAGGAAGATCTATGTAATTTACATCCCTATACATATTATATTAGATTTCATGCTTTCATCTAAGTTATTTTGTGCACGTTGGTTCAGTAGGCTAGCTATTTTTCTTTTTTCCATGTGCCTGCATACAATTTCATTTGTTTATTTTCTTTGTTGCTTCAAGATAATTTATCTAGAGGTTGGCAGTCAATTTTAGCTTTATGAACAAGAGAGGAGACTCCATACCTAATGGACTAGTCAAGACAAATAGTCTGGGTTCTTAAGCATATAAGGCATGCTTCCTAATTGAGTCACCAAAGATGTTGGCCAAATTTGGCCCACATAAGAAACTTTTGACTATATGTGGTTTAAAGTTGATTAGAGTTCATGTTTGAGTTAGTGATTAAATGGATTAGAAGGTTTAAGATTACAAAGTGAAAAAACTCATTGGTTCTCATGATGTTACAAGAATTTAGGGGCATGAATCAAGCTTCACAAAGTCTTAAAAGTTCATTGGATCCTTCTAAAGAGACAAAAATTTATTACACATGTCTAGAAGAACCAAATCCTTAAAATCACATCACATAGAGATGAATAGGTCAATCTGGTTACACATTTGATACATGCACTTGAAAAGTAAACCAGGGTCAAATATTTGCATGGACATGGTGTTTTTATTTCTTTGAACATTCTCTACAAATTTCATGTCTTGATGATTTCTCTATCTCAAGATCTAAGTCCTAAAATTTTAACAAGAAGAATGAAACATGCACAGGGATGTCAAGTTAAAGTTATAGTAATTAACCATTTGGATTTAAAAATATTTAATAGGTAAGAGGTATGCATAGATATCAAATTTAGGCCTCATAAAATATTCTTTTGAGTTAAAATGTTTTAATATCAATGGTTGGCATTTGATCAGATCAAAGATCTAATGGTGAGCAAAAACTTGACAGTGTTAGTGGATCCCAAAGATCTAACAGAGTGAACTTTATCATGCATCAAAGATTAACATTAAGCATCAAGTCAAAATGTTAGCATATCCTAATATGAATGCATATATAATAAGTGTAAAGATATTAAATTCCCATAAATAGATATAATGACGTATGGTGACTAACAAAGCTAATGGGTCCAAGTTTATCAATGGTGCATGATCCATCATACAAAGTAGATCTAATAGTGAGTGATGGGTAAAAATTTTAGTGAATCTCAAAGATAAATGCGTGATTGATAAGTGTCTCAGTCACATTAAAATAGTATAATATTTATGACTCACATCCATTAGTATAAAAGAGAATCATTGGTGTACATGTAAGTCAAGAAAGTATATATAATGATACGTAATAAATTTGATTGATGGCCAATACTAAAAGTTGAAAGATAAGGGACTTCAATTGAGACAAAATGTGAGATAAGGTCAAACCAAGGAAAATACTTCAAAGGACACCATTAAAGCTCAGTTAAGACCTTTATTGGAAGATCCAAAGCATGTAGACTCAATTTTTTTGTGTTTTCAACATCGCGTATAATAAGTCCTTGGCTTCCACAAGTTCTAGAAGTAGAATATGTTTTTTTAGACCTAATATGGTTCAAGAAATAAACTATGCAGTCTGTAAGTTATTAATTAACATATTGACTACAGGGAAACCAATAAATTGGATTGGTTTTCAATCTATAGTAAAGACTTATGTTCAAATTTTAAAGTAGGGGTATATATGTGATTATGGAAAAAAGTATCATATATCAACATAGTCATAGATTTGATTTGAAGGTACTTATAGCTGCTAAAATTAGAATTAATTATGGCTCTATCAAGTCCATGGATATAAGGACCTTGCCCTCATAATGAAGCAAGTGAAAGATAATGTAAAGTCCCAAAATAGAGAACTAGTACTGATTTGATCAAAAGATGGTAGAGAGTTCATAAAAGGTAGTGGATCATTTAATTATATGGGCTGGCATGCTCACTCCCTCCTTATCCTTTCTCAATATCTTTAATTTTCAAACACATTATAAATCTCTCTCAATTTTTAGAAGAAAATCTCTCTCCCTTTTGATAAGAATTATCTCTCAATTTTGGAAGAATAGAGACTCTCATCTGATAAGGCTAGACCTTGTCAAAATTTGTATGAATGACATATTGAATCAATAAAGACATTCTTTACTTATCTCTCCCCTCTAAATTGTGTGTAGCAAAGTTTGTGCATGATGGAATTGTGAAGTAAAATATTCCATTCATATTGTCTTTCTTTCTTGCTCATTTCTAGGTGCCTTAAAATTAGTTGTAGGTCTAAGTTAGTGTTCTTTATATCATTGATGCAAGCTCTCAATGAGTCTTAGAACTCCTCTTTACCTTAATTCATTACTTCCTGAACCTAGTTTATAAAACACTTATGCAACTAGCTAGTTTTGTAGGATTGTTTGAGCTAGCATTGTCTTATGCTTCCTCAGTGTTTACTTCATGTATATGAGAGCCTCATTTAAATTTGTTGCTTCACCTTGTTAACTTTATTAGGATCCCTTTCCCCCTTTCTAACCCTTTTTTTAGTGCAAACATTAGTATATGTGATCCATCAAGAGGAAGCCATCCTTCTCTAGAGATCCAACCCCACCATAGGTAACCCATAGCTTAGGATTATTCCCATAGTATGGCTTAGTTAGAGGGATATTTAATAACTCTATATAATGGTGAAAATTAATGCCATAGTAGGATCCACACTTATAACATGAGCATGGTAGGAACCTTCCACCACTCCATCCTCCACCTCACCCTCTAATGCCTCATTGCATCCTAAATCCTATGTTTTGTTGTCCTTATCCATCATTACCTTAGTTATCCTACCCTCCTAATAATGTAGTGGCCTATTGTGTGCCTCTTTTCATGTTCTCATGCATTTTGTCAATCACTAAGAAATTAGTAGTGGTATGGGTGTAAGCATCTCATAATTGATAATAGATGGTTTTTTAAACCTAGTTGGTGCATTAAAACCAAGGGTAGTTTTAAACATCATGCACCTCTTGATGGACTTTGTATCTTAGAAGAAAAGTGTGCACATTCCTTCATGGGTGGTTAGTTTTATTATGGCCTTCTATTTCATAGTCTGTGTACCATAGTCCACTTTTAACATCATGTGATGAGCTAACAATAATATTTTGGAGTTAGGAGGCCATAGATGTAATCTATAGCTCCATAAATGGGTTGATTTTGGTATCTTATATTCTAAATAATTCTACTCTGAGTGTGGCTTCAAGTTCTTCTTAAGGATCTATAATTGTCTCCATGGAAATCTCTCTTTAGAATGGCATGAACAAACCTCTAATGAACCACTACACATGCTAGGAAGGGTGAATATCATATGAGATATTTGATAGAAAAGTTTTAAACTTTGCATCATATAGGTGCACACTTTCTTATATCCCTTGGTTAATCCCTTTGATCATGGCAATGCTCTATTATCCAAACTCTAAAATGTAAAATTCCTTCAAGAATGCATCCTTCAAGGTATCATATTCAATTGTAGCCTGGTTAGGATAGAATTTTCTCCACTAGGTATGGGCACAATCAAGTTGAGTGGTCATAAAATAGGTATCCTTGTGCTCTAATTGGGTTATGCCCCACATGCACCACTATAATTCACACATCAAAACATGTTCTATGACATTTTATATGTCATGATACTCAAAAAAGTGCATAGCAATTTCATAGAGATTTGTTGTGTGGGGCATCCAGTACCTAAGGCACTTATCCCCCTAATATCTATCTTGGTGATGGTCCTCTAATGAATCCATCCACTATGTTGGGTATTTATCCCATCATTAATATTGGCATATTTCATGTCGATATTGCTATACTAGTTACTTATGGCATGGGACCACTTTATGTGGGCTACTGTCCACTTTGCATTACTAATATTAGCTAAGTTGGTATGCTTTCACTCAATTTTTATGGTGGTGAGATAGTACCCACTAGTATATAGGTATTTATTCTCACCTCCTTGTATGGAATACTCTTTTCAATCACAAAGTTGAACTCTATGTCTATAAAATGTCTAAGATATAAGTCATAGACATAGTCAATTATTACTTGTATACTTTCTTCGAGTGGGGAATCCAATGCATGAGTATTAACTACATATTAAAAGGGGGTAAGTTCATCAAGTGTATCTATAGTCACAAACTCTTATAGGAACCTAGTGAATTATGTACCTATCAAGTGTTGATCTTGATCCATCACTTCATTATATCTCTAATTCTTGTGCTATTATATTTCAAGAGATCCTTCCTCATGCCCTTCCCACTTGCTATGGGTTCTCTTGGAAATTTTAGGTTCCATATCTTCCATCAATCTATGTCATCTATTATTATAGGTCTATCTTATGAGCTTTCAAGTGTCAATATGTTCATCCCCTTCCATTAACTTTACCTACACATTCCCTTTTCCCCCTTTGTGTTTCCCATACATGAAAGGACTTTAGCCTTCCATCTCCAAAGTTTAAAAATTGTAATCCACCATTATATTTTTGAGCTCTATGTTGAATTCCTTCACAAATGTGCCCCTAGGGTCATGTAAAAATTGTTACTCTACTTCCTCAGGGCATGAGTATATTAGGAATATGAACTCAAGTATGTAGTTATTCAGTGTGCATTGATACCATTTATCCACTACTCTAGTCGACATATCATCGAGGGTCTCAAGCCTCTCTAGGCACTCCTTCATCCACCCATGGATTTTTCCATATCTTCTTCTTATGTGGGTTAAATATGCATCTAACCACTGGTACACATGCTTAGGTAGCTCATAGAAAAATACCTCATACAAAGCATCATATAGGTTATTTTTAACCCATTTTCTTGGCTTTTGTCATTTTTATGTTGGATGTTTCAAAAAATATATATTTTCCACTATTGTAGCTATCACTCAATGTTTTTGAGGGAGATTTGGTACATCATTCTATTGTATCATTACAATAATAAAATTCAATGGGTTCCTCGTAATATAACCAAAATGTTTTAGAAAAGGGTACATAAAGTTATCTTAGTTCTAGGTTTATTGAAATTAAGTAAAATCATGTGGCATTACCTTTGTGCTTAACATTGTAACACTTAACTACACCAACATCAATCCACATAAGGCATAGGACTTATGTGCTCACCCAAAGCACAACTGAGAATGAACTGGGGCTCACATTGGGATAGTTATACCATGGCACAAGATATCAATTATGGAACTTGAGAAATTCATAAAAATCATAAAGTAGATTCATGGGCACAAGCATTTTATGGGTTAATCCTAGTGTCCTATAGGCACAATCCTTTTGGTGGACTAATCCTAGAGTGATATGGGCATAAACCTTTGTTAAACTAATCTTAGCATCATATAGTCACTTGAGGGGTCAAAATTTTGCTTTCACCTCAAGTACTCATACTATGCTCATGCTTCGAGAAAGGATAGGTACACTTGGCATATGATATATACTCATTCTCTCTATAGGTTTATGATGATGTCACCATTTATTATAGGGACTCCATTAATGATGTGAACTAGATGAATTACATGAACACTACTTAACATAATTATATTTAAAATATGACATTACATCCACTACATAGTTCATTAGCAATATAAAAGATTAATAGACTAGATTCATCATGTTTTACTACAATGATCTTTGCTATTAATCATAATTCAAATATAGTATAAATTTCTAACATTTATAATGAGTAAATTCCTAACTCAAACTATTATATGACCCAAACACTCATAGGTGATCTTGGGTGCTTGAAAAAGAGCCTTCATGGCATCTACATTACTCCTAAGTCTAATAGTTATCAAATTAGTGTATACAGATTAATTCCAATTTTTAAAAGCTTTGCCTCACTATCTTCTATCTCTCTGCACTAACTAGCTTGAGCTCTTTAAATAGCTCTTCAAGAGTATTTATACTAGGGTGGAATATGCACGTTGATTTTTGAACTTGAGATTTGGTGATCATTCCTATCGTCTCTATGACTTTATGAATTTTTCACTATAGTTGCCACATTTCCCAAATCATCAAAGATGCCTTGAAGATTAAAGAGTTACTTAATCATCTCCTAGTTGATGCAAGGTATGTGTTACAACCTAAAACTAGTTCTAAAATTCCAAAATGTCAATCATTACACAAAATGATCTCTTTATAACCATGTGGATGTCATGTTGGCACAAATATAATATTTAATCAAATAAATGTCCCAACACCTTGATACTACTCTAGTAACATTATAAGTGTGGTGACCTCAATCTTAACATCCTACCCCAATATGCCAATTGCACTAAGTTTTTATATTTCACATCAATATTTGGTTAACTTAGATATAAGTGTCTCGAGTTTGTGTTGATTACACATGGCTTGGTCCCAAATTACTTGAGTGACCAACTTAGGACAAGTGTCTTGGATAAGATTATAATATTCATGTAGGATAGCCTTCAACTTGACATTATTAGCCTAGGATTGATCCATCTCTTATTCTAGAGAGGTAGCCTTCTATGTAATAGACTCCAAGAATGTTATAATTCCCTCTAACTACTTCTTTATTAATAACCTATAGACATCTAATGAGGCTTCCTATTGAAGGAGTAATGTTTCCAATGTTCTTGTAATTACTAAATATTTGGGTTGTGGCATGGTTTTAAGTGGAAGAGAGGAGGTGGTGTATTGAGCACCCACAGTTGGAACATCTCATAGCCAGACTCCTACCAAAGATAATTTCAATTTATACACACCTATTGTAGCTAAAGATGGTTCTTGTTTTTCTCCAACTACTTTGATCTAGATTTTAATTACTTAAGCACTTGTTGTTGGTGTATTTTAGTCTCTTTTGTAAACTTGATGTGTTGCATAGTGTCTTTGGTTTATTTTCTCTTAGATTATTTTGTAACCTTCTTATTGAGCTCATCTTCCAAAAATTTATTTTTTTCCTATTCCTCTTATTATAGCTTCTACACATGCTATTCTTCCTTTTTATATTCCTCAAATGCAATGGCCTTGGCTTTTTTGACCTTAGCTTGTTCATGTGTTGATAGATTAGCACATGCCTTAGTTATACTTGATTATTTTTGTTGCACTTGGGCTTGGTTATCATGTTTTTATTGATCTTCTTCATCTTTTTTTTTAGTAATGAGTGTATCATCTTTATTATTATATATCATATTTATGCCTTCTTGGCTGAATCAATAGCTTTTTATGCCTTCTTGATCATCTTGATAGCCTTTTTTTAGTCATCTTCTACATCTTAGGCCTTTTGTGTGGCCTCAATTTTTTTAGCTTATCAACTTGCTTGTTGATATTGCTATTGTTAGGCATATTCCTTTTGGCATTTATTTTCCTCTTAGTTGAATCATCATTATACTATGTGAGATACTTCCTCCCATGAATCCTATTTTTATTTAGTAGTAGATTATTCTGATGTTATATCTTTAACCTCTAGGGTTTGTTGTGAAGGTGGTGAATCACTTAGCTAGACCATAGAGCTAGAGACATGTGATTTTTTTCCCAAAGTAACCAACCTACATTTGGGTGGTGGTAAAGTTAAAGATAGAGAAGAATGTACTTCCTACATCATGGTTTTCTTACTAAAGGTGCATTCTTTAAGGGTAGGAAAAACCTTAACCTCTCATCATGTTCTAGGTCTGTGCATCAGAGACTCTTGTGGACTTTTTGATAGTGGCACAAAGACATTAATGACTATAAAGGTGGTAGAAGTTTATTACTAGAAGAAGTCAACCCTTTACTGTATCCATTTATCTTCTTCATGTATAGTGTTGACCACTATGGATGAATGGTATGATGGTAGTTTCACCCATAGACTTAGAAGAACCATCTTTCACACTTGGACCATGTGCACTAATTTCTATAAGAACTCCTTCTCCTCCTTATCATATAAATATTCTACCATATCAGAAACCATTACCTAATATACCTCTTGTTCATCCTTTCCCATCTAAGGTAGGATGCAAGATATTGTAATCTAGGGCACCTTGGGGTCATCTAGTTAGGTTTTGGTGATCCTTGTCTTTCTCTTCAATGGAGGAGATGAGGATTATTACTTAGTAGAGAGCTTATGCTTTTATTTTAATGACTATGAAGTTGTAGCTTCCTATTGTTGTTATACTTAAGGGACTAATGTGCTAGGTGGTATGGCTTAGAGTGGTATTACACACTTATCTACATAAGCTTATTGTTTAGTGACTTTGGCTTATACCATGGCTATGGTAACAAAGAATGGTAGAGGTCTAAATAGTGACCTCGATAGCTTATGTATGTGGATGAACACACCTTTAAATAGTAAGGTGATAATAACATGTTGTCCTAGGTATTTCATGACATATGATGGCACCTAAAGATGTGTGGTAATTAGCTCCAAACACCCCTCCCACCATGTTTTCAATTTACCCTTATGGGCTAGTGCACCATACTCAAGTGTTCATATCAAGTTGAAAAATTATTGTGCTAGCCAATAGTCTGTGTCAGGGTGCATATCTCCTTTAGGGGACTTCTATTGGGTTAAACAGAGTAGAAAGATGAGAAACTAGTTCTAGAAGGTCTACTTAGAATTCATGCAACACTTGTTGATGTTTTTGAGTAGCTATTGAAAAATTATTCAAGCTAATTAAACTTGTCATTATAGTGGATCATATAATGTGCATTGTATACCAACCCTTTTGAAACTTGATTTATAGACTTGGTGGTCTACCAAAATCTTTATGTGATGCATTCGACCAAGATGCACACTAATTTGTCTTGAATTTATTCAATTAATATTTCTCTAGTTCCCTAAACATAAAAATATCTAATATCTTGAAGGATATGAGGCATTCTTTTCTTCTATAGAGCTAAAGAATCCCCTCGCATAGGTATGCCAAAATCTTAGGCCATTTATTTGTGTTGATGAATATCATGGTCTTGGGGACAATGTAAATGTTATCTTCAATTTAGTATCTAAGTAGGATTTGAAAAATCTCCCCAAATATATTGAAAGTGGCATGTGAAGTAGGCACTTGATGTCTATGTTATGGAATCAATGTGGGACTGTAAGAGCTAGTGGTTGTGTAGCATCAATAGGATTTGGTTGAGAGAGTTTCTACTCTACTACTTAGAGGTAATAAAATTGATTAATATCAGTGAAATTTATTTGTCAAAGCATAAGGTCAATGCCCATTACTTCCTTCTAAGCATCTATCAAACTCCTAATGAGTTTTGAATGATTTATAATCTCTGAGTAATGAAATTAAAAATATTTTTGCTTTCTACACAATAGAAATTAACTTGACTCTTAAAAATTTAGATCATGAAAATATTTGAAAGGATGAAATGTAGACTTGGTTCTCAACCTTATGCCTTTATAGATATCATGCCTATTAGTTTCTACATAAATGTTATGTTGAGTTGTCCATTTCATATCAATGAAAATGTTGATATGGCAAATCTTATTCAATCTAGAATTTAAGGCATTTATTTATTGGCAAATTCATCAAGATATGTCATTATGTTCTTTCATGTCCATACTAGATTATGAATGGATGATGTTAATTGACCACTGATTTGGTGAAGATTAGATCAATCAAACCTTGGGTTTAGCATTAACTTCTTGGGGATGATTGTCATATAGTGAATATCTTGATTGATGTGACTTGACTATATATTTCCTAGACTTAATTAATTTCTTTCACTCCTAATTACATCATCAATGGTACACCTAAACTATTTTGCACATGGTTGCCACACACTATTCTTACTATTTTGGTTCCCAAAAGTTACTGAAGAGATCATCTACAAACACACAAACATACACATGTACAAACAAAAAAAGAAACACACAAGAATACATACAAAAAAGGTAAATCCTAATCTACTCGGTGCTACTCAACACTCACTCCTTTATCATAAATATATCAATTAAGATTATTAGTGGTAGGACTTAAGCCTACAACCATTCACCTACCTTGATAAAATGGTTCCCTATAGATATCTCAAACTAATGGTTCCTTGCTATGATATTTCATATATAACATAAGGCCCTTTCTGTATAAACATAATATATCCAACTTTTATTAAATATTGATGTTTTCTATCTTGTTGAAACCCATCGATTCTTAATCTCTCTAAGTACATTCCCTAAGGGGTGCATTGAGAAAGGGGTGGGTAAACCATTAGTGATCCATAGGATTTTTGTCCCTTATTTCCACTTATTACCAATTCAATCAACTCCTAAAAACATTCCCCTAATTTATTATTCCTCTTTTAAACACTCCTCTAGTCATTTACCACCTTCTATACCCATTTTCCTAACCTAAAATCACTTTTGATAGTTTACAGTACTAGATTGATTGGTTTGACCTTATACTCTTATTGGTGAAACTCATTTAGGGTCTAAGTTGGCTCTTGGCCAACCTAGCTCATGACCTACTAAGTTTTTATCAATAATGATATTAGGTCAATTGGGTCAACCCTATTGGATGAAACTTTTGTAAGGGCTTAGGGTTAAATATACCTATATATACAATATCATTTTTCCATTATTAGAGATACATCAAGAGTTATTATTCATTTGTGCTTATTTACAATCTGCGCTTTCACCATTTTACTTGAGGAATCTTATCTTAGGTTTTCTACTTGGATAATCTAGTATTGTGGATAAGTTTTAGATGTTTTGGCCTTTATTAGTGATCCTTACAAACCACAACAACCTATTTTTAAGCCCCTTTGGCCAAGGGAGAGATTGAGTCTCGATAGGTTCATCTTTTAGGTATGTATTTTCTAACTTTGTTCCTCTCTTTAGTAGATAGAAGTAGCATAATTATTGGATTTTGAATAAAATTACTCTTTTTATCCATGCATAAGGGTCTTACTTATACATATCTTAATTAGGATTCTCTTATGCATGCTTATTTTTATTTATTTACTAACCCCCATAGTATGTTATAATATTTGGTGAGCACTAGATTATATTTTTCTTTACTTGTTATTAGTATAGTGAATATGAAAACATAGGGCTTATTTAGGGTTATTTCAGGAGGCTTTGGGACCTCCCTAATATTATTATTATGGTAAGAGATCCCTTAATTGGGTCTAGTAGGTCTCTATATTGGTCATGTTCTTGATTATCTAATGTATCCCCAATCAGAAGTGTAAGTAGGATCGATCTTCTCTAAGCTAGGATTGATTTATAAATTGGATGAATTTAAGATTTCATATATTATGGTAAACCCAATGTGAATCTAACCCTTGTAAGTTTTATTTCACATTTTACATTTTTCTATAATTTTATTTATTATTTTTCTATATTTTTGATATAGGTCAATAGGGTCAGTATACTTTATAACTTCTATGTGCATGTTTAACACACAGTCACATCAAAAATGACTCTATTATTTTTGGGTAGGTCTTCATCAAATATAGGTCTTATTCTATGTACAAGTTTAAATAGTACTCTTATTTTCTTCCAAAAAACATACTAGGTCAACTATGTTGGTATAGTGTTCCAGACAACTTGTAGAAAACATACTAGGTCGACTAGGCCGATATAGTCATCTTGATAGGCTTTAGCAAATAGGGAATTATAGAACTAGGTTGACCCAATTGGCACAATTGGAAAAAAATTCAAGTAACATTAAAGGCACTTGAACAAGAATCTCACATTTTTCAACATCTTCCAACCCACCAAGGTTTCTTTCTCTCTTTCTCTTTCATTTTAGTTCTTCCTTATAGTTTTATTTTACATAGTTTGCAATCTTTAAAACTACCATCATACAAAAAACTAGGTCAACCTATTCAAACTAGTTCTATATTTTGTCTTCTATCTAAAAGACTAGGTCAACTCTATCAACATATTTCTTAAGGACCCTTGCTTTTATAGTGCAATAGTGACACTATTGAATTTGTTCTATAATGTTTGCATGCACTATCATTTAAACTAACATTGTACTATGTTTTAAATTGGAAATTAATAACTATATACTAGTAATTAATTCACACTTTCACATTTAGTTATTTTCATGCTTATATTATATCACATAGTCTAATTATGTTTTTTTAATATACCATTTAGTTTTACTATTTTCCTCTTTCTTGCACACACTACCAAATAACATAATTTCAAAATTCATTAAAAATTTTGTCTAACCAATGCCTAACTACTTGAATTTCATCACCAAACCAAGGGGGAATCCAACTTCATTTTCTAGCCAAGTATACACATGTGGTTACTAGTATATATTGGCAAAGCACTCAACACCCTTATTTCTATAGGATTGTAAAGTGAGGGTGTAGGCCCCAATACCAAGCTAGTACTATTGCCAACATAGATCTCTTTTAGCATAAACATCTTGAAACCATTCATAGATTGTTTTCTAGTTCTCTACTTTCAGCCAACTTCCCTATCACACTTAAAATAACACTTTATAATCTAACAACATTCAAGATGACTACTTAGCTAACTTTTACTTTTTAGTTGATTTATTACTCTTTTCTCATTATATGTTTTATTGTAAAAACTTGCATTGTTCAGCATTGGTGTAAGGTTTTATGTTTTGTGCCTTAATTGGAATAATTATCATTAACCCAGTTGATTGTGTGCTTACTTCCATTTCTTGCTTTCAAATTATATCGCATAATTTTGTATGTGTTTTAGTACACTATCATTCTGATTGACACAATCTCTTATAAACTATTTTTCCTTCCTTCTTTCAATAATAGGTCAACCTAGTCAACCCTATATCTATTTTACCAATCAAATTATAGTACTTGGCTGACTGATTGACTCTATACTCTTATCAGACCCTATTTTTCCCAGTTTGCAATACTAGGTTAACCTAGTAGAATCTATACTCTTACTACTTTCATGTCTATCTAACTTATTTATTTATCTCTACCTCTCATTCTTCTTACTTATAATCCTTTTCATTTTATCAAACATCATAAAATATCCTATCATAATCTTCTTAGATAACCTAAATCCATTTAAAAACTATATGGGGTGTTCTTTCCTTCTTATCTTTTCTTCCGCTTTTTAGCTTATGGGACATCTTTTGATGCCCATCTATACATTTCTATAGCCTTTGGGGCATATTGTAATTCCCACCCACATATCACTTCAAACTCTGGGGCATCTTTTGATGCGCATCCCTACATTCACTTACCCTTTGTGGCATCTTTCAATGCCTACTCTTATTCTACCTGGCATGATACCAAACTAATTCAACTTCAAGAAACCTTCTGAGACACAAGCTTGTCTTTCACAATCTAATCCTTGATATAGGTTTTAGTGAAGGATCTTTCCCTTATTTTTAATATTTACATATTCTATCTATCTAACACTTTTCATAGGATACTTACATGCATCTCACCTTTTACAGTAGTTATTTACTTTCACAAACCTTACTCTTTCTTGTTTCTCTTTTAGTTTCCCTTTTTCTCATGAGTTACATTATAAATCCATAGATATGACCTGATATTCCTAATGATGTACTTTGATCCTCTTTATTTTCATAATTTTTACACACACTTTTTGGTACCCCGTGGTTTTCTATTTTATAAGTTGTAGTGTAAGACCATGGATAAGACCTAGCCTTCTTCATAAAATCACCATTTTTTTGTATTATTTTTCTAGAATGTGTTTTAAAATGGTTATGATTTCTTGATCTTTATTCTCAACTTTAGCTTTTTCTACTTTTGATAGATGAAATTTGCATAAAAACCTATGTTATCATGTTTTCTTGCATTTCCCTCATTCTTATGATAAGGAATCACACTTTGCTATCATCGTATCCCTTTTTCACCCTTTGTCACATCTTTTTTATGATTTTAAATAATTCAAATTATTTCATGTTTAGTTCCTTTTGATTTCCTTTCCTTTTACTCCACATTGGATAAAATAAGGTTAAATTCAAGATAACACTTTTATTTCACCTAGATTTACAAGACTCTTACACACCATGCTCTCTGAGTTATCTCTCTTATCAACTAAGTCCCAAGTATTCAAATGAAATTCATATCTATCACCTATTTTTAGTTTTCCAAATCTATAAGGAGGAGGAATATAAAATCCCTTCAAGAAAGTTAAAATCCAAATCATTTGAAACAAAGGAAATAATCTACAAAAGGCAACATACAAATTTCAAAAGTCAAAATCACACTAAAAGACATGATTAAAAGCACATCTCCTATCTCCAATCAAAGCTCAAACTCCACAGTTGGCCTCACATTAGATCCAAGGTCCATTGGGGTGATGTAGGCTAGTAGATTGGAATAGGAAAATTCAACAAACTCTATGGTGCTACCTACTTTCTCATGCAATTACCCAATCTTCATAGTAGATCGATGGATTTATAAAGGGCCCTAAGGAATGGGGAATACATTATGGGAAGGTAGGTCCATTTTAATTTTCTTACATATATCCTTTAATGGATAATCTATATACTTCATTTATTGACTTGATACTTGTGTCGCTAAGAGAATTTCTTCAAAGTACTTAAGGTCAAAAGTCCTCTTCTTTTTACAAACCTAATTTGAGTTTCTTGACTTTAATAAGGAGTTTCTCTACCTTATTTTTTATTTCATTCTCCCCTCCACCCATTTAATTTCCCCCCTTGATGGGCAAATTGTGATTATAAATTTTTTTTACCTCTTCTATTCTTCCTTCTTCTTCACATCTTAAAAACATGCTAGCACTATTTTGTTTCAATTTTATCTATCCTTAGAGCAAAATAACATATCTGAGTAACTATGGATTACTTTATTTACACCATGGATTTATATTTCTAAATATGCCTTGATTTATTTTTACCATTTGTCATTGTTATACCACCCTTTTCTAGACACCTGAGTGTATTTCTACTTTCATGTACTTTTTCCATTGTTGAGTGAGGTTGGATTATTACTTGTCACTCATCAATGTTGTTTTCCCTTTTATGCACCTTTTTCCATTGATGATTGAGTCATTCTTTTTATTGTTCACTCATCAATGTTGTTTTGCCATTTTGCTTGTCCATCTTTATGAAATAAAGGATTTTTACTAATTTTACATTGATGTTTGATTACCATCCTTTTTGACATGTATCTTTGGTTTGACTTGGTGAGTTTGCCTTTCTTACCTAAGGTTTACTTGTTTAAGTTTTTTTTTCTTTAGTACCCTTGTATTTTTGATTAATTAATTTAATCTAAAATATTGACTTGGTCATTTGGTCTAAAATAACACTTATCACCCCAACTTACCAAATTTCTAAATACGTCACATCCACATAACACCAGTTATCTTGGCATTCCTACATTTGATTATTTTTGCTCTTTAGTTTTGTATTCTTGGGTTTGTCAAAATTAGTCTCTACACCCTTCACAATCAAATATACAAACATAGTAGACAACCATCTAGTGATAGAGGTAAGCTAAGGTACCCATTGCATTTAATTTTTAGCTATTTCCCTTTTGATCATTTAAATTTCAATTATGTTTGCTTTAAAATACTGTAACTTTTTTTAGCCTAAACATTATGTTTTACTATGTTCTTTCTCAAATCACCATCCCTTGTTACACCTGAATGACATGTGATGAGATTCAAGTGGGGAATATATATACACAATATTTTTAACTTTTATCAAATACAGATACTTTCTATCTTTCAAGAACCCTTTAAGTCTCAATCTCTCTGAGTACATGCCCTAAGGGGTGTTCCAAGAAAGTGGTGAGAAAACCATTGGTTCTTAACAAGACTATTATCCCTTATTGCCACTTATTACCAATTGAACTAGCTCTTAAAAACATTCCCTTAAGTTAATAATCCTCTTTTTCACACTCCTTCAGTAATTTACCACCTTTCATATCCCTTTTCCTAACCTAAAATCCCTTTCAATGGTTTACTATACTAGGTTGATTGGGTTGAATTTGTACTTTTATTGGTGAAACTCATTTAGGGTCTAGATCAGATCTTCACTGACCTAAGCCGTGACCTAGTGAGTTTTTGTCAATAATGATACTAGGTCAATTGGGTCGATCCTATTGACCAAAACTTTTAGAAGGACTTAGGCTTAAATCCTACTATATATAAAAGATCATTTCACCATTATTAGAGAGATAAAAAGAGTTATTATTCATTTACACTTCTTTACAATTTTCTCTTCCACCATTTTACTTGAGGAGTCTTAGCTTAGGGTTTTTACTTATAGAATCTAGTCTTGTGGAGAAGTCTTGGATTCTTTGGCCTTTCTTAGTGATCCTTAAAAACCATAATAACCTCTTGTAAATCCCCTTTGGCAAAGGGAGAGATCGATTCTTGACATATTCATCTTTTAGGTAAGTATGATATAGCTTTTCTCCTCTCTTTAGTAGATAGCTATAGCATAAGTATTAGCTTTTGAATAATATTACTCTTCTCCATGCATAAGGGTCTTACCTATACATAGTTTAATTAGGATTATCTTATGAATGTTTATTTTCATTTATTTACTAACCCCCATATTATGCCACAAGCTTTGGTGAGCACTAGATTAGATTTTGCTTTACTTGTTATTAGTATAGTGAATATGAAAACATAGGACTTAGTTAGGGTTATTATGTTATTTTTCTTGATTGGAGGCTTTGGAACTTATTGATGCCTAAATGTGTAACACAGGTGCCTAGAGTGTTTAATAAACACTTCTCATTTTATAATTCTAAAAATTTAGTGCATGATTTTTGGTTATGATAATCCTATTATTTGTTGGTGGAATAGAGGCAGAACAAGTGACTATTTCACAATATTTATAAAATTTGGTTGTTGGAAAAAATTATGGCTAAATAGTATATCTATGTAAAATATTTAGAATAATATGCTAATAATAGTGAATTATGATCAATAAATAATATTAGATGGATATTTAATATGAAAAAATAAACTAAAGTGATATGGTTTTAAAAGAAGTAAAAGGAAGGGTAGGGCAAAAAAGAAGGATGTTACTAGTCTTTGTTACAGACATTATGACAAAGTTCAAATATCATCTAAATATGCATTTAACCAATGTATGAATTGAAATAGCTTAATCCCAAATCATAACATACATCAGGAAAACTTCTAAGGAAGGTATGAAATGATGTAAAGAGGAACTAGGCTTACTTTAAAGATTCACTCCTAAAAGCAAACAACATTAGCCCAAATGCAAAAGAAGTGTAGAAAATGAAATAAGCCTAAATTTTTTTAACTAAACTATAATTGGCACAAATTAGAAACTTTTCATTCAATATACACATATAGAATGCATAAGAACCATTCAAATCTAAAATTGAAACTAGACAACTGAGAGAAAAACCATATAACACTTCATACAAGCAAATATTGGACGATTTTTGCATAATTATTTGCTTATATTAATTTCTCAAAGTTTAAAAAGTAATTTGGTTCTAAAAACTCCCTCATCTTTATAATTGAAAATGATCCTTTTATAAGATATAAATCAACATGTCATTTAATCTCATCTAATTACATTTGTACAAGTGCATAGGATAGGTATCCTTTCTATTGCATTCTAAAACAAATGATATTTTATTTTCAATAGACTATTTTATAGACAATGTGATCTTAAAAATTGCACATGTCTATAAAAAAGAATATCCTACTTCAAAATATTATACAAAGTTTTTTTTAAAGGAATATTCTTATTTCATTGATCTTTGGGACCCTTATGTTACTGAAGTTTTGAGTTATTGTTGTAGGGTCCTTATTGTTCTTTGATGTTTCCTAATATAGGCATGGTCTCATATTCAATTTTTTAAAGGATAAAGGAGGGTTCCACTATCATTGCTACAAATACCTTTAAACTAATTACTAATGGAATCTAGCTCAACCTATCCTTACATAGGAAACACTTCATCTCCCTCAGGTCAATTATAACACTAATAAGATTTGGTTATGGTCCTCATGCCACATCAGGGCACTCCTATAGGTTCCAATAGTGGTTGTGAGCTCAAAAATCTTGAGATTAGATACAAACCCTTACATTACCAGGTCTGTTGGGTCTTTGATTTACTCACATGGCTTTGGCATGGCATTCCCATGTCATTTTGTTTATCCCTATTCAAAATATGACCATTGCCTTTGAATTTGTATCCAAGAAACTATCTCAAAATTGGCATCTATACTACCATAATTTGACATCTCATGGGAACATATTTGATGTTCACATGACTATCAATTTTAAACATGTTATGGGGACTATCTACCAAGCCTACCACTTTTCATTTTTTGGTCTGTTCTACACTATGTGTGGCACGTGTCAACTACTTAATGCTTTTGTGCTCTTCGTACTGGGTTCTAAGGTTATGCCACTTGGTAGTCCCACATAACCTTTAATAATTCAACATGATATATTTCCATTGAATTGAGTGGGTATGAATCAATATGGGGCATTGATTTATAAAAGGTGTTTGATATTTAATGTGTACTATCATCTAAGGATATGCCACTTGGCAGTCCTGTAGGCCTTCTGAGTTTTTTATCTTGTCAATTTTATCAACTCACACACTTTCACCACATCTTAGTCTCACATTACCTCTGGAGATTCATGTGAAAAGTCTTCATTTATCTTGTTCCATTGGATCTAGTAGGTATGAATCAATATGGGTCATCGATCCTACATAGAAGGACAAAAGTTAAGATCTAGAGCATATATAAAGGACTTAGGATAATAATATTAAGCTAAGTTATAAACATAATAAAGGGGACCCCATGAATTAAAATAGACCAAGGAATGAATATAATGGACCAATGTTATAGACATAGAACAAAAGGACCCCTCAAATAATTAAAGGGACCAAGCATAGGTATTTTAACCTAATATTTTAAGATAGGCTAAACATACTAAAGTGATCTCACTAATTATAAATTTCATAGCATAAAGTTCTTTCCCCAAGCTAGGAACATAAAAAAGGACCCTACATAATATGACTTAGCATAAGATATTAACCTAAGGTTTTATTATATAAATAGATACAATGAAACTTTGGTATAAGGCCTTAGGATAAGTACTAAAAGTGACCCTATTTTATTAGTTAGACCATGATAAGATAAAAGGGATCATATATTTACAAGATATAAAAAGGGACCAAGCATTAATTTTTAGCTTAAGGTTTGGTTGTGTTGAAAAATATGACCAAAACTTAGGATAAAAATTAAACTAAGTCCATGGCATTTAAATTTTTCCTGCTTGAATTTAAATAAAATATCTCACCAATTTAAATTTAAATAAAAAGGTCTGGGTAAAACATTAGGCTAGGGTTTCATCAATTCAAACATTAATTTAATTAATCACTTATAAACCAATGTTAGTAAAAGATCAATTTAACATTGAAGCATAAAACCCTAAGCATGTTCATTCCTAAATGGGTTCCATTAAACCTATAACCTAAAACATATATATTCAATGTTATCACCTTAGATAAGAATAATTCAAAACCATGAACAAATAAGTCAGCCAGACCATGGTGTGGATGGTATTCAAATATGAATAATGTGAAAACATGCTAGTGATACTATGATCAAGTGGATTTTCAATTTTAAGGTACAAATTTACATAATTTGACACCAAGGGTCCCCATTTTTCATAAATGGGGGTATGTTAATGTCAAGAAATGGTGACTTATGAGGGAAACATAGAAATATGTTAGAATTCAGAAACTCTAGCTTAAACTAATAAGTAAGCTATTTATTCCATTTGATCAGGAACCATTATTAAGATCAGTTCATCGTTATAACATATATTTCATGTCTAAAATTATGATCAAACATTAAAACTTAGTCATGTTATGTGTGTGCTTTGATTCCACTTACTGGTTGCCAAAGGCTTTAGAGAATAACTTCCAAGTTTATGACTTTAATCATTAACATTGATTTTCAATATGTTTGAATATTCATTAAGAACCTATTTTTAGTTCAAAGAAGGCTTGGGCATTACTTTTCTACCAACCAGGCATCCATAACCCTGATAGAGATGCCTTTGGCTCCACTCAAGGCCTTGCTCCATTACCAGCTAAGGCATCCATATCCCTGATGGAGATTACCAGAATCAGATTTTCTTGGAAAGCTTTTTGATTTTACAATAAGCTCTTATTTTTGTATTTTTCAAGTCATTTTGACTTTTTAATAAAGGTTGGGAACTAGGTTATATAGTTTTATGGATTTGTTCAAGTGTTTTATTTTTAGACAATCATCCTTGGCTTTAAACTTTGTCATAGGAAATTAATGTTTTTTAAGTTCAAGCATGACTATGTCCTAATAGTTTAAGATTTCATATTACATGTGAAATCCTTATTAAAACCTATATTATATTATAAAAAAATTTCAAATCTCAAGGAAAAATTAACTTACCCATCAATCTTTTCTAGCTTCTCTAAACTACAACATCAAGCTCATATTCCAACAATCCATGATCAACCAATGTTGAGAAGTCATACCTGCATTTTTAAACATGAAACTCTTGAGTAGTTAGGTGAAATTTAAGCCGATGGCTTTCTAAAAGGACTTAATTTAGAAAAAAATAACAAATCACAAAAGGCAAACAAATATATACAAACATTATTTATAAACAAGGGATGGGAATGAGAAGCAGGAAAGAAATAAAGAATAAGGAAGAAACTAAACTAAACCCTACACTAACTCCATAAATTACTTACCTACAAGATTAAATATAAAGTTATTTATCCTACTACAAAACCTTGAAGCATGAATTATTTATCTTAGTGAACTCTTCTTATGGATAATATAACTTTTATGCTTGAGTCTACTAGGTGATGTAGCTTGGCCTCCTGTCAGTATTCTCAGATGTATGGATTCAAGGTATGAATCTAAGACCCAATCAAAATCTTCCCAAATCCTTCTATCATACATCAAGAGTGATAATTCCCTTTAAATAATAGATAGATAGTGGTGTATGCCATCTTTTTTCAACCATTGTAGCTTAGCTAGCATTATTTGGCATGTGTCTTCATCAAATTCAGCTTCAGGTGGGGATAGACTACCAATCTTTGTACCAAAACTTTCCAAGTCATCTTGAAAGCTTACTTAATCTTGATCAAATAAAAGAGCATGAATTTTATCTACATCCTTACCATTTTAGTTAAGTTTATTACATACTTCCACCCTTTTTAAGGTGCCATATGAAACTTCTTGATCTATTTCATTTGCTTCATCCTCATCCTCTATACAGAATGGTTTCTCAGCTACCCAATAAAATCCCAACTCATCCTAATTTTGGATATATATAATGACATTACTATCTTTAAATACTTTAATTTATTTTAATAAATCTTGGTATAAATGTTTCCATGGGTCTTCTTCTTTAGGGGTAGATTCTATTTTAGCAGTGACCTCATACAAATTGCCTTCATAACTATCCTCTAAAGAGAAGTTATCTTGTATCTAATCTTTTTCATGGGGCTACTCATATTTAACATCCATTTCATATTATAGATCATCTTAAGGTTCACTTTCTTCTTCAAATGGAAAATTAAAAGCCTGCATGAACTATTTAGAAGCTCCTACAAAGCTAGATGTCCCTACAACACTGTCTTGATAAAACATAGGTTAAAATGTAGCCTTTTCACTTTGATATTATTCAAGGATATTATAATGATTAGCTAGGCATATATCAAAAAGATTCATTTTATTCATGTCTTCATACAACTTATTATTTTTATTATCATGAAACCTATTGAACCTTTGAGAAGGATAGTTTCTATTTGAATCTTCCCCAGGATTGCCCATTTGCTTTTATAATTGAAGAAAATTAGTGCTCAAATTATAAACCATCTTAATTATGGATTCATCCTCATTTTTTTGTGCTTCTAAGTTATGAACTTGATTATATTTACTAGTGGTCACTAAATATTTTCATCCTTGGGATGAAATTTGTTTGTAACATTATTTAATAACCCCAAATTTTGAATAGGATAGACATGGCTTAAGGGAAATTGGTTCAATGCTGGTGTCTAATTTAAGATAGAAACACTCTAATTAGCATTATTAATGACATTCAATGATGGGAAATTGAGGTTTAAATTTAGGACAACATATACAAGTTAACCTTGAGGTTGTATTTGATCACTAATTATTATAGCTTCAACATAAGCCAATGCCAAGGTGTTTATGACACCAATAGACCTTTTAAGAAATATAAAAGTCATGGGGTCCAAATCATCCTTGTAAATATCTAGGGATAAAACCTCTTCATGTATATAAGGGGCTATAGTTCTACTTAACATGTTGTGGAACATAGAATTAAAGGCTCTAATGGGCTCATTTGAGTCTCTTTTGGTAGTGTTGAATTGATTATATATAATGCATGGACTAATGATTTTACCAAATTGATCAATAATGATCTTGTTAAAATCATCCTAACTAGCAATATAATCCTCTATAAGGTTAAGGAACCATTCATATGTAGCATCTTTGAAAGTAAATGGGAATAATCTACATGCTACATCTTCATGAACAACATTTACGAGTCTTAAAGTATCCTTGAAAGATCTAACATGTTCTTTGACTATGACAACATTATTAGGATTGAATGAAGGCAAATACCTTTTTGAATTTATTGGTAAGTCATGTACTTGACTAGGCACATTGATAATAGATTCACCTAACCATGTCATACTTTGATGATGATATTTCTTGTGGTGGTTCTAGATCCAAATCATATCTAAAATATGATGTATAAGCCTCATATTTACAAATAATAATGATTAGACTCACACATTAAGCAAATTTTATGCAAATATGTATAAAGAATAGCAAAGGACATTGATATTTGACTAAATTTGCATAAATATATGTCCAAATATGTTAGTATGAATGATATTTATATGTTTAAGCTCAAATTAAATCAAATTTTCAAAGAATTGGTCAACATTTGAACAAAATCACTATTACTAACCTCAAACACCTTTGATTTAAGTTATCTCTACCACAAATACTAATGGATATTCAAAAAATGCTAATATTCATCTAAAAAAAGCATAAAGATTGGTTTGAAACCATAAAGATCAATTATCTTTACATAATTATGCTTAAAATAACACAAATATGTAAAGACTTCACTAAAATTTGGACATAATGCAACAAAATGAGCAAAGATTCTACAAATTCACAAATATCTAAGGCCCTCCTTCTAGTACCAGTGAAGCTCTACCTGTTGATGCCTAAATGTGTACCATAGATGCCAGTTAGCCTCATCCAATTACATTTATACAAGTACATATGACATATAGTCCTTTCTATTGCATTCTATAACAAATGAGTATTTTCCTTTTTAATAGACTAATTCACCTAAACATGCATACAATGTGATCTTACAAATTATACATAGCCCAAATGCTATATTAAATATCTAGCATCCTATTTAAACTTTTCATTTGTACAAAGTTGGTTTAAAAATGAATATCACACAAGTCTTATTTCATTGAGTTTCTTTGGGACCATGATATCCTGTTGAAGAAGTTATCCAATTATATACAAGTGCATACAACATATGTCCTTTCTATTGCATTCTATAACAAATGATATTTTCCTTTTAATCATTGATTCTATATTAAATAATATCCTATTTCAAAATATTGTACAAAGTTGGTTAGAAAATGAATATTCTTATTTCATTGATCTTTGGGACCCTTATGCTGTTAAAGAAGTTACTATTGTAGGGTCCTCATTATTCATTGATTCTACCTAATACAGGTATGGTCCCATATTTAAGTCGAGGATAAAGTCAACACCATCATTACAAAAAATCCATTTAAACTGCTCACTGATGGATTCTAGTTCAACCTATCTTTACATAGGTAACACTTTAGCTCCCTCAGGTTAATTATAATACTCACAAGATTTGGATATGGTCCTCATGCAATGTCAAGGCAATCCTATAGGTTCTAATAGTGCTCCAATGGTATTCATGAGCTCAAACATATTGAGAGTGGATATCAACCCTTATATTACTAGGTCCACTAGGTCTTTGATTTACTCATATGGCTTTGATGTGGCATTTCCATGGCATCCCCATGTCATTCTATTGATCCTTATTCAAAATATGATCATTTCCTTTGAATTTGGATCCCAAAAATTGTCTCAAAATTTACATCCACATAACCATCATTTGATTTCCATGAGAATGACTTTGATGGTCTTATGACCATCAATTTTAAACATGTTATGGGTACTATCTACAAATCATACCACTTTTCATTTTTTGGTTTGTTTTGCACTCTATGTGTGCCATGTGTTGAATTCTCAATACTTGTATGCTCTTTGTACTAGGATCTGAGGTTATGCCACTTGGTAGTCTCATGAAACTTTTGACAATTCAACATGATCTCACTCCATTCGATTAAGTGGGTATGAATTAACATATGCCTTTGATTTTAAAAATGTGATCAGTCTTTAATGTGTACTAGGTTATGAGGATATTCCAATTGGTAGTCCCATGATCCTTATGAGCTTTGCATCTTGTTAGTTATATCAACTCATGCAATTTCACCATGTGGTAGTCTCATATTACCTTATAGCTTAATTTTAAAAGTCTTCATTGATCTCACTTTGTTAGATCCATTGTGTATGAATCAATGCGAGTCATTAATCCTACAAAGAAGGATGAAATTTAAGCTACAGAGCATATATAAAGGACTTAGGATTAAAATATTAAACTAATTTATAAACATAATAAAGGGGACCCCCTGAATTAAAAGGGACCAAGGCATGAATGTTATGGACCAAGGCTATAAACATAGAACAAAAAGACCCTATAAATAATTAAAAGGACCAAGCATAAGGATTTTAACCTAAGACTTTAATCTTGGGTAAAAGTATTAAAGTGACCTCACTAATTATAAAGGTCCTATCATAAAGTTATTTTCCCAATCTAAGAACATAAAAAAGGACCCTACAA
Organism: Torreya grandis; assembly: GCA_037957365.1. Taxonomy (NCBI): domain Eukaryota; kingdom Viridiplantae; phylum Streptophyta; class Pinopsida; order Cupressales; family Taxaceae; genus Torreya; species Torreya grandis. The sequence continues at coordinate 1,648,615 of JARHVA010001712.1, forward strand.
AATATGACTTAGCATAAGGTTTCATTATATAAATAAATACGATGAAACTTTGGGATAAGGCCTTAGGCTAAGTAATAAAAGTGACCCTACATTTTTAGTTTAACCATGCTAAGATAAAAGGGACCAAGCATGAATTTTTAACCTAAGGTTTGGTTGTGTTGGAAAATATGACCAAACTTTAGGATAAAAATTAAACTAAGTCCATGGCATTTAAATTTTTCTTGCTTAAATTTAAATAAAATATCTCACCAATTAAAATTTGAATTAAAATGTCCATGTAAAACATTATTCTAGGGTTTCATCAATTTAAACATGAATTTAATTAATAACTTATAAACCAAGGTTAGTAAAAGATCAATTTAACATTGAAGCACTAAACCCTAAGCATGTTTATTCCCAAATGGGATCGATTAAACCTTTAACCTAAAACATAGATATTAAATGTTAGCACCTTAGATAAGATTAAAATATAACCATGAACAAAAAAGTCAACCAAACTATGATGTGGATTGTCTTCAAATACAAATAATGTGCAAACATGCTAGTGACACTCTAATCAAGTGGATTTTCAATTTTAAGGTACAAATTTGCATAATTTGACACAAGGGTCCCCATTTTTTTAGAAATGGGGGTATGTTGACCTTAACAAAACCCTCCATAGTGTTATTATTAGGGTAAGAGATCCCCTAATTGTGTCTAGTAGATCCACATATTGGTCATGTTCCTGATTATCTAATGTATCCCCAATCAAAAGTGTATGTAGGATCTATCTTCTTTGATCTAGGATTGATTTATAGATCTGATGCATTTTTTATTGTATACACTTTCCACCTAATCTATATTTTATTTGAAAATTCTATAAAATGACTATCATATAACAAAATTGGTTGATATTTTTGAAATTCCTTATGGCATAGATTCCTATCATGCCATGATTTTTGGCTCTACTTATGAAATTATTGTATCTAAGATGTTTTTCATCAATACTCATCCATCCTATTCAATTTGAGAATCTTTTTGGTGAGAGACTCACAATGCCCTAGTCTCATGAAAATTGTAATGCATAGACTAGGTACCAAGTATTCCATCGACATTACTACTTCAAGCCCATAGACCAACTAGAATGGATTAAAACATATAACCCTCTTATAGTGCATGAAATATGCCTAAATAATAATGTGAATGAGATCTTCCCAATCCAATCTCTTCACATCATATATCTTTGTTAACATCTTACCAAACACTTTATTAAAAGACTTAACTTGACCGTTAACTTGTAGATGATATGTAGTACTTTTATGTTGAGAATTCATGAATTCTTTAGTAAGAGATTCAATGGTATTGTTTAAGATGTGTGTCCCTAAATCACTAATGATCTTGATGGGACATCCAAAACTTATGATTATTTTCTCATAAATAAACTTTATTGCATTCTTCATACCATATTTGGGTGTTGCAACAACTCGACCCATTTGGCAAAGTAATCTATCACAGTGATAATACACCTTATTTTGTTCCATTTACGTATGGGATTTATAGATCCTAAAAAATATATATCCCACTGATCAAAATGTTGACTAGCTAAAAAATGTTTCAAAGTCATTTCATCCTTCTAGAGTGTCTTACCTATGCATTGACATACATTACAGTGTTACGCTACTCAATGTGCATCCTAAAAAAGGTTCAGTCACCATAACCCACTCTATAAAAAATTCCTTGAAGTAGCTTATCTATTAAAATGACCTAATTCTATTCTTTGGTGTGCCTCCAATAAGATTTATGGTTGTTCATGTTATAGAACTACCCTACATATTACTTCATCCTTCCCCAAATGATATAAGAGACCATTTATAATAGTATATGGTAGAGCTCTAGTGATAAACTGCTTCATGTCTCTTTCTTTATAGTTCACAAGGAATACTCCTTGTTCTAATAAATTAGAAATTGCCTCAAAAAATTTGGGGATCATAGAAACACAAAAGAGATTGGCATCGAGAGAATCTTCATATAATTATTCTAGTTCTTCTCCATTTGGGATGTGACTAAGATGATCTGGTCCAACATTTTCTCAACCTAGTTTGATGTTGATATAAAATTGGAATTCTTTAAAGAGCATCAACCATATTGAAATGCATCCTTCAAACATAAGCTTATTGACAAGGTAGTACAAATCCTAATGATCTATGAAAACTTCAAATGGTGTCACAAAAAGATAGTGTAAAATTTTATATAATGTAAACACTATAGCCAGTGCTTCTCTTTTAGTTATCATGTAATTATTTTATGCATTAGATAACTTTCATCTTGTAAAATGTATGGGGTGGTCCAATCCACCATATCCTAGTTATACAAGTACAACATTGATTGCAATACCAGAAGCATCAATGTGAACATGAAAGGTCTTGCTCTAATCTGGAAAGATAAGAACAGACAAAGTGACCAATCTCTATTTTATTTCTATGAAGGCTACTTGACACTTAGAAGTCTAGACAAACTTCACACCTTAACATAGTAAATACTCCAATGGAAACAAAATAGATACATATCCCTTGATAAACTTTTGATAGTACCTTATATGTCTAAGAAAGGATTTCACTTTTGTAGAGGTGACTGGTAGAGGCATACTTAGAATGACTGCAATTTTGGCTTGATCTACCAAAATCCTTTCACTACACACTACAGACCTAGCAAGATACCAAAAGGTATAAAAAATAAGCATTTTTTGAATTCAATGTAATGCACTAAGCTCAAAAGTGTTCCAATATGAGGTGCATCTTGGAAAAAATTTATTTGAATAAATAAAATATTACCCAATCATCAAGATAGACTTATAGGAAGTCATGAATGAAATCCTCAAACATAATCACCACTGCTATATAAAAAATAGTAGGTGCATTCTTGAGGTTAAAAGGAATTACCTTGTGTGCAAAGGATCACCATTATATGTCAAAATTAATTTTAACTTCGTCTTCTTATATAATGGTTATTTGATGATAGTCACTGAAACCATCTGTGAAAAAGTAAACTTCATGACCTGCGATAGATTCTAAAACTTCATCTATGAATGGAAATCAAAATGGATCATTCACACATACATCATTTAAAAATTAAATAATCACCACATAATTTGATAACCCATATTTTCTTAGGATTCACTACCATAATACTAACCCAATCTATCTTTTCTATTATATAAATTATACCTACATCTTGCATTCTATCTAGTTTAACCTTTACTTTCAACTTTATGTTTGGATTCAACTTGTATGGTCATTTATTTATGAGTCATGTGCACTACTTTAGTTTGATATACATTTCATGTATGGATGGATTGATTCCTTTAAGCTATGAAAATTTATTAAGTATCACATCTTGATAATCATCCATAAGTTGCATAGCTCTTGAAACTTCAGATTCAGTCTAATAGTTACCTATATTTTCCAATTTATGAATTTCCTCACTTTCATGTTTTCCACATGTTTTTTAATAGGCTAATGATAAATTTGACACTTTTCCTCAATAATAGATTATTTTAGCATTCATTTCCCTTCCTCTTCTAGAATTTTTATTTTACACAACTTGTCTTCTTAAGTGGGTTCTTCGATCGGGTACTTTATTGGTTCTACTAGCCATTGAGTTACAAACAAATCAATTAGATCAATATCACCATCAATATCTAAATCTTTAATTTCATCTTATTCATCTTGTATTTGGTGGCATGGTTTTATAAGAGATTTTTCTTCTAACTCGGCATCTTTATATATTTGTAGTGTTATATTTAGATCACAAGTTACATTCTTCTGCATATAATATTCCATCATGTGCTTAAATATTCTACACACCCTGTGCATAACAAATGTTTGATTTTTGATAGCACATTATGAACCAAAGGATTCTCATCTTCAAAGATAAAATTCTATATAAATTTGCTCTACACTTATGCCCAATGCTTTGTCTACCTTCTAAGTTCTTAATGCATATACCATGCTGATGGTAAAGGGGTAATTGTGTATTGAAAGATGTGAACCCATTACTTTAGTGCCACACATTATTTAATCTAGAATTTAACACATTTATGGATCTAGATTTTAGGGCACTCACCTTTCTAGAATAAAGGCTAATTGCTTCTTATGACCTATAATAGTTGAAATATACTAATCATAAGTTCACATGCATCATCTTAATTAAGTCTATCATTTATATAAATTTCCCACCATGTCATTAAAAATCCCTTCAAATCATAATTTAAGGTAGCAACCCATTAAATAATGGTAGGTACATGAACTTGTAGGTACATAATGAATATATTGATATCTTTGGTTGCATAGTACAAAGGAAGTTATCTCTCATGCTCAAAGACCATTCTCATAGGTCAAAGGTTATGATCACCATGAACCTATTTGAGTATATGTGTATTTGAATCTCCACTAATAGATCAAGATATTTCCCAAGGCAAAGTGCTTTCTCTAGTTAGATCTATATAATCCTATATATGATCATCTGCTTGATATAGAAAATCAAATTCTAAGTGAGTAGGGGATTTAGCAAACATGGACATAGAATCCTCTATAACAAACTGAGGTGAAAATGATTGAGTAACTATTGATTTGGGCTTCCATTGTTTATATTTCTTTAGTTTTTAAGTTAGTAAATAATATACCTATGGTTTATTACACTCATACAATAAATTTCACTTGGTTACATGCAGAGATTTTGGGTTTTCTTTAGAGTTTATCTTTATCGAGTTGGTTTCTTATACAACATAAGGAGAGTTTAGTTCATCTCAAATGATGTCAGGTTTGTGCACCTTTTTTAGAGGATTAATGATAATATTATCTCCTTGATGCACCTCTAGTTGATTTTACATAGTATTGATAGTCATCTAACCATCATATGCCCATTTCTTACCAATCAATGTAGGGTAATGAGTTGTTTTTATCTTCATATCTATGAATTCAAAGCCACCTCATAGGATCAATTGTGTGACTTTTATCTCAACATCTTATAATATGCCAATGGGATCAACTCTTTCATAGTCTATTAAACTTAGAGTCACTAGGTTATAATGTATAATTGGTCATCTAATTACCTCCCATATAGACCAAAGTATTATGTTGGTCATGCTGCCAAAGTCAAATATAGTATTTAGAATTATATATCCTAAAGATCCAATGTCGATTTGTGCATCTACATCCCATGGATTCTTTTTTTTTTCAACATCCCAAACAATTTTTTTATCTTTTTTTTCCCTCGCTACACATACTCTAGCAAATTATGTAGCAATTTTTTGATGTTCTAAGAGATGTCTTCATTGTGTAGCATATTTAATAGCTTTAGTAAATATGTCAGTGTAGTAACAACTATATCCTATCTCATAATGCACAAAATTTGACCATACATTTGGGCATCTATTTTTGTATCATTTCCTTTAATAGTGTCTTGGTATTGGATATTTTTCAAAATCTATGTAGCTTCATACATGATCCTTTTTTATAAAATTGGGTCTAAGTATTTGTCCTATTTTTCTTTCTAGATTCCTTAGTCCTAAGGAATTTCAATAGGAGGTAATTCTCTCTCTCTCCATGATGGTGTCTTGTAATAGCATTCAAAAATGTATCCTCAGATTACACATTCACCATGTTAACATTCTTGATGGCCTATTCCTTTCTTTGATTTTATAAGATAGGAAAATATTCTATCTCGTACTACTCATATACCCTACAATATGCATAGTAAGATTGTCTTTTGTGATTTTAAAGGAAATTATGTTTCACATGATTATATTCTCCACATAGGTAACATAGAAAATGAGGGTGTTATTAATTATTTCCTATACCACCTTGGTAAACCCCTAGGTATCCACATCTAGATATCCATCTATTTCATTGATAACCTCCTCTATAACCTCCCTATTGTTGCATTGTTTTCTAGTGTTGATGTTATTGGGTATTATCCCTAGTTTCAAATTGTTATTATACAACTAGTGGGGTCTAAGTAAGTTTCTACTATTACATCATTACCAAATTCTAAGGTTTTGTATACTAATATTGTAGTGATAGTGGTTTCCAACATGGTGAAGGAGGGGTCATCTAGTCAGACCTTGAGGTTGGTACTGAGGCAAACTAGGAATCCATTGTGAACCTAATTAGTTTGCACAACCTTTATCAACCTCTAGGCCTAGAATCATCTACTTTTCTAAGGACACTTGTTATGCAATGATGGTAAATACATTATTTTTAATGTTTCTTTGAGCTCCTATAAATTCCTATAATTGTTTTCATTATGATTGTGTGATTTATAAAAATTAAAATATAAACTCTATGGTATTTTGACATACTATTGTAGGATATGGCACTACATTATTACATTCCCTATTACTCTACATATTTCATATATTTTTATCTTGATCTTAGGACAATCATTCCTATGATGTCCTTCTTTCCCACACTCCATGCACCATATATTTAGCTTGGGTTTATCTACTTCATGATTATTTTCCATCCTTTTCATAAAATTTTGTAATTTATTTTAAATCTTTGAACCCATTATCAGATCTTCCCCATAGTTTTCAATTTTCTCCACTCATAAAGTATCAACTCTAACATCTACCTTAGTAGTATATTAAGTTTGCGCTATAGTAAATCAGATTTTGGAACATAGTCCTTCAATACATCCACATATCTTTATCTTTATCTACTAAGGTAAATTCCACATTATTCATAACATTATAAAACCTATGATCATGATCACAGATTGATTCTCCCAACTTTTTCTTAGTCTCTTTTAGGTCTTGAATAGTCTGACTTATACATTTATTTATCTTAAATTTTGTGATGAGCCATCCCTTAACCTATTGTAGACTTACCTGTATAATTTATCAATGGTACATAAACTCAATTTCTCTTCCATTTAGTTCCCTTATTAACTTATACTTATTTATAACCTCATCAATAATACCCTTAGTTTTACATCTCATTTCACATGTTAATAAGTACTACTCAAGGTCCATAAACCCATCATATGTTGTCATGTTGATAAATGCTCATATAGCACCCATTTTGTAAATTTATGTCAAAGGGATATATTATGCATCTATTATAACGGGAGGTTGTGTTATGTGTAATCCTATTTGTGTGCTACAAATTTTTACTGTGTACCCTATTTTTTTGTGCCTCTCACTTTTCTCTGCTTGGTTTCAACAAACCCTATGGACTTTAAAGCCTTAAAAATTGAGGTTGTTTTAGTTTTATTACCCAAGTGATGTAATTTTTTTGAAAATTTATCTTCCAAACTATTATTTATCTGACCATCTAGTTGAAAACTTCTACTAGAATATAGGAAATTAGGTTATGGGGATGTGTGCTCTTTTGGTGAATGATTCTTTCCTATGACTTCATCTTCTTCTAAGTTTTATCTTATGATTACTATATGAATTTATTATTCTTATTTACTTAATAATTCATTTCATTATTATGATAATACCCATTCTTATATTTTTCACTACTTCTATCATATAACTAGTCTACTTCCAAACTATTATTGCCTTCTTCGAACATCTCTTCTTCCTCTTATTATTTATCACTTATTTATATTAGCATTCATCTTCTTATTTTATTTTATATTTATTCATACTTTGTTATTCATCTCTTTATTATCATTCATCATGTTTTCCTACTCATTCTTCATCTATTTTACTACTAATCTTAACTCTATTCACAGTTACTTGGATATTCTTCTTTTTACTCAATCTATTCTATTATCGCAACTCATGTTCTAAATATAGACTTTTATTATAACTCTTCTTCCCTCGTGTCTCCATAATAGATTTATATTCAATCCTTATCTTCTCATCTAATCATAATTCAATGTTATGTTTCACACACCCCCATATGCCTGAAGTGACTACTTCATATTAGCTAGAGTAGGCACCATAGCCTTGCCTACAACTAGTATCTTCATAAGGTTAGGTAGTCATTGAAAAAATTTCAATTGAATTCTTGTAATGAAAAAGTCATTCATAGATTCAAAATATATGTATCATTTTAGTGAAAACTTAGTTATATATCCATCTACTATAGTAGAAACGTAATAGTCTATTACTCGTGTCTAGTCAGTTTCTAATCTTTGTAACCAATCTATCTTTTCTTCAATATAGATTATATTTTCTTTCATTATTGGGTTAAATAAATAACATTCCAATGATTCTAAATAGTTATCTATCAATTTAGGTAACTCATAACAAAACATTTCCTATATCTCTCAATTAATATGCTCTCAAATGATTTCATGTATGGTACGACCAGTGTGTTTTGATTTTTCTTTTATAAAATTACATATCCTTTGGTCTAGCTATATCTCAATATCTCTTTTCCCTAGTAACAATATTAGCATAATTCCATTCAAAAATAAATTCCATTCTCACTACACCATTATTAGTAGAGGTTCTTAAAGCATAATAACATGTTAAGGATGAGGATAGCTATTATATACTTCATGTGTGCATAACAGTGTATTGTATTCATACATGAGTTTGGATAATAGAAGCATAGAAATCATTAATTATCCTACATTATTTGGGAATTGAGGATAGCCCATGTTTCATAAATAGAAATAAATAAATCAAGTTAAATTAGAAAGATTATAACCAAACATTATACATGGGAATTCATGCAAGGAACATAATAAAAAATCACATAGGTGACCATAACCAAATGAATCTCTATTGATCTCTTTAAAAGTGTAACACTTTTTTTCTTACAAACTTAGGTATATATAGATGTTGCAGTCTATGACTATTCATCCTCTTCTCTTACCTGGCATCAAAAGTGGAGTATATTCATATTCTAACCTATTGTAAGTCATGAAGATAGGACAAAAGAGACTATACAATGACAAAATGAGTACATAATGCATAAATATCAAACAAATATCCTACGTAGCTTTACAATATAAAATCTTATACCAATATTCAGGCCTAGGTTGCCTTTTATAACACCATTAAAAATTAACTTAAGACAAGGGATAGGCTATCTGATCCATTTAACTAGAGATCTATTCACCCTTTGATTCTAAACTTGCTCCAAAATTAAGAGTTCCTAGGAGGTGAAGACTGGGACTAGAGGTAAAGGGGGAGGTTTCTTTAAGTTAGAATAAAATGAAACCTAATTATATTTAATATAATACAACCTTTTAGTAAGAGAGGGAAGACTAGGGGCCTTGTAAAAAATGCACAAATTTTTACACTTCCAAATTCCATAGAAGATATGTGGCAGGGTTAGGACCCAGAGAAAGGATATGTTTTTTGTTAATTTATTTATGTTCACTTGATTAGGCATATATATCTTTGTGATGTCTAGTGGAAGGAGTTTTTTACTAACTAATTTAAATTAAATCCCAAAACTAATAGAAGATGATAAGAATCCATTTAATATTTGTTAATGTAATATATTTTGATGCATTAAGATATAATATTTTATTATACCTTAGAATTGTGAGATACATTTAATATTGGTAACCACTAAGGTGTGTTAATGTTTTTAGTGGGGTAAAATCACTTAATGTAATTAAGTACATTTTACATCTTTATAAGCATGCCCCTACACCTGTGCTAAGTGGGGAATGGATTTTTGGATGGTGATACTTGTTGAAAATTAGACATTTGAGGTTTTATTTTGAGATAGCCAAACTTACAATGAATACAATTCAAAAATAAAATAACTATATATATGATGTTATACGCATCTCATTATGATATTTTGGTGTAATTTTTATCATTTTGCCTATTGTATTTCCTTATTTTTATAATCTAATAATGATTTGAGTGTATTATTTATGCATTTTAATGCATACTAGATTATGTATTTTGAGGGATATGTGGTCTAAAACATCTCTCAATTTAGACCCCTAACCATGATTGCAACATTTTATATCAGAAAAATGTTTTAGTAATTATTATTATTTATTTTTACTTTATACATTTATGAGTTTGGACATAAATTATCTACAAATATCTTCCAACAAGAATTTTTAGGATAATTTGTAAGCTAAGTTCTTGATCTAAGATCATAATTTTGTATAATGATCTATATTTATAAGTAAAGGTCATAAAGAGGACATTTATGTGGAAGAAAGGCCCAAGTGCCTTAGTGTAAGGACTAATATATATTGTGGGATTGATGAGATAAATGCAAACTCAAATGGAGGCTATGGAAATACCACATTGCTAAGGTGTTGAAGAGGTGTATGATGAAAGTGATACTAAAGACTTATAAAAAGTGGCTAAGGATAAATTTATTGATGAATATTTTAATGAAATATAATATCAATTCTTGTGAGATGTTATGAGAATGACAAGTAAACCAAATTTGAATCTCATAAGTTATACTCTATGTTTGAGTCTTGAATAAATTATTGACTAGATCACTTAGTTATAGAAATCCTTTGAATATGAAAGTTTAGAATGTACAAAGTGGGTTAAGTTAAACATAAATGTTAAAGGTCACTAATCCGTATGGTGGGATAATTTTCAAATTGAAATAATGCACAAGGGAAATATAAAAATAAGACTTGGAATATATTTTTCATAAAGTTAAACTCCAAATGCATTATTATGGATTATAATATGAGTTTGTTTAATAGGATTAGAAACTTATTATAGAGAGATATGATTTTAAAATATTATATTGATAAGTATTATAAACTACCATTAGAGTGGGTCATGTTGAATATTATGTTGAGAAGATATCAAGGTATCTCAATGGACTATGCATGGAAATTTGTGTTGAGTTTTGTATGATCATATTTTATATGTTAAGTAATACTATCAATGTGCAATAAAGGTAGAGACAAAATAATTATGGAAAAACAAGGATAAATATGAGGTAAATTAATATTCACATGTGGACATGGAAGTGTCAGAGATTATTCTTAAAAATTACAAGAAGACTAGGCAAGTAACTCACTGCACAATGATGTTAATACCAAGACAACTAGATGTAATTTTAGAGGTATAACATCTTATGGATGATAGGGGTCATGGATTCAATGGTACATGTTTTATATGTGGTGAGAACATCCATATATTATTTTATTACCTCTTTTTCATACTAAAATAAATAAAATTACTATTGTGAATTGATGCAAATTGGAAGCACAAAGAACATGGATAAAGATTTCTTTCAAATATTATTGTAAATCAAAAAAAAAATAAATTAAATTCAAAAATCATTTACACTTAGGATACGTCTATTTGAGTCAAATTTAGTTATTTTAGATCAAAAAAGAGGAGAATCAAGCCATAATGGCGTAGGTTAGGTGCAACTAAATAAGTCTATGTTTAAACCATTTGTTGAGTTTTTCTAGGATTGGGTGAGTGGTTTTAGGAATAAATCAGGGTCATTTCAATATTGTGAGCAGTAGAGTAGGAGGAAGTGAAGGAAAAAGTCCAAGAAAGGACTGCATATGGATGGACTGTAACAAAATTGATACAATAATGTTTATTGTATGTTTTGTAACCTTCAGTTCTGTATCAAATGGGTGGTAATATGTCAATGATGCAAATAAAAGTTACATTTGTTTACTGTAGTTCGTGTATTGGTTATTCTATTCACATGCAAATTCTGCTGTGTTTCTGCTAAGTGTATTGCCAAATCTATAACTGCATGTAGCCGAATGGAGAGTTAACAAGCCATTTGTCCAGACGTGAAGGAATTTTCTTGCATGTGGTTACTTTAGAGAATATATGATGAATGCCAAGAATTGAAGCAACAGCATGGATACAAAAGAGGAAAAGCTTAGGAAAGAGGAGCAAGCAGCGGCTGGTAAGGGAAAAGCTTAGGAAAGAGGAGCAAGCAAGCGACTGGTAAGTCAGAGATCTGATTCACCTTCAGACCATGAAGATGTAAGCGACTGGAGAGCGTGGAAGCCGAAGTTGGTGATTATAATCGAATCAAGGCCAAATCGGTTCTAAGGTAGGTGATATTATGGGAACGTGTGTTCCTACTGGGCCGTTTCAATTCTAAGTCATTTCAAAATCTATGCAATGCTGGGTGCATACAATATATGTTGGGCCGTAGTCTCCTGCTGGGCGTATACAATATATGCTAGGCCATAGTCTCCTGCTGGGCGCATACCAATGCTGGGCCACTTTAGATCTGACTACCCTGCAACATTTAAATCTTCCATGTTCAAGTGAATGAATACTTTAAAAACAAAGAAGAGGATGCCAGATGACAGAAGCATATTTTCAAGCAAAACAACAAGCTTTGGAATGAGGAATAGAAGAAACTGGAAGGTAAAGCATGTTGTATAGTTGCATTCCATGGGAAGGAGTATTAAGATAGATTTTGAAGAGGTTGGTTGAAGGCACTAATTTAGCCATAACAGAGTAATGGAAAAAGAAACAAAGGACTGAGATGGAATAGGGGATGTCATTTGTAACTGAGATAGCTATTCAGCATGGAGCTACAAACTCTTGTAGATGAAGCCATCAAAACTATCAGTTGTTTGATCATATAAATTTTGAACCATTTGCCATACAAGGTGACATTGTTTTTGTTGAAAACATATATGATTTAATTTTGCCAGATATATAGATAATTTTAGTCCTATCGGATGTATAGTTGGTTCATCATTTAGAAAAAGAGCCCGTCTAGCTCAGCTGATAGAGCGTTACAGTATTTTGGATCAAAATGTTGTTTTTGCATAAATAATGCACTATGGGGAGTTACAAATAGAAGTCAACAAAGTGGATGAAGCTGCCAACATACAAGAGAAAAAGAGTTTGTGATGAGGCTTAGAAGGACAAACTGGAGAAAGTACTATTTGAAGACTAAGGTCAGCAAGTCAAGATATTGGATCATAGATTTGGTTTTTAAATTTCTAGATAGTCACTTTTTCATCATTTGGTATCAGGCCCAAGGTTTGAGTTCTTGGAGAAGCAGCTACATCAAAGAATTAGGTATGAATGTTTTGTGAAAATATTGTTTTGAAGAAACTGTATTATTTGCATTTGTAAAGTTGGAAAAGGTAGAGATTTTTGAATTTTGATGAAGAATAGAATAACAGTAAGGCTTGAAAGGTTTGAGAGAGAAGTTAAAAACCTTGAAGTGGAAAGAAAGGATGAGTAACAATAGAAATTCCAAAAGCCATAGAGGCTTGAAGAACAAAGGAAGAGAGCTAGTAAGCTCTTGGAACAAGTAAAAGTTTGTACTCTTCTAATCAGTGTTGGACAAAGATAATGTATTTTGTGAAGTTGCAGGTTCAAGGCAGTCAAATTGAGGCTTAAGAGGAGAAGGAAAGGAAGGCTTAGTGGAAGAGAGAAAGCTCTAGAAGAAGAGCAAAGGGAATTGCTCAAGAAGAAGGAAGAAGATCCCAAAAAAAAAAGTTTGGATAGTTTTCCAAAGACTAAGGTGAAACAGACTTAGGTGAGGTAAAGGATGGAGATTGAAGAGTTGAGAAAATGATAGAGGGACTGCCTAGAAGAAACATAAACCAGATAAAGAGAGAGAAACAAGAAAGAGAAAAACAAAAGAGACAAAGAGAGGAAGAGAGGAAGAGTATCAAAGAGAAGTGAATGAGATAAAGGCAAGGATAGCCTTGATAAAATTCATGGTAGAGAATATGGAAAACCCATGGCAAGGATGGGTAATGAAGAAGAAAAGAGTAAGATGGCCAAAGATCATTGATGGAGAGAAGAAGAAGAAGAATGCTAAGAGTTGCCTCAAGGAGAGAGATGAAGAAGTATAAAAACAAGGATAAGCTCAAGAATGAAGATGAAGAGAAATTCAGTTTGAAGAGGAAGTTCAGTATGAGATGGATCTCATCATTGAAGAAATAGTTAACAAAAGCAATCACTCCAAAGAGAAAGTGGCCAAATGTTTTTGTATCTAACAATTTGATGTTTTGTTTATAGGAAAGCAAATTGAGGAGGAAGGAAAAACATATGATCCAATGAAGATGTTCATGGATCAAGGAGGTGAAGCATCTCATGAGGGAGTGCTTAGACAAGAAGAAGAGGCTTGTTGTTGCCCCAAGTGATGAAGACATGAAGAAGGAAATAAAGAATTAATTGAAGAAGTCCTTACTCAAGAGGACAAACGAAATGTAGAGCTGCATGTTGATGAAGAACAAAGGTATAGTGATCAAATTTCAGCATGGGAAAAGATTGAAGATGATAATTTTTAGTTGCATGATGTTGATATATTTGATTTTGATTCAAATGTATTAATCACTAAGGAGGAAGATCTGCAATATGAAGGAGAAATGTGGCAGTTTGATCAAGCATTTACAGGTGAAGGAGAGTTATTTGATAAGAAACAAGAAGGGGTAGAACAGCTGCAAGAAGAAAATGGAGAGAAGGTTAAGTGTTTAGACTTGACAATTGAAGAAAATATCTTGAAGGAGATAGAAAAACTTGATGGAGAGTTTCTAGTTGAGGAACCAAACAAGCTTTTTGTGTATCAAAGTAAAGAGCAGTTGTTGGAAGAGATGGCAGCATTAGAATATGCCAATAATCATGAAGAGAAGAACAAAATTTTTCCTATGATAAGATTCGAAGAGGTAGAACATTGCTATGAAGAAGAAATGAAGACAAAGGACCAAGAAGTTATACTTGAGCAGCAAGTATGGGTTCAGAAATTTGGAGAGACCCAAGGGTCTCAAATGTTTGTTTCTAACTTTGCTTTGAATGGTGATTGTACAGGTTTGCTGGATAAGGAGGTCAAGTACTTGGAAAAGAGAGCTCTTCTAAGAGCTCAAAAAGAGAGAATGGAAGTTGATATCCTCATTTAAGAGGGTGAATATGTGAAGAAGAAGGCTGCAAAGAAGATGAAGAGGTAGCAAGATGGACTTTGGAAGGAAAAGACAACAAGAAAAAAAAGACACAAGTGTGTTAGTCAAGAACATACACATTTGTATGAAAAATTGAATGAGGAAGACAATTGTTTTGTAAAAGTTTTACTTTTGTAAATGGGCAAATACATGATCAGGAGCTCATGAAACTTTTTAAGCCCAGGAATCTGATGCAGGAGCATCTTGGAAGCACGAAGAACATGGATAAAGATTTCTTTAAAAAATTATTGTAATTCAAAAAAAAAAAAAAATTCAAAAATCATGTACACTTAGGATACGTCTATTTGAGTCAAATTTAGTTATTTTAGATCAAAAAAGAGGAGAATCAAGCCATAAGTGGTGTAGGTTAGGTGCAACTGAATAAGTCTATGTTTAAAACATTTGTTGAGTTTTTCTAGGAGTTGGGTGAGTGGTTTTAGGAATAAATCAGGGTCATTTCAATATTGCGAGCAGTAGAGTAGGAGGAAGTGAAGGAAAAAGTCTAGGAAAGGACTGCATATGGACGGACTATAACAAAATTGATACAATAATGTTTATTGTATGTTTTGTAATCTTTAGTTCTATATCAAATGGGTGGTAATATGTCAATGATGTGAATAAAAGTTACATTTGTTTATTGCAGTTCATGTATTGGTTATTCTATTCACATGCAAATTCCGTTGTGTTTCTGCTAAGTGTATTATCGAATCTATAACTGCATGCAGCCGAATCGAGAGTTAACAAGCCATTAAAATGACTGTCCAGATGTGAAGGAATTTGTTCATTTGCATGTGGTTAATTTAGAGATGGTATATATGATGATGCAGTGCCAAGAATGGTGAAGCAGCAGCAAGGATACAAAAGAGGAAAAGCTTAGGAAAGAGGAGCAAGCAAGCGGCTGATAAGGGAAAAGCTTAGGAAAGAGGAGCAAGCAAGCAGCTAGTAAGTCAGAGATCTGATTCACCTTCAGACCATGAAGATGTAAGCAACTGGAGAGCGTGGAAGCCGAAGTTGGTGATTATAAGTGAATCGAGGCCGAATGGGTTCTAAGGTAGGTGAGATTCTGGGAACGTGTGTTCCTATTGGGCCATTTTAGTTCTAAGTCATTTCAAAATCTATGCAATGCTGGGCACATACAATATATGTTGGGCCGTAGTCTCCTGCTGGGTGCATACAATATATGTTGGGCCGTAGTCTCCTGTTGGGCGCATACCAATGCTGGGCCACTTTAGATCTGACTGTCCTGCAACATTTAAATCTTCCAAGGTGGTGTTCAAGTGAAGGAATACTATTAAAAACAAAGAAGAGGATGCCAGAGTGACAAAATCATATTTTCAAGCAAAACATCAAGCTTTAGAATGAGGAATAGAAGAAACTGGAAGGTAACGCATGTTGTATAGTTGCATGTCTTTGTGGGAAGGAGTATTTGACAAATTTTGAAGAGGCTGGCAAGACTGAAGGCACTAATTATAGCCATAACAGAGTAATGGAAAAAGAAACAAAGGACTGAGAGTGGAATAGGGGATGGAGGTCGTTTGTAACTGAGATAGCTATTCAGCATGGAGCTGACAAACTCTTGTAGATGAAGCCGTCAAAACTATCAGTTGAACCATTCACCATACAAGGTGACATTGTTTTTGTTGAAATACATATATGATTTAATTCTGCCAGATATATAGACATATTTTAGTCCTATCGGATGTATGCTGGTTCATCATTTAGAAAAAGAGCCCGTCTAGCTCAGCTGATAGAGCGTTACAGTATTTTGGATCAGAATGTTGTTTTTGCATAAATAATGCACTATGGGGAGTTGCAAATAGAAGTCAATAGAGTGGAGTGGTTGAAGCTGCCAACACTGCTTACAAGAGAAAAAGAGTTTGTGATGAGGCTGGAAAGATAGAAGGACAAACTGGAGAAAGTACTGTTTGAAGACTAAGGTCAGCAAGTCAGGATATTGGATCAGAGATTTGGTTTTGAAATTTACAGATAGTCACTTTTTCATCATGAATGTATAAATTACACAAGGCAATGAATAAAGTGTTACATCTATCCATTATATATATTAACCAAAAACTAGAGAAGCTCTCATAAAGAAGAGGTTATTTTTTAAACCTATAAACTATGATAATAGTCCTACATAGATAAATATTTTTTTCATAACCATTTACAAAGATAGAGGTAAATGTTTCAAATTAACTATTGATAGTGGCAACACAAATAATATTGTCTCAAAATAAATGGTAGATAAACCTAGTCTGAAGAGAATTATATATCAGAATCCATATAAGGTTTCATGGTTGTTGAAGACACATCAAGTTCTAGGAAATGAAAAATATCTAGTAAGTTTTCATATTGGTATGTATAAATTTTAGGTTTTATGTGACATAATTCTTATGGATGTTTGTAATAATTTTCTTGGAAGGCCTTGGAAATTAGAATGAAGTTGAATCACAATGGTCATGTTAATACATATACATTATTTAAATATGGATTAATACACAGAGTTAACCCTTTGAAGGATGGGTGTCAATAAGTAGTCAAGAGTCTAAAATTGATGATGTTTTTAAGGGAAAAACTTCTGAAGGAAGTGAAGAACACATGTTATGCATTGATTTCTAATCCATCCCAAGAGAACATAAGAGTAATAAAAGAGGAAATACTTCCATGAAAATTAAATGAGATGTTGAGTTTTAGGATATTTCATCTAATAATTTTCCATATTAAATAATGTTGATGAATAGTATAAGACATCGTAAGAATTTGATGACTTGTTAAAGTTTAAAAAATAAAACAACATGGGTTTAATTCAAAATAAAATGTATAGGTGTAAAGACAAGTTTAGGATTTGTTAGATAAAGGTTTGATCATATAAATTTTGATCCCATATGAAATACTTGTAGTAGTAAAACTTAATAACAATGGATAATGGAGAATGTACGTTGATTATAAAGCCATTAATAATATTGTGATTACGTATAGAATTCTATTCTTATGTTTGGATGATTTTATGGATTACTTGAGAACATAAGAGCAATAAAAGAGAAAATATTTCCATGTAAATTAAATGAGATGTTGAGTTTGATGATATTGTGTCTAATAATTTTCCATATGGAATATTGTTGCTGAAGAGTATAAGACATCATATGGATTTGATAACTTGTTCAAGTTTACCAAATAAAACAACTTGTGTTTAATTTAAAATAAAATGTATAGGTTTAAAGAAAAGTTAAGGATTTTTTGGATAAAGGTTTAATCATATAAATTTTGATCCCATATGAAATACCAGTAGTAGTAACACCTAAGAAGAGTTTAGGAATGGAGAATGTGCAGTGATTCCAGATCCATTAATAATATTATCATTGAGTATAGACTTATATTATTATGCTTAGATGATTTGATGGATTACTTGATTGAAGCAAGATACTTCACAAAGATTTACTTAAAGAGTGGATATCACCAAATTCACATAAGAGAGGATGATGGATGGAAAATAATTTCAATATACAATAAGGATTATATGAGTTCTTGGTTATGCCATTTGGGTTATCTAATGCACCATTTAAAATAATTTTATTGGTGAATGAATTTTTCAAGATATTATTTGGTAACTTTTTCATTATGTACATTGATGTCATATTTATTTTCATTACAACAAAATAGGAAAAATTATGAAATTTGTGCAAAGTGTTATCAAAATTACGAGATGATAAGTTGTTCATGAATTTGAATAAATGTAATTTCATGCATAAATAATTTATGTACTTTAGATTTTTTATTTATCAATAAAGTTTGAGTATGTATCCAAATAAAGTGCAAGCTATATTCTATTGGTCATCACTACAGAGTACATTTGAAGCATGTAGGTTTCATGGTTTGGTGAGTTTTAATGGTAATTTCATTATTAATTTTAGTTTTCCATGTACATTTATCATCGATGTGATATATAAAGATATAAAGGGTATTTTTTGGAGATTAGAAACAAAACATATTTCCATAACTTGAATAAGAAGATAACAAAGAAGCTAGTGTTGGTAATATCAAATTTTAGAAAGTTATTTTAGGTATATTGTGATGAGTTTATCACAAAAATAGTATTGGTATTGAGTGAAAAAATAAGACCTATCATATATTTTAATTATAACTTAAATTATTCAAAATGTGAATATTCAGTGTATGATCAAGATTTCTATGTAATTGAGCAAGTGCTTTAAAAATGGAGACAATATTTGTTACCAGATTAAAAAAATTTATATAGAGATCATCAAGAATTTTAATTCATTAATAGTTAGAATAAGTTAAATCAAATACATATCAAATGGTTTAAACTCATAAAGAGTTCATTTTTATGGATGCCTAAAAGTGGAAAGTCTAATAGAGTCGTTGATGCATTGAGTAGAATAATTACTTTTTTGAATAAGTTAAGACTGGAAGTCATAGGATTCGATCTTATGAGGGAAAATTATGAAAATTATGAATATTTTTAATATTCATGTAATTCATGTTTAAATCTAATGAGTGGAAATATAACACTATGGTTAGAGTGTTTTTTTCAATATGGTCTGTTATTTAGAGGAATGAAATTGTGTTTACTGAGAGCTTCAATGCATGAGAATTTGATCAAATTAAAATAAAATGGGAGGTTTTTTAGGTCATTTTGGATATGAAAAAACATTGGAAAAATTGGTATAAAATCAATTTTATTTATTAGTGAGTATAAATGCATGAAAATTTGTTAATGAGTGTAAACATTTCTAATTACTAAAAGGGAAAAGTCAAAACTCAAGATTGTATCAACCATTTCCTATTCTAGAGAAAATATGAGAGGATATAAGTATGGATTCTTTTTCTAGGTTTACATATAGCACAAAGAGTAAATAATTCAGTATTTGTGATAGTGTATAGATTTTAGAAGATAGAACATTTTTTTACAAGTAGGAAAAGTAGAAATGCAATAAACATTGCTAATTAATTTTCCAAATATGTAAATATGCATGGGTTTTTACACAACATAGTTTTAAATAGAGATATGAAATTTTTTATAAATGTTTACATGATATTATGGAATAAATTGAACATTAATTTATAATTTAATTCAACATACCATCCTTAGATAAATGGAAAAAAGGAGGTAATCCATATGAGTTTGGGTAATCTATTGATATGTTTAATTGAGGGTAAGCCACAAACATGGGATAATATTTTGTTTCAAGTTTATTTTATGTATTATAATTTATTGAATAAACATAAAAGGAAAATACCATTTCAGATTGTTTATGGGACAATTTGAAGAGGAGTTTTATAGTTACACAACATGAAAAGTAAACAAAAGAAAATTGATGAAGAAAATATTTTTTAGAGTATATACGATAAATACATAAGTATGAGAACAGTTGGAAAAGAATACATCATAGTATAATTAATGCACAAATATGAAGATAAGGTAAGTATAATATTGAGTGGGAGAATTAATTTTAGCACACTTGAGTAAAGATATTTGTTGAAATGGGGTTTATAAAAATATAAAATGGAAAAATATTGATCCATTAAAAAATTTATTGTTGTTTGCAAATAATGCATATGAGATATAATTTCTTGAAGGATAGACATATCACTTATTTTCACTATGGTTAATTTCCATCAAGATTATGAAGCATAGTATAGTGAAAATGCAAGTGTAGTTTTTGAATAAACTGATTAGAGATTTCAAATGCCTAAGAAAAAGCATAAATAAATATAAGAAATGATTGATAAGGGAGTTTTAAAAACTATGTGAAAATAAATATATAGTGTAGACACCTAAAATTGGCCACCAATGGCTTCATACCATAGTTTAGACCGATTCTTACCAACTTTCACAAATCAAGTCTAAGAATCACTAAACATCTCAAATTTGGATTCACAACATGAAATTTGGAATATAAACCTATTAAATAGGGAAAATGCATACATAAAATTAATTCAAATCTTAAAAAATTATAAAATGCCTAAATAGAATTAATTAAAATGCAAAACCAAATTAAATGCCTAACTGAATAACCATGAACAATTAATGAATTTTCAAAAAGGAAATTAAAAATTCAAAGAATATCTTAGGAATTCATATTTACCTTTTTGTGAGTTGTTAAATATCCCACCCATGCCTATTCATTACTAATCATGACCATTTGACACTTTTTAACTCTACTAGGGTTAATTAACTCAGTAAGGTTAGGTTTGAACCCATTACAAGCTTTAACTACACTCTAAACTCACCTTGGGTTTGGGTTAGTCTCTAAACCTATAAATACAAGCTTAGACCTCTTCATTTAGAGAGATTGAGCATAGTAAAGTTATAATAATGGTTTTAGAGCAAGATTTCATGAAAATAATGTTATATGCCAAAATCACAAGCTAAGACATGAAGCTACATCAAGCAAGCATGAGCCAAACAATGGTGACAAAGAGAGGAGCCACACAACTCTATTTTCCAAAGACTTCTTGAGCATAATCTAAGAAAGCCAAAATAACACATCACTTTGAGTATTCAAATAATGGTAAGGAATTTGTAAGTTCTTTACATTTTAGTTGAGCTTTATCATTTTTTTGTTTGCTAAGCTCCCCCCTATGATCTAGGAAAGCAAGTTTTATTCATGTTAGTGTGTTTTTATTCAAGTTTTCTTACTTTAACTAACACATGATCTAACCACCCTTCTTGGATTCCTTGATCACATATAGAATTACAAGTAAAGTGGAAGGGTCGAGACATAAAATATAAAATATTGATAAGCACTTAAAAAGATACAAGATAGGGAATATCGTTAGCAAATTTATTATAAGTCATATGAACAAGAGCACATGGTTATTTTTTTACCCAAGTTGTATGGTGCAGGAGTGTTTGGTTTCACTTAGAATCTTGCATTAACTAAATATATCATATTTTAGGAAATTTGTCTAAGTTTTATGTTGTAAAAGTTTATTATTACATATATTTTTTTGTTATGAGTTTTGAAAAATATTTAGTGTTTTAAAAAATTTATTTGTGTTATTGCATGCCACTTTTATGTGTGTAATTGTTTTATGTAGTTTTGCATTATCACACATGTGCATAGGTTATAAATGTTTTGTGAATTTGTGTATAATTAAATTTATTTTTTGTCTAAATAAAATATCTAAGATTTACACAAGTTCAATAGTGTATATATTTATGGTACATTTCCATTAGTATGTGATATATCTTGAGCATTCAAACATTCATTTCAAGTTTTATTATTCACCACATAATTAATTGAGTTTATAAGTTTTTTTTGAGGAGATCGATATAGATGATACAATCCATGCATTTAATTGTAATTAATTTTAAGTGTGTGTGGTAAAGTAAAATATTAGTTTTTACTAGATATGAGGATCATGACACAAGTATTTTATAACACAATTTTTAGTTATGAAGTATTGCAACTACTTGAAATTTTATTTTTTTGCACTTGGTTTTGGTACATATTTATTAATTATATGTTATGTAAGGAGTTTTGATCATAGGAATACAAAAATGGATGTTAATAACATGTTCGTTCAAGTAACAAAAACTTAAATAAACATACTAACAATTACACTCCAAGTATAGATCTTAGGGGTGAGCTTAGTTAACAAAATACAAATGAAAACACAATTAAAATGAAAAATAAAATGAATCCTTTACCTTTCTTGGGAGATATAAATGCATTGTTGAGTGGATTTCTTAGATTACAAATCAAAGAGTCTTTAAAAATGGAGGTTATGTAGTTCCTTCTCTCCTTGGCACCATGGCTTGTGATATGGCTTGATGTAGCTTGGCTCAATATTTTTGCATTATAACATTACTTGCTAGGAATTTTTGAATTATAACACTAATATTCTCAAATATTTTAAGTCATTTATTCATGATAAATTTTCACCAAAACATCTTACATCTATCTCCAAATTTTAATTATAACTTTGGCTTATGAGAGCTTTGAATACATTTAGGCATAATAAATTTACACCAAAAGAGCTTAAAATTAAATAGGAAAGGCATTGTATTTATAGCAAATGGATTTAACCCCAAACCAAGGTGAGTTAAGGTGGACTTTAAACATGAAATGAGTTAAAACCTAACCTAGGTGAGTTAATATAATGCTAGTAGAGTTAATATTTATCAAATAATAATGATTTTTAATGAATAAGCATGGGTCTCCTGAATGAGATATTTTAGGATATTTCCAAAGAGCTTGACAACTCACAAAGGTCATGATGAAAGGCTAGGATATTTGCATTTTTGAATTTCCTTTTTTAGTTATTCATTAATTGCACATGGATAATTTAGATATGCTTTTAATCTGGTTTAGCTTGTTAATGAATTTTGATTGGTCATTTACCTCTTTCAAGATTTGATATATATTCGTGTGCCCCACTTAATAGGTTCATAGGCTAAGTTGACTATTGTGATGTGTAAGATGATTAGGGATGAATTTGTGAGAGGTTATTACTATGTAAGATATGATACCCTATTTAGGGATGTCTTGACATGATTTTGAGCTTTGATAAATGATGCAAAAACAAATTTGGGACATTTAGTGATTCATAGGCTTAATTTACAATGGTTGGTAGGGATCAGTCTGAAGTTCAATTGAATGATATTTGTGGCTAGTTTTAGGTGTCTATATTTTTCCCCTATTTGGGAATATTTTGAAAGATATAAGCATATTAATGTCTTCTCAAAGAATGAAATAGGGAAAAAATAAAATGATGATTGAATAAAAAACTCCAAACAATGTTTGGGAAGCCTATAATGATACCCCTCAAGGGAATGGTCAACATACATTTGATGGATGGTCCCTAAAAAATAAGAAAGAAGGAGAATGAAATTAACCCATGGGTAAGATTAATAAAATTTATAGAATTCTTGCATGAATTGATTTAAAAAGTATTGATTTTATCAAAGGTAATTATAATTAGTGGTAATGGCATATGCCCCAATTAGGGCTGATGAGTCAACATAATGATTTGCCCACAGGTGGTTATAATAATTAAGATGACCTAAAATAAAATAATTATTTTTTATTGTGTCTTAATAGGGTAAATTATCAAGTATAACTCAAGGATATAACCTATTATATATATTAAATATAAGTGGGCACAAATATAGATGTAATGGTATAATGACTAAAGAATCCACAAAAAACCAGGCATATGAGGATGCACAAAGTGATGAAAGAGATGAATAGAATAATAAGATTTGATCACTGTGAATTATTTGGTGATACATATTAATGCGTATATGCTCATCCTTATTAGCATTGATTCAACCAAAATGGTCAATGTATTGATTCAATCAATGATGTTGGGAGGATTTACCAAGTTTACCAAGGAAAAACTACAATGAGTCTTGATTGTAAGACTTCTTGAGCTGATTTTTGTTATAACACATTATGATAGGCATCATGATATAAAACACCATGAGAACTTAGCCAAAATATACATAATGACTAACTCTCAATATAATAAATAATGCAAAAAATGCACCAATGATAAAAACTATGATGATAATGTCAATGTATGAATATGGATAGACTCAAGAATAATGTGTAAGGAATCACCCAATGAACACATATAGACTAAGTTGAGGCACAATAATGAAAGTAAATAAATAGACAGATAAATTTTTTTTTTTTAAAACATAAAACTTGAAATAAAAAAGTAAGATAAAGCATCCTAACAATGGATTTACCCTAGTAGGGTAGATCAAAGATGACTGACTAGGATTAGACATGACAATTTTTTTTGGATTTTGAAAATTTTGAATGCTTTTAGGATTTTGAGGTATCTTAAATTTTTAGAGATTGACAAGATACCACTCATAAAATGGTGAGATCATTATCTTAGGTTGATCATAAAATGTTAAGAGTGTATGGAAAAGGGGGACTGAGTTGACCTCAATGTGAATCGATCATGGCCTACATAATCCCACTAGGACCTCAAGTCATAGTAATTCTACCAACAAAAAAGGTGGTGAGACTTAACCCTGGTAACAATAAGTTCACAAACTTTGGCCAATGGAAAGGCAAATGAGAAATAAGAATGTTAAGGTGATGTACCAATGTATGGTAAAAGGTGTTATTCCTAATTTTCCCATAGGCAATTATAATTGGGAAATAATGTCATAGGTTTGTGGTATGAATTTGCCCATAAGCAGTTATAATTAGTAACACAAGGTGGAATACTAATTTTCCCATATGCAATTATAATTAATAGCACAAATCAAACATGAATGAAATATAACTTTTCAAATTGACTATCACACTACTTTCATAGACTATCATTTAAACATGACACTTTGAAACTAATAAAACTAGATCAAAATCCCCTTATAGAATACAAAAAGAACCAAAGGAACCAAGATAAAAATGGGCAAGTTGGATGAAAAAAATAGGCTTTGGTCTAATATGGATGGCATGGTAAAATGGAATATGGTACAACATTGTTTAGGATGGTAATGGTATGAAAATTAGATATAATGGTAATAAGGTTTCCCCCAAGTGATAAGGTAAGGCAAATGGTAGGATATGAAATAATGGCAAGGATAATGAAATTGAAAAGGTAAATAGTTTTGGTAATTGAAAATGGAAAGGTAAATGGTAAGGTATATGATTTTGTTATTCCTTATGATGTGGAGATGCACATCTTGATCAATATATGATACAACTAGAATAATTGTTCATGTTAATTACTATCCCATACCTCTTTTAAATATCTAATTTATCAAAAACCTATTGCAATTTTAGATTCTAATAATGTTGTTGTGATCTTCATCGGTATTTGATTTTGTTTCCTTCAAACATCGAGACAAGGTATCTTTGTAGCCTCTACAATGGAAAGTGTGGCTATGGATAGTAAATAGGAATAAATGTTAAATGATAAGTTTATTTTGGTGATGTAAATGTGGATGATAATGGAATGTATAATGGTTGGGTAACAAATGAAGATCATGGTTTTTAAGCACACACAATTTTGTTGATTCTAAATTTGACATAATTTTGGTTATGGTAGGGCCTAAGAATTCTAGATATGTTATCGATAGAACCACCAAAATTTTCTATTATTTGGGTCTAAGATTAGATATCATCTAATTATGTTGTAGAGTGGAATTTGTATTGATTTAATATTTTATAATATCTTTAGAAAGAAGTGAAGAACTGTTGTGCTCATCTATTGGCACCTTGATGAGGTTTTCACCAATGAAGTTGTCTTGATTATCCCATAGTGCCTCTAAGAAGGTTTCACTAAGGAAAATCAAATTTTTCCTTTGAATATATTCTAGCACCTTAAAAATGGTTTCACTAGAAGATGCTAAGTTTCAACTTTGATTGTCCCCTAGTACTTATGAAAAGGTTTCACTAAGAGTTTGTTCTTTTTTGAATGAATGTGGTATTGGCCTCCCTAATTTTCTTTAATATATATGTCACCATGGATTTAGTTAAATAAGGTGTGATTATTTTGATCCCAATAGACACTTGTAGGAAGTGGAATGTCAATATAATGGTTGTGTTGGGTGGTGCTAATGGCATGTGGATTGGTAATGGAATATGAATAGGCAACACAATTCTTGTACAAATACTAAGATAACTTGTATTGAAGCTAAATTAATCATCTTAAAAAATTATAGAAGGATCAAAAATGTATTCAAATTGATTTGTGAGTCATACATAACCAATATTGTAATAGTCATAAACATATTTTAATTTTGAACTTGAGTCTGAATCAAAGGACTCTAAATCCTATGTTGAGACTAATGTTTATTCTACTTATGATGCTAAATCTAATGTTGATTCAATAATATAACCTAAATTTAATGTTGAATCTTCATCTACTATGGATATTACTATAATGATGTCTTATTGAATATTTGGTTTTGGATAAGTTACAACCTATGATGGCATGATGGGATCCATAGAGACCAGTTTGTGAAAATGAGACTCTTAAATGATAGGAAAAAGGTTAAGATAAAACTCATTAGATACTATCTTATCAAGGGGAGGTTCTTTAAAAATAGTCATATGGTTGAGATAATGATTTTCCCAAAGGTATTTATAATCATTAAAAAGTGACTCAACAAAGATTGGCTTATCAGAATCAGATTCTTTGACAATGAGAAAAGTATCAAGAGGTGATTCATCATAGGTTAAATTGTCACAAATATGTGGTTAAACAAAGACATCATGGATTGGTTGGTTATCTTGGCCTTGATTTATAATCGTTTATAAAATACCAGTTTTGAATATATCTTAGTCCTCATATGATTGGATTGGTTGGAGAGGTATTGATTGCATTAGTTGTGGTTGGATGATTGGTATGGGTTTTCTAAAGTGGGGAATTTTTGATAATGGATGAATAATGGCTAGTGGTTAGATAATAATAGGCTTAAAAAATTTTGGTTTATGGCCTAAGATAGTAACTATGACCCATCGAGTTATGATTGGATAACTTTATTGGGATGAGTTACCAAATGTGGAATGGTCTAGAATGGTAATTGTAGGGTATTATGAAGCCTATTTTCTTATACAATACAAAGGATGAGGTTTAGGTATAGTAATGGCAGGTTGTTACAAAGCTTGGTTGCTTGTACAAGCCAAAGGATGAGGTCCTAGTATAGAAATGATAGGGTGTTGTGGAGCTTGGTTACTTGTACAAGCCAAAAGATGAGGTCTTGGAATAGAAATGGTAGGTTATTATGGAGCTTTATTATTCACGCAATCTAAAGGATGAGGGCCTATAATAAAAAACCTTGGATGTTGTGGAGCTTGGTGTCTCATGTAGTCTAAAGGAGGATTAATAATATAGGTGGGGGAGTGAGTGGTCATGAAATTATGAGTATCATATGTCAATCAGCCCAAATAAGGTATCAACACATGATGCTCTTGAGGATCTTGGATTTGTTCCCCAAATTTATTATTGTAAGGAGGATAAGGATCCATCTCAAAAACCACTTATTCACCATAGGGGTCTCAAATAAAGTCAATTTATGTTGACATTTTATCATAACTTGGATTATACATGACTCCACCATAAGTTTAATGAGACATATCCACATCAATGATGAACATTCCAAAAAAATTCTTAGAGTTTTAGAAACCCTAAAAAAAATTGTCCAAAGGACAAATGGTTTGAACTCGGTCTGACTTGGTCTAGGGGAGCTGTATCTCTAAAATAGTCTATGCTAAAACTTGGTCTAAAATAGTCTAATGCCAAATGTCTAACTTCAAATGCCTTAAAAAAAAGGTTAAGTGGATGAATCAAATCTATCATGAAAAACTCTAAGTTCAAATTTCTCTAAATAAGTTTAATCTAGGAAAATAAAAGGTTGGTAGATCTTTTGGCCAAACACGGTGTCAAAATCTAGGCTTAAACAAAGGGGTATGATTTAATCTAACAAATCTAAAACACATTATCATTTAATAGGTACTTGAATTTTACATTAAATTTGACTAAATTAGCATGAGGGATGAAACAAAAGGCACTTGGAGATAAACTATTTTCTCCCAAATGAAGGCACAAACAATAGTTATCAAAGTGGGTTAAGAATTAACCTAAGTTACACAACCCAAAAGATAAATATTTATGTAGGCCTAAATTACATAATACATAAACATAAATAAATCAACATTTGGATTTAAACTTTTCAAGGTTAATTAAAAATCAATTTAGGAAAACTAGGATTTTTTAATCAAAAAGCTAGATAAAGGTGAATAGCCTAATGGTATTAGATAAAGACCCAAAAGTCATACATGGATTGGTTTAAAACTTGGAATCAAGGAAAAATAAGTCTATGAAATGATTTGAGTAGCATAATAGTGTTATGATGATCTAAAGTTATGATCGATGGTTTGTTTTAAGACTCCAAGGCACAAAACTTGAAATGGATTGAGTAGCGTAATGTTACCCTTTCTAATCAAGTGACACACACACAAATATTTTATCAAAAAGAATAAGGAAAAATTATGGTGTTAAATGGATGGCATAAAAATTCCTAAAATAATAGAGTGATGTGGACAAAAAAATCATTTTGATGGGGCATAATAAATAAAATAGATATTTTAGACTCAAAAACCATGCAAAAAATGATAAAATGACATAAACATCTAAATGTAACATCCTAGATCCTATAACTAACAAGTTTACATAGTACTATCAAATTCCATATATGTACATGCTCTTGAGATGATTTTAAGTGTTAATCTAAAAATAAAATCACATTAAGTAGTAGGGTTTTTACACCCCCCTTGTCCCAAGAGATTATATGGTGACATGGAACTTTGGTCTACTCACCCTACATTAATAGTATTCTTGCATCAAGTGGGGTTGTTCTAAAACTAAATTTTTGAACGTCTAGATGGTCCTAAGTGTGGTTAACATTAGAGATGCCTCATGTCAATTGATTTCATATTGGCTAACTTATTATGCAAGGGTTTATTCCTTTGCATAGCAATTCCATCCATGTACTTCTTATTTAAATCCCCTAGTTAGCTAAAATTGACTCAAGTTTTCATTATGATTGGAGAGGCAAACTACTCATCCCCTAGAAATCATAATATACATTCCATAATTTGTATACCCCACCATGTATTTGGGTTGGTATGATTCTAGGAGATGAAATCTTAGGTCAATGCACCCCTCAATAACTCACAAGCCAAATTTCATAAAATAAATGACTAAGTGAAAAGACTTTAAAGGTTGTATTTAGATCACCCAAACCATAAAAATATAGGGAGAGCCTTAAAAAATTTCTTTTCACAACTTGGATAAGGCAAAATTTCAAAGAAAGATCACTTTTGGTCATCCAAGTTCTCTAAAGAGGACAAGGGGAGAGCATACACACATTAATCGGTTTACAAAAATAAACAAATCCAAACAAAAAGGCATAAAATTAAATGCTTCTAAAAAATATATAAGTACGTGATTAAAATTCATTTTAATGTACCAAAAATGAAATATGTATTGAATTTTTTATGGCCCCTTAGCATTAGTTGAAAACCTGGAAAAACATTCACAAAGTAACTAAGCATAAAAAACATCTAAATTCCTTTTAGGCACCAAAATGAAATGTTTAAGACTTAAACACTTCAAAATTTAAGCCCTTTGCCTACTGAGATCCTATAATTTTTAGAGGGTTTTTACCCGCCTTGAAGCAATTTCATGAATGATCAAAATATTTATCAAATTTAGTTCTCAGGTTTCTCTATTTTTGTTACACAAAGACTGACATCAGTCGACATAGATCGATGTCAATTATTAAAAAATTGATCCTAGTTGTAATAGAACTAATGTTGATCGACTTAAAATCAATGCCAGTTACCTATAAACCTATAGGCAAAATAAAATTATTTGAAAAATGTTTGTTATCCAAAATAAATATAAAATCTCTAGAAAAAACTTTGGATCCTATAACAAAATGATTCGATAGAGAGGATTCAAGTTAATAAAACCAAGAATAACAACCTACAACTTTCAATAAAACTTAAAAACCAAGTTTTTCTATAATATTCTACCCTATACAAGGACCAGTGCTAGTTAGGATAGGACTGATGTCAGTTAGGGTAAACTGATACTAGTCACTATGTAAAATTGTGTATAACTGAAAATAGAATATATAAAAAATAAAGTAAAAAATCAAAATTTTAAAATTATCAATCATTTATTTAAAAAACTATGAGTTTTACTTTGGTCTCCTTTCTATATGTGATGCTTTAGGTTCCATTGGGCATGCCATTTATGATCATATAAATCTAAGAAGGGAGGTTAATAACATGTTAGTTCAAGTAATAAAAACTTCAATAAACATACTAAAACTTACACTTCAAGCCTAGATCTTAGGGGTGAGCTTAATTAACAAAAGACAAATGAAAACAAAACTAAAATTCAAAAGACAATGAATCCTTTACCTTCCTTGGTAGCTTCTAATGCATTTTTAAGTGGCTTACTCGGCTTGTACATCAAAGAGTCTTTGGAGATAGATGTTATGTAACTCCTTCTCTCCTTAGAACCATGTCTTGTGATATGGATTGATGTAGCTTAGCTCAATATTTTTTCATTATAACCTTACTTGTTATTTTTTTTTGAATTATAACACTACTCTTTTCAAAGCTTTGAAGTTATTTGTGCATGATTAATTTACACCAAAATAGATTATGTCTCTCTCTAAATTTGCATTATAACTTTAGATTATGAAAGCTTTTAAGACATTTAGCCATGATAACATTATAACAAAAGAGCTTAAAATTCAATAGGCAAAGCATTATATTTATATCAAATGGATCTAACCCCAACCCAAGGTGAGATATGGTAAAGTTTAAACATGGAATGAGTTCAAACCTAGCCTAGGTGAGTCAAATATAACCCAAGTATAGTTAATAGTTGTCAAGTAATAATGATTTTCAATTAATAGACATGGGTCTCCAAAATGAGATATTTTAAGATATTTCCAAAGATCTTGACAACTCATAAAACTCATGATGAAAGGCTAGGATATTTGGATATTTGGATTTCCTTTTTTTAATTATTCATTAATTACACATAGATAATTCAACTAGGTATTTAATTTGGTCTAGATTATTAATTAATTTTGATTATCCATTTATCTCTTTCAAGATTTGATATTTATTAATGTGCCCCACTTAATAGGTCCATAGGCCAAATTGACTGGTGTGATGTCGTAAGATGATTAGAGATGAATTTGTGAGAGGTTATTATTGCATATGATAAGAAACCCCAATTATGTATATATAAATGTGATTCTAAGCTTTGATGAATGATACACAAGAAAATTTGGGATGTTCAATGATTCCTAGACTTAACTTACAATAGTTGGGTGGAATTATTTTTAAGTTCAATTTAAATCTAATTGTGGCTAGTTTTAAGTGTCTATAGGAGCCATTGCTAAGTATTTAGAATTTAATATTTAAATTCATGAAATATGATAAGGATTCATTTAATATTTCTATGATATAATATGTTGTGATGTGTTAAGCTATAATGTGTTACTATGCCTTGAAATTGTGAAAGACATGTAATATTGTTAACATACTAAGGTGTGTTAATGTTATTAGTAGGGGTAAAATTGTAACAACCCCACTGGGTTTTACTAGAATATTCCAATATTTTTTTTAAATTAAATACACATATTTAACCTATAGATTTCACCATGAGAAACCTAAATAGTGATATATAACTAAATGTATTAAATTACTTAAATAAAAAGTTTATAGATAATCCACTTAGCTAAGGATTACCATGAACAGATATAAAAATCATGAATAATACTAAATAACTATAAATATTACATCACATCATAAATTAAATAATACAAATTCAACCATGACCGATACAACATTAAAACCACTACTATAAAAGTATGATGAATAAAACTTACATTTTTAGCAATACATATTAATATCTCAAATGATAAAACATGATACAAAGCTCTTTTGAGAAGATTCTCCATGACTCAAGTATTAATATATAATTTCAAATGTAGTCTCAAGTATAATACTCCAGCTACGAGGGAGAGCATCATCTCAATACTTTTACATACAAACCATGGACCATAGATCCTCTACATTATCTCCTAACAAGGGTATGGCCCTCCCTTCACATATGGGTAGATAATGATGGTGTTGGAATCTAGAGTAACAAACTAGAACCCGTGTGTTGATGATATCTAATACATAATGTGTACCATATATAAATCTGTTATAATATGATATCGCAAAAATATGAAAAATATATCAACATATAAAATGATAATATTTATCAAATATTAATTTGGCCAAAGTTTTTTGATAATAAATGATCTCTAGGATTGGTCAAATTCATACACACAACTTGATTGAATTATGTCTTCTCTTGCATTAATGGAGCTAATTAAGCTAGTGGAATCCATCCAATGCTTAATTAGGGTCATGAATGCAAAATTTTATAAAACAAATAAAAATATAAAAACCAATAGATTCATTCTTAATATTTCAAATTAGCTAATCAAAATTTTCTATGTACAAAAAAATCATAAACATTCATTTAATCCATCAAATGAAGTGAATTGTATCCAAACATCTAGTTTATTAAAATAATAAACATAATCAAAAAATAGTCCTCAATATAACATACCATCCAGGTAATGATTATATAAATTATCAATTAATTTAATCACTAATAAAATTATAATATTATTTCTCCATTAAATAATATTATAACCATGGTTAAATAAATTATTCATATTCCACATATAAAAACACCAAAACCAAAACATACTATGTTTTATATTTAACTTTTAAGAACAATATTATAATGCTTTTATACTTAGCCAAATATAAACAAGCAAAAATTACTCATTGTTATTATAATAACATTTATAACAAGCATTCATACACCACATGGTAATAATGCACAACACAACTAAGTATATAAAATATATGTATATATAACAGGTATAATCAAATCTGATTTAATACAGTCCACTACTAGATGTTTTACCAATTTATATATATGTATGTATGTAAATCTTTCAGTATCTTTTGATTATTGATTAACTACCATTTTTTATGTAGTATACTTCTAAGATGACATCCACTATCAAATATCTTAGAGTATTCTATATACTTAATGTATATGTATCCATTTAATTAAATAGTCCCATAATTATATCATAAATGAAATGAAACTCATATACCTATTATTATGAAACATACAGAGTTTCATACATAGTATCATTTTACCAATTCCTTTTAAATCAAATATGTTAACATAATCAATTCAAAATTGACACTTCAAACAAATCTAAACACACAACTGACTATACCCAATCAGGTTACACATTCCTAATAAAGTCTAGTTCATGTATATAGTCTTTATACATAGTCATATTTAATAAAGCAACAACACAGTTGAGTATATAATTACTCATACTTCACCGAATGAAAAACATATACTTGGATCCCTTATATGTAGTCTCTTTGCAGACTAAACAAACACCTCTTACATAGTTCATACCAATCCAAATAATGAATAATATGCAATCATACATTTATACAAGCATAGGTTATATACAAATTAAAGCATGTTAATAAATTAACTCTTCCATTTGAGTTTAATATAAATATGAGTATGTGTATATGCATAAGGCCAATTATACACTATAACCACACATTTATATGCTCAAACCCAAGTTTTCATATATTATAGCTGAACCTGTATTATTATTATAAACCTTAAACTAAAATTAAAATATGTATTTTAGACTCTACATAGAGTCATATAAAACACAATGATCATTAAATAAAATGGGTGGAATTGTTTAAAGGACTAATCAATAGATTTCAATTCAAACATATATGTTTGTGTATAATCTATCGATTCTATCCAAGTATATACATATATATCTATATCTATGTATATACTACACAGTCCACTTTTATATAAATAAACCATTATATTAATACCCAATAAAATCAAAATAGTTTTACATAGCCAAAGACACATACCATCCTAAGTTTTTCCATATATATATATATATATATATATATATATGAATACATGACAACTAGTTTGAATCAATTGACATCAAGCCATATTATATATATATATATATATATATATATATATATATATTTATAATAGAATATCTTCCAAGACTAAATAATGCTATTCAAACATGCAAAATAAGTTTAGGATAGAGTTTATAAAGTCCTATAATAACTAAGGCTAAAACCCACGACATTACCCTAACCTTCTCAGGTCACCCTGGGTGGATATAGGGTTTTTTGCAGGCCAATCCTTCCACAAGGCACTATATACAACATATATTATTTATAGTATTAAAATAAATAATACCTAGTAACTATATCAATTAGAAAACCATTCAATAAATCCCACACAAGAATTGTAATATAAAACCAACCTCGTAAATATGCCAATGAGCAAAAAATATTCCTTCCCCCTTCTTCAACTATCACTTTCTTATCTTTTGTATATTTCCTCTGTGTAAAGTGTCATATCCCCCATAGACTTCTCTCCTTTATTTTCATTTCTTTCCATTAAGCTACTTTCCATTTCCTTCTCTTTCATGCATAGTCAATCAAAACTGACTACATAAATGCATGCCTAGATATCTCAACAAAACCATCCATTTTTTTATGTTCACCACCATGTAGACACATAGTAAACTCCATGTTTTTCCAAAAATTATGATTAATCAAATTCAATA
Source organism: Torreya grandis (assembly GCA_037957365.1). Classification (NCBI taxonomy): domain Eukaryota; kingdom Viridiplantae; phylum Streptophyta; class Pinopsida; order Cupressales; family Taxaceae; genus Torreya; species Torreya grandis. Next base: position 1,683,689 of record JARHVA010001712.1, read on the forward strand.
GATGATTAGTAACCCTAATCATCTCAGTACTCTTCTTGAATCCCTAAATAAATCATTTTATATTGTTTATAAAATCTACATGGCAATGACTTTACAAACAATCATCGACCAACTAAACCTTAAATCATATAGTCTTTATATACACAATATTTTTAAATTTTATCAAATATTGATGCTTTGCATCTTGCAAGAACCTATCATGACTCAATCTCTCTGAGTACATGCCTTTAGGGGTACATCAAGAAAGGGGTGGGCAGACCTTTGGTGCTTCATAGGATTGTTGTCCTTTATTGCCACATTATTTCCAATCCATTCATATCCTAAAATATTTATATAAGTTTTTTCTCCTCCCTCACACATTCCTCTAGTATTTTCCTCTTTCTATTATTCTTCTCCTTCCTTGTTACTCTTTTGACCTATCTAGTACACCAGGTCGACCTGGTTGACCTAGTGTGTTTAGGGGTCATTTCTGCTCTGTAGGTTTGTTGGCCTTTCGACCAACCTAGCATAGACTTTAGGCATTAGCCCAAAAATATGCTAGGTTGACCAGGTTGACCTAGCATAGCTAACATGTTTGAATGATTTTTTGGTGAGATATTCTTATATATACAAGGTCATTTCAATCATTAACAATATATACAATAAAGACTTATTATTCACTTGCACTTTTTCACAATCTACTCTTCCACCATTCTACTTGAGGAGTCTTAGCTTAGGTTTCTTATTTGGAGAATCTAGTCTTTTGGATAGGTCTTGGATGATCCTTACAAACCATAACAATCTCTTTCAAAGCCCCATTGGCCAAGGGAGAGATTGAATCATGATGGGTTCACATTCAAGTAAGTATATTCTAACTTTTTCTCCTCTCTTTTAGTAGATAGAAGTAGCATAAGTGTTACCTCCAATAATATTACTCTTCATATTCTATGTATTATGGTGTTACTCATACTTAATTTATTTTAAGTTCCCTATACATATTTGATTTCTTTGCATCTAACCCCTTGCATTGTGCCACAAGCTTTGGTGTACACCAGATTAGTTTACTTTTATTGTTATTAGAATACTTTACTTTTTTGTTTATTACATAAGTGAACATGAAATCATAAGACTCTTTTAGGGTTGTTATACAATTGTGTTAGACTGTAGGCTTTGGAACCCTTCCTATCATGATGTATTATGACAAGTTATCCCCTAATCAAGGCTAGCAGATCTACATATTGATCATGTTCTTGATTAACAATATCCCCATTTAGAAGTGTAGGTGTGCTCTATTTATCTGATCTAGAATTAATTCATGTGCATTATGTAATTCTGATTACATACATTCTAGTGAACTTGACATGAATCATATCCCACTGCTATTTGGATTGTCTTCATGTTTCCATTTTTTTTCTTTCTTATTTATAATTATCTTCACTTTGGATTCACCTTCATTACATTCTGGTGAGCTTGATGTGAAATTAACCCTTTTAATATTTATTTCTTTTATTTCATTCTTTTTATCATCATTTTTATCACTTATTTCTTCCCTAATTGCATTCTCTACATCATCACGAATCCAAATCATTTTATGGTTTGAAAAATAGATAAGTAAAACCAAAGATATAGGTAAAACAAAAATCCCTATATCTATCTATTGTACTAGGTTGACCCTATTGACCTAGTATCTTTTCCAACATATGTTCACTATAATAGGTCAACCTAGTTGACCTAATAATATATGTAGACTCTTTTGCAACTTTTCTAACCTTTGTACATTGTACTAGATTGACTTGGTCGACCTAATACATTTTTATAGTCCATATTTTTATGTTAGGTCAACTGGGTCGACCCTATACTATTTTCTTCTTTTTTACTTTCCAATTTAGCTTTATTCATTATTTGTATGTTTGACTTAGTTTTATATATGCCTAGTTTAGTTCTTTATCTATGTCTATTATTATTACTTAGTATTATTTTTCTTTCCTCAAGTATCATATCCCCAATTAGAATCTTCTTGGACAACCTAAATCCATTTATACACTATATGGGGTTCTCTTCGCTTCTTATCCTTTCTTATCTTTCCTTTCTCTTTTTAGTTATTGGTGCATCTTGTGATGCCCATCCACAAATTAATCTAGCCTTTGGGGCATTATCATTTTAGACTTTGGGGCATCTTGTGATTCCCATCCCTACATCCACTTACCCTTTAGGGCATCTTGTGATGTCCACTCTTATTCTCCATTACATGATACCAAACTAATTCAACTCCAAGAAACCTTGTGAGACACATAGGCTTGTCTCTCACTTGCTCATCCTTAATATAGTCATTAATAAAGGATCCTTTTTTTCTTATCATGTTTTCTATCTATATCTATATATATAAAAAATTATAGGTTACTTAAGCATGAATCTCTCCCTTTGTAGTAGGTCCCTCTTATTCACAAACCTTTAGTCTTCCCTTTTGGGTCTTTTGGTTTCTTAATGTACCATAGTCTTCATTTTCTTATTTTTCATTCTCCTTTTATTTACCAATTTTTATTTGGTGACCCTAAGGCTTTTCTTTTGTGATTTTCTTTGTAGGACTGTGGATAGGACCCGACATCCCTCACAAAACCACCATATTTTTATCTTATTTCTCTTTCTTCTACTTACCAATGTTGTTTTGGCATCCTTTGGGTTTTTCTTTTGTGATGTGTTTTGTAAAAAGGATCCCTCACTTTAATTTTATCTTTCTTATTCTCACCCTCATGGGTCTCTATTTTATGAGTTTCTTTGTAAGATTGTAGATAGGACCTGACCCTCCTAATAAAATTACCATCTTTTCATGTTCTTGATCCTTGTTCTTAAACTTTTGCTTTTGATTTTTTTCTAGATAAAATATGCACAACAATATATGTTATCATGTTTTCCTCCATGTCCCTCTCTCTTATTATAATTAATCATACCTTTGTTATCATTATATCCCTCTTTTCCATTTGTCACATTTTTTTCAGTTTAAAGCTATTCAAATTGTTCCATGTGTCATCTCTCTTAATTTCCCCTTCTCTTTCACCTCCACATTGGATAAAACAAGGTTGAAGTCAAGATAGCACTTTTATTTTACCTAGATTTATGAGACTCTGAGATCCTAAGCTCTTTAAAGTTATCTCTTAGCAACCTTGTCTCAAGTTTTCAAATGAAAATCATCTTTAGCACCCATATTTCGTCTTCCAAATCCATATGGAGGAGGAATATAAAAATCTATCAAAATAAATTTAAAATCTAAATCATTTGAAACAAAAGGTAATGATATATAAAAGGCAACATACAGATTTTAAAAGTCAAATTAAAACCAAAAGACATGATTATAATCACATCTCCTATCTCCAATCGAAGCTTAAACTCCATAGTCAGCTTCACATAGAACCAAAGTCCTTTTGGGTATGGTAGGCCAGTAGATTGGAATATAAAAATTCAAAAAAATCTACGGTGTTACTTACTTTCTCATGCAAGTACCCAATCTTTGTATTAGATTGATAGCTCTATAAGGGGTCTTGAAGAATAGGGAACACATCATGGGGAGGTAGGTCCATTTTAATTTTCATGCATATATCCTTCATGGGATGACCTATATACTCCATTTGTTGACCCAAGACTTGTGTAGCTAAGAGAATTTCTTCAGAGTACCTAAGGTTGACAGTCCTTTTTTTTATAAACCTAATTTGAGTGTCTTGATTTTGATAAATAATTTCTCCGCCTTGGTTTTTCCTTCACTATCCCCTCCACCCATTTAATATTCCCCCCTTGATAGACAAATTATGATTTCAAATCTATTTTCCCTCTTCTTTAAATTCCTTCTTCATTTAGCTATCACTACTTTGTTTCAATTTTATCTATTCTTAGATGAAAAACAACATGTTTGAGGAAATTTGGATCATATTCTCCACTTCATTTTACATTTACTAGACTTACTTTACTATCATTTTTCTATTTCTCATGATTTTGTTGTCCTAATATTATGAACACCTATGTCCATACCCTTTTTCCATTGTTGAGTGAGATGTGGATTGTTACTGCTCACTCAACAATGTTGTTTTCCCTTTTATGCATCCCCTTTTTCCATTATTGAGTGAGATGTGGATTGTTACTGCTCACTCATCAATGTTACTTTACCATTTTGTTTTTCTTTTTACCATCGATTTGTCTTATTTATCATTCCTTTTTAAACATGTATCCTTGGTTTAAATTGGTGAGTTTTCCTTTTCTTACTTTAGGTTTACTTGTTTGAGTTTTTCAGTCTTTAGTAGCCTTGCCTTTTTGGCTACCCGATCTACTCTTGTTTGACTTGGTCATTTGGTCTAACATAGCACTTGTTACCTAACTTACCAAATTCCTAAGTACGTCCCATTCACATAGCACCAGTTATCTTATTTTTTCTTGTGTTTATTTGTTTTTGCTCTTTAGTTTTGTATTTTTGGGTTTATCAATATTAGTCTCTACGTCCTACACAATCAAAACTAAAAACATAACTAAAAATCATCCTAAAATAAAAATTAATTCAAGGTACACATTGCATTTACTTTTTATTTATTTACTTTTTAGATTAGTTTTCCTTTTTGTCATTTACTTTCAGTTATTTTATGCTTTTTAAAATACTACAACTTTTTTTTAGCATCAACATTGTGTGTGTCCTTATATTATTTCTTAAAGCACCATACCCTAGTACACCTTAGTGACACATGATGAGCTTTGAGTGGGGCATATGTATACATATAATATTTTTAACTTTTATCAAATACTAATGCTTTACATCTTGCAAAAACTCATCATGACTCAATCTCTCTGAGTGCATACCTTAAGGGATGCACCACAAAAGGGTTGGGTAGACCTTTGGTGCTTCATAGAATTTTTGTCCCTTATTACCACATTATTTCTAATCCATTCATCTCCTAAAACCTTTCCCCAAGATATTTCTCCTCCCTTGCACATTCCCCTAGTATTTTCCTATTTCTATCCTTATTCTCCTTCCTTGTTACCCTTTTGACTTGTCTAGTACACTAGGTCAACCTAGTCAACCTAGTGTGTTTTGGGGTCATTTTTTCTCTTTAGGTTTATTAACCTTCTGAATGACCTAGCACAAACTTTAGGCATTATCTCAAAAATGTGATAGGTTGACCAGGTCAATCTAGTATAGTTGATATGTCTGAATGATTTTTAAGTAAGATATTCTATATATACAAGGTAATTTTAGTCATTAACAAGATATGAAATAAAGATTTATTATTTACTCATACTTATTCACAATCTTCTCTTCCACCATTCTACTTGAGGAATCTTAGCTTAATTTTTTTATTTAGAGAATCTAGTCTTGTGGATAGGTCTTAGATTCTTTGGCCTAATAAAGTGATCCTTACAAATAACAATAATCTCTTGTAAAGCCCCATTAGATAAGGTAGCTAATGAATCATGATGGGTTCACATTCATGTAAGTATATTCTAACTTTGTTCTCCTCTCTTTTAGTAGATATAAGTATCATAAGTGTTGGCTCATATAATATTACTTTTCATATTTTATGTATTAGGGTGTTACTCATACTTAATTTATTTGAAGTTGCCTATACATATTTGATTACTTTACATCTAACCCCTCACATTGTGCCACAAAATTTGGTGCACACTAGATTAGTTTACTTTTCTTGTTATTAAAATAGTTTACTTTCTTTTTTATTACATAAGTGAACATGAAATCATAGGACCTTTTTAGGGTTGTTGTAGGATTATGTTAGACTGTAGGCTTTGGAACCCTTCCTAACATGATGTGTTGTGATAAGTGATACAAATGATCCCCTAATTGAGTCTAGTAGATCCTCATATTGGTCATGCTCCCACTTAACAACTGTATCCCTAATCAAAAGTGTAGGTGTTCTCTATCTTATTTGATCCAGGATTAATTCATGCACATCATGCAATTTTGATTGCATACAATATCCAATGTTTATTCCATGCAAAGTCTATCAACTAGCTGATGACTATTATATTCCCATGCAACAAACCTTGACCAAATACAATAGAATAATGATTATATTTCATGACAATAGCCTTAAGTATAGATCCATGTTACTATATTATCCACTAACATATTTAGTAAATATAATGATTTATTAAAACCATTCAATAATTAAAAATAATGTATTCATTTATATTAAAATAAAGCCTTGGGTCAATAGTTAATCAAATACAAATATAATTAAAAACAATGTTATTTATATTCATTGACATATAGATTTAGCATATAATAATAATAATATTTAATTATTATTATCTAAATTTTGTAGATAAATAATAATATAGTCCATCTATTGTTTTTAATGCTTATAAAATCCAAATGTTATTCTACACATCCATTTCAAGTAAGGCAGTAAGGTAAGCATAAAAATTAAGCTAAGATATTATATAAGATATGATAAGCTAGCACATTCACTAAACTAAACTAAAAACTCAACAAAATACCACAATCAATATTAGCAATTAATATCATACTAGAAAAGATATTAACAATCACTTAAAATAAAAGTACACAAAACATGTTATGTTTTCTATATCAAACAATTAGTTTATGAAACATGATATACAAAATGATGGGCACAAGGGTTTCTAGATTCATTCTCTATCATACCCCAATGTCTCCATCTAGATCACCCTCTTTGATGATTCTCTTCCTCCATCACACTCTGAGAAAAGAATATTTCTACATCTACCTAATGAAAATGAAGGTAGTTATCCTAAAACATCATTATATCTATAAAATAATGCAGTATATTAATCAAACATGATCACAATAAATTTAATGTAAAATTATTGCTAACTCATAGCAAACTAATCATGTAAATTAAAATAGTTATTCTATAATAAACATATTTCATCAAGATTAATCAAATATTAGTTAATCAACTAATCAACCATGATAATCCATGGATCAAATAGGTTATTTAACTTAGAGAGAAGTTAGGATAAGGATCCCCCAAAAGTTGGTCATTGTCCTGATGACATTTATTCAAACATAAGCTATGAATTTAAAACATTATTTAGTATAAAATAATATAATATGTAGTAAATCAAGAAAATAAATGTCAAAACATCCTAAAAAACTCATCATAGTCCTCTAAAGTAGCACTCTCCTCAGAGTATTGGTCTCACATGACCTTAAACTATGCTACTTTTCTATCATGCAAATATAGTTTTCAAGCATCAATTACTCTAATTGGTTCTACCATGACCACCCTAGTATCTAGAACCTACAAAGCATTCCAATCCAACACACGTGAAGGATCAGTAATATACTTTTTAAGATAAGACACATAGAATACATTATGTAAAAGAGCTAGAGCTGGTGGTAATGTAATCTTATATGCTACAAGTTTGACAACTTCCAAAACCTTGAAGGGTCCCACATATCTTAGTGAAAGTTTCACTGACTTTATAAATTTAATCAAGTTTTTTTATGCTTAACCAATAGAAACACTTTATCACCAACATAAAACTACCTAACTATTCTCTTTAGATTAGCATAGATCATATATCTATCATTGGTCTCGGCTAACCTCTGCCTAATTATCCTAACTTACTCTTCCATTTCTAAAAGCATCATAGGACCAAAGACTACCCTATCTTCAAATTTGTCCCAACTAATTGATTGTTGACACCTCATTCCATATAATGCCTCAAATGAAACCATCTTTAATGTTGATTGGTATGAGTTACTGTAAGCAAACTCAACCAATAAAAGGTACTCTTCCCACTTGTATTGTTGATCCATGCAATACATATGAAGGATATCTTCCAAACCCTGGTGAACTCACTCTATTTATCCATTAGTTTGTGGGTGATATGCAATGTTGAAGTTAAATTGAGTATATTAAACTAAATTTAGAGTCAACCAAAACCTATAAGTCATCCTTGGATCTCATTCTAAAATTATCTTCTCTATAGATCTATACAATTGATATAATTCCTATATAAATATCTTCACAAACATAAGTGTATCATCAGTCAAGTTTCCCAATATGAAGTGTGCTACCTTGGTTAGTTTTTCAATTACAACCAAGATCATGCCATGATTATTCTATGATAATGGAAACCCTTAGACAAAGTCCATACTAATCACCTACCACTTCCATCTAGTATGTTGTGTGGATATAACAATACAACCATATGCACATGTTCTAGTTTCACATGCTAAAATTCTAGACAAGACACAAAATCCATTGCATCTCTCTTGCTTCTTTTCCAAAAATAGAGTGGTCTAAACTTATCCATGATCTTAGTTACTCCTAGATGTCCTGAATATGGGGCATTATGTAAATTTTTTTATCATTGTGCTCCTCTAATTCTCTCTATCTAGTACATAAATCTTACCATTATACCATAAAAGATCATCATTATTTATTATAAATCCCTTAAACTTAGGATTCTAAGCATTCTCAGATAATGCTTTCTTGACTTGAGCATAGAATTCATCTCCTAGCAAGAATTTGATCACTTTATCTCTAAAATTACTCTTGATAGTAGCCATAGTTTTTATGTACCTTCTACAACATAGAGCATCATCTACTCTATTCAACTTGCCTTTGATATAGTTAATATCAAAATCATAGTTAGACAAAAACTCTATCCATCATATTTGATGAGCATTCAATTTTAGTTGGGTGAAGATTTAAATGAGTCCCATGTTATCAGTCTTGAGCTCAAATGGTTTTCCCAATAGATAATTCCTCTAAACTTGTAAAGCATGCACAATTTCCTCAAGTCCTAGGTCATGAGGGGAATAATTCACCTCATATGGATTCAATTTTATAAGTACATAGGCTACCATTAAACCATCCTACATAACAACTCCTCCAAGTCCATCCCCAGATGCATCTATGATCACTAAGAATTGGACATTAGGATCAAGAAATATTAGCATTGGTGTTGAAGTTAGCCTCTTTTTCAGTTCCTAAAATGCTACCTCACATTTAAATGACTAGATGAAACTCTGATTCTTCCACTAAATAGAGGTAGTCATATTAGCTATCTTAGAGAAATTTGGAATGAATTTCCTATAATAACCTACTAATCCCATGAAACTTCTTACCTCGTGCACATTATTTGGTGCCGACCACTTCATAATGCCTCTTATCTTTGATAGATCTACTAAAATACCATCCTTTGAGATAATATGTCCTAAATACTATACCTTATTTTTTTTAAATACATATTTAGACAATTTACGATACAATCTTTGCTTTTGTAAATGTTACAAGACTAGTTCTAGATATTTTAATTTCTCTTTCCCATCCTTGGAATAAATGAGGATGCCATCAATAAAGACCAACAAAAAATGATCTAAGTAATTTATGAACACACTATTTATAAGATTCATAAATGATGTTAGAGCATTTATCAATCTAAATGGTAACATTGTGAACTCATAGTGCACATATCGAGTCCTGAATGTTGGTTTTGGAATATCCTCTTTATGGATTCTCAACTGGTGATACCCTACTCTAAGATCAATATTAGAAAATACTGGTGTTCCTTATATCTAATAAAATATACCATCAATGCATGGCAATAAATATCTATTCTTGGTCATTTCTTTATTCAACATCTTGTAGTCTATGCACAGGCACATAGTGTCATACTTTTTATGGATAAAGCCAATTGGAGCACCCCATGGTGACACACTTAATAAAATTAGACATTTTGATAATAACTCTTAAAGCTATGCCTTTAACTCAAATAATTTAGGGGTTATCATTTTTTATGGTTCTATAGTCTATGATTCTGATCTAAGTATGATATCAATCGAGAAATAAAACCTACACTTAGGTGGAAATCTTGGTAATTATTTCAAAAACACATCATGAAAGTTTCTCAAAAAAGGATAATCTTTGATAGATGGTTTCTTAGATTCTTCCATCACATTTATCTTAATTATAAATACCTATCATCCCTTCCTTTGAGATTTCTTGAGTTGAATTACATAAGTTTACCTTAACTTCAACTCCCTTTTCTCATCCTAAAGTTGTGTCTAATTTTCAAAATCATCTTGACACTCAACCTTATTAAAAAAATAATCAAACTTGAATTTATGCTTCACAAACTAATTAAATCTTAGGATCACATCATATGATCCCAGTGGTACTATATAAATATCTAAAAATATAGTGAAATTAGGCAACTTAATCTCTACTTTGAGTAGACACTTATTGACTTTGATCTTTAACTCATTCCCATATTGTACCAACCATGCATTTTCTATTACTTTAGTCTTTATAGACAATTTATTAAGCATTATAGAAGCAATGAAACATTTTGTAGCTCTTATATCTATTAAAATAGAAACTTTATGAATGAACAAAATACCTAATAGTTCTATGGGCAAAGATTTATACTCAACCTATCGATTGCCAATAGCTACATAAATATGTTGCTGAAATATACCTTGATGAGAATCTAAACCCTTATTCTTTAATTTGTCCTGAGGACATTCTCGAGAAAAATGGTCACCTCCATAAATGAAGCAAACTCTAACTGGTCATTTCCTCTTAGTCTTTTGTTTTCCCTTGAAACCACCCTTTAAACCATTACTAGGTTTCATGTTCTCTGAACCACTATTGAATTTGGTGCTTTTATTCTTGGTTGACCCTTAGAATTTCCACTTTTTTTTCCAATTCTTCTTCTTGAAAGTTAGTTTAGAACTTCCAAATTTCTTTTTTAATTTATCTTTGACTTGGGAAATATATTTTAATTTCTATTCTTGCTTGATTACCTTCTCAAATACTTGATCTTTGGTAGATGGACCATGCACAATTATGAACCTCTCATATGCCTAATACTGAGGTACATAATTAAGAATCTTGGTGAATTGCTCCTAGTATTCATTCACTAACAAATCCCCTTGCTTAATATTATGAAAATCCATAAGCTTTTGGTCAAAGTATAGTTGTAGAAGTCATCATGACCTAAATAGTGTCACAAATCATTCATAAGTGGTGGTGGATGAGTCGAAGTTCATCCCAATCTTTATGTTTGCCCACTAAGTCACAACTTCACCAGTAAGTTGATAATCTCCCTAGATTACTTTCATGACTTTAAAATAATTTAAAATATTAAAATACTTATCCATTTTTTATCCAAACTTCAACTCCATCCCCTAATATAGTTCCATCAAACTTGGGTGGATTTATATTTTGTGTCATGTGCTAACTATGCAGCTACTTGAGATATCACATCCTATGGCATCTCTTCATGTCTCTAATTTGGAATATGTTCCTGGTCATTAGTATTTTCTTCAAGTTCTTCCTGAGTATTCTCCTCTTCATGGCCATGCACTTCCTCCTATAGCGCCATGATTTGGTCCATAGTCTATTGCATGGTTATGAGGATTTGGTTTAACGTTATATCTTGCTTAGTGGAAAATTAATTTAGATCAATAGGGTTTTTGGTATTCAAATTACCCTCACTTTTTGATCTAGTGTAAACCATTATTAATCCTATTTATTAGGAGAATAATTTTGCATTAGCAGACACATTAAGTCCTATAATTTGAGCCTCAACTTTGACACCATAATGTAAAAACCCCACTAGGTTTTACCAGAATATTGTAATAATTTTTTTAATTAAATACACATACTCAACATATAGATTTCACCACAATAAACCTAACTAGTAATCTTTAACTAACTATATTAATTTAGTTAACCAAAAAGGTTATAGCTATTCTACTTAGCTAAGGATCACCATGAACAAATATAAAAATAATGAATAGTATTGAATAACCACAAATATTGCATCACATCATAAATAAAATAATATAAATCCCTCCATGACTAATACAACATTACAACCACTACTGTAAAAGTATAATGAATAAGAGTTACAGTTTTCAAAAATATATAATAATATATTAAATGATAAAACATGATATAAATCTATTCTAAATAGAGTCTTCACGACTCACGTATCAATATATAATCTTAAGTGTAGTCTCAAGTATATTAATCTATATAGGAGGGATAGCATCATTTGAGCACTTTTCAACACCAACCATGGATCATAAATCCCTTGTACTATATCCAAACAAGAGTATGGCCCTCCCTTCATGGATGGGTAGATAATGATGGTGTGGGAATCTAGAGTAACAAACCAAAACCTTGTGTTGAAGATATATAATACATAATATGTACCATAAATAAATATATTTTAATATTATATTACATAAATATGAAAACTGTATAAGCATTTATCAAACATTACTTTGTCCAGAGTTTTTCAATAATAAATGATCTCTAGGATCAGCCAAATTCATACACACAACTTGATCATATTACACCTTACATTTCATTGATGAGATTAATTAATCTAGTGGAATCCATCCACTTCTTAATTAGAGTCATGAATACAAGATTCAATAAAACAAATAGTAATATAAAAACCAATAGATTCACTCTTAATATTTCAAATTAGCTAATCAAAATTATGCTAAGTACATAAATATCACAAATAATCATTTAGTCCATCAAATAAAATGAATTGAATCCAAACATCTAATTTATTACAATAATAAACAAAATCAAAAAATAGTCCTCAATATAACATACCATCTAGGTAATGATTATCTAGACCACCATTTTCTTTAATCACTAAACAACTTATAATATTATTTCTCCTTGAAATAAAATTATAACCCTAGCTAAATAAGTTGGTCATATTGTACATATAACAATAAAAAGTACAAAACATACTATGTTTTATATTTAAACTCTTAAATACAATATTCTAATGCTTTTATACTTAACCAAATATAAACAAACATCAATTACTCAGTATTGTTATAATAACCTTTATAACAATAATTCATACTCCACATGGTAATAATGCACAACACAACAGATTATATAAAATATTTGTATATATAATTGGTATAATCAAATATAATTTAATATAGTCCACTACTGTATGTTTTACCAACTTATATGTGTGTGTGTAAATATTTAAATATATTTTTAGTAATTATCAACTACCATTTTGTATATAGAATACTTCTAAGATGACAACCACTCTGTAATATCTTAGAGTATTCTATATACTCAATGTATATTTATCCATTTAATTAAATAATCCCATAAGTATATCATAAATGAAATGAAACTCATATACTTGTTCTTATGAAACATACAAAATTTCATACACGGTATCATTTTACTAATTCCTTATAAATAAAATATGTTAACATAATCAATTCAAAAGTGACAGATCAAACAAATCCAAACACACAACCAACTATACCCATTTGGGTTACACATTTGTAATAAAGTCTAGTTCATGTATATAGTCTTTACACTAGTAGAATTTGACAAATAAATGAATACATGACTAAAACTGTTAGTCACAACAACTAAAAATGTCTAATTTCTAATAATTTTTTTCAACTCAGCTATAAATGAGTAAATAAATGACTAATTTGGTAATCAACTAAAAAAAAATTATTCATACAAATAAAAATGACTAAATAGTTACGCAAATACAAATTAAACAAATTTTTTAAAAAAAATAGCAAGATTGTATTATGTGTGATTCATTGTTAATTGAATATTTCTTTGTTTGTTAGTTGGTAATTAGCCTACCACTGAGGTGTTTTGGGTTATAATAGATACTTACATGGGTGATAAATCTTGTTTAGAGAGGACCTGGAGACTTCTAAAAAGGTGGGCAAGGAATTTAAAGTTTATTACAAACAATTTGAAAGTTAGTAAGGCCCTCTATAGTGATGTCAAATTTGGGGATGCCCTATGTAGTGAATTTAAAGTTAATTCTAAACCCTCATTACATTAAACACAAAATCTATAGCTTTTTGATCTGCAACTTACAGTAGTTACATAGGCAACTGAGTACTAGAACCATATAGGAAGTTTAGGGTTTAGTGGACTATTTTTTCATTAGTTTCCTCTATGTATTTTAGAGCATATGGGAATTGAACTTGTAACTCAAGTGAAACACCAGCTTCTTCTAGTCATTAGAATAATTCCATATCTTTAAAGCATACAGAAAAAACATTAGAATTGGATATGGGTCTTTTATTTATGAATTCAACCCAAATTCCATTTCCTAATTCCTTCATATAAGTTTGTTAAGCCAAATCTAGTTCATCACACTCAACATGAAGAACCCCAATGTTGTTTAACAATTTAATGTGTGATTATTCTCTGCTCTTCTTTAGAAGAGACATTTTTGTCTTAAGAGAATATAAGGTTACACTGGGGTCTGATGATATTAATAACTTGCCCATCTTTATAAATACATGGGCATCACATAAATCTATGTGAGTTTCCTTTATTAAAATTTCTAAATCCTTCTCTACCTACCCTTGTTGAGCATATATATGGCCTACAATTTTTAAGCTTTCACAGTTCTCAAGGTGGACTTCTAGAACCTTTTCAAAATTTAAGAGAGAACTCTTAAGATCTCCTAGCTTCAATTGAACCTATCCATAAAATCTTGTTGCCTCTAGATTTCCTTCACTAATGCCATGTAGTAGCTATTAGTGGTGGCATAATCACCTTTACTATGATAAGATCGTGCGAGATTATAATATGAATGATATTTCATGAGAGGGTGTTCAATTGAAATAAGAGCTATCTCAATCAACTGTTCCACAAGAAAATGCTACCCTATGAAAAAAATGGTTTGCTAAAACATTCAATGCCATTACACAATACAGGTATAATTAAAAGGCTTTATGCATATTTTCAATTATTTCATGAACACTACCTTTTTCACTAACTTTGAGAATCCTACAAGTGAAAAATGCACAAAATTGACCATAGATATCTATGTAGAGGTAGAACATCATTTCTTAATGCCTCCATAAAAGTTTTTTGAGCCAACTCTAGTTCATCACACTCAAAATGAATAACCCCAATGTTGTTTAATAATTCAATGGGTACTTCTTCTCTTCTCTTCATCAGAAGAGACTTTAGCTTCTTAATAAAATCTAAGGCTTTACTAGGGTCTGATGATATTTTTAACTCACTCATCTTGATAAATGCATGGGCATCACGTATATCTATTCAAGTTGCCTTTCTTAAAATTTCCAAAGCCTTTTTTTGGTTCTCAAATTTATAGTATGCAAAACCTTAAAAGGATGTCAAGCTTTATGATTAGGTTATGCAACCAATTTGGCCAACTAATAGAATCAACCCAAGTGGTTAGTATTCTCTACACTTTAGGCTCTACTTTGCCCAGGTGGGTGTTACCTTATATTCACCAATGATTAATTACTCCTCAAATTTGTTCGTGACTTAAAATCAAATTAAGGAATTTATGTAATTTTTTCAATTGAATCATCTAGTTCACCCTAATCTAAATTGTCATATAATTTGAATTAGATTTTTTTTCTATTATACTATTACTCCTACTCCTACACAACAAAAAATTAAAATTGGAATTTTTGAATATGATACAAGGAAATGATTATGGAAAAAATTGATCAGTGCCTTTCTCAATAATTGGGTAATGGAGTCTATTCACAGAAAGATTTGTGTTTTCAATCTATCCACAACTTGAATTACTTGGCATGGGATTGTCTATGACTGATATAAACATGCAAGATTATTATTACCTAGCTCTTCTTAATTATCCAAATTGAATCCTCTAAGTTACAGTGATCTATTCAATGGAATTTAATCCCTACTTGAGGAAACCTAATTAGATAAACCATCTAAAAACAATAAATGTGTTTTGAATAACTAAACATATACTTGATATCTTAATTCAAATAACAAGGAGAAACAAAAATGGAGACAACCAAATAAAGTATAACATACATATTCAATAAGAAATTGAGAACTAGATATATGGCACCAGATAAATGTTGTTTACTTTTATTGATATATCTTTGAAGATCAGGCCTTATAATGTCTTCTTCCAAAATCAAATTCCTATAGAACTTTCCCAAGGTCTTGGTTTCCTTCTTATAGGAGTGAAGGAAGCTACAAGCTTCAGACCTTTCACATTACAAAAAATGGCTTTTCATATACCCACCACTTAATATGACCTATTAAAACATATACTTTTTGACAAATCTTAAAAATATCATCAAATATATTTTGAATACATATTGGAAAGCATAAAAATAAGAAAAAGACAAAATAGGAAGATGTCCAAGATTTGTTGATGCCAGCTTGATGTTCATTGATCCTTTGCATACTTGGCATGATTATTCTTTAGTTTTCAAATATTGATTCTCCCATTGATACACTATGAAATCATTAAGACACTTATATTCTTGGATTTGGAGTAGGTTATCCTGGTGATCTTTCCATCTTTTGTCTAGCAACACTTTAACATCAATGATGAACTTTGCATATCTAGTATCTAGAGAAATTACTCTATCCAAAATGACATTGAAATTAAGAATATTTATGCTTTGATATTTTTTCAAGAAATTAATGACTTGAGAAATTGTTTGACCATATTCACTTTTCCATGCATCAAAACCTTTGATATTTTTATCCTCTATTAAAATGGAAGGAATATACTAGTGTTTGAAGGTAGCAAAAGAATCAGTATTTGCCTAAATTTTTTGGATCTCACCATTAACATGCTAAAATTCATCCAAGAGCATTCTCACTAGCATCTCTATTGGCTTGAGTGAGGCCAGAACACCTGGATCTCTTTGTATAACTTTGCACAAGATTAGTAATGTATGGTGTGTAGTTTGCCATTTCTTGTATATTGTATCCAAAATAGAAATATTGAACTTCAACTAATCAATGGCCTAAGACAAGGAAGAATAACATCCATGCATATCTCCCAACTTATCAACAACTAATTTTACTCTGTATTCCAAAATCTTCTCAAACACCTCAAGGATTTTTAATTTGGCCTCATCCTTTGTCTTCTCATTTTGTTTTTTCAATTCTTCAATTTCTTTCTCTAAATTCAACTTTATTGCATTCAACTGATCAACTGGGTCTATATTGTCACTAGTTATTTATGGCACAGGGGCTTGGTATGGCACAATTTCTTATCTTTGATAATCAATACCCTTTAATTACTGCTTTAGTTTGACATTTTCCAAATACAGCCTATTCACTTCATCATTCATCTCAAATTGAGTTTTTCCATAGTCTAGAAATCTTTGCTCCATTTTATTAACATCAACTTATGTGAACATTATAGAGTGCATAATAAGGGTGGTAGCTTCAAGCACTGATGTATCCTTAAAAAAATTCACCACAGTTGTTCCCCATAACTCTTAGACTACATCAAGCAATCTTGGCTTGTTTATGTTCTTCTATGTGGCCCATATTACTAAAGTATTCATCTTTGAGTTAAACCCACAACCATTGACACCATCCTCATAATCAAACTCAAAAACCATCATGGGGTCATCTTTATTTCTCACTTGGTCCAACAAAAACATTTTCTTCAATTCAAGGCCAGGGATAAACAGCATATTACTCTTAAAAACCATTTGTCTAACCTCATCAAGGTTGACATTTATTTCATCAATTTTCAAATCCTTGAAATTTTGTGTCATAATTTGATCATACTAAGATTCATCTACACCCATTTTATTTATTTCCACCTTTTATTCAAATTTTTTCATCTTCATTTTGAGCCAAAAATCTTTGAATTTTGGGGTATTGATGAAATCATCATCCTTGATGAACCTCATTGAAGACACAACCCTTTCTTCTTCTTATAGTTTAGGCTCACCTTATGCCTATTCATCCATTCATGCTTCTAGTTTTTGTGCTTCTATTTTTTTACCAATAAATTTTTGATCAAGTTCTTCTTCCTATTCCATATGCCTCAAAATATTGGCTAGCTCCTTAGATTCACCAAATCCTTTAGTCATTTCATATGGAACTAGTGGAGAAACATCATCAATTTTTTGTCTTTTGGTAGGTGGTGAATCAAGAACATTTATATCTTACACTAACATTACATCTGGACTATGTTCTTAAATCACAACTCTTGTTGGATTTTGATAGGGAGGTCAGTAGCCTTTATAAGCTGCTTCTCAAAATTGACATATCTTTTTTTTAAATTATCAATTATCAAATATATTCTTTCCAAAGGGTCCTCTTCAACAAAAAATATTGAAAAATTAGGGTTTTATTTTCTTTTTTCATCCTCAATCTCCTTCAAAATTTCCCATTCTCTTTTCTTATTATATACCTCTTCAAAAGTGACACAATTTATGATCACATCTTCATCAAAATTGATTTGATGGGATATCCCCATCTTGGTAAGTATGACTTATCTAACAAAGTTCATGTGACCCTTTGGATTAAAAACCCTTTCTATCCTTTATTTCAAAGAATATTTAGCCTTAAAATAGGATTACAACTCTTCCATGGTATGTACACCAAGTACCATTCACCAAACATAATGAAATTTGGAATAAATGTGCCCTTTTGTTTTTTCATTACATCTTTCTCCATCTAGAGCATCTACCACATGAATTCAAGAAAATAAATTCTATTTGACACAAATTTTTGCAACACATGGGGTGGTTTATTACACCCATATACTCTAATTATAGTATGGTAAGGCAAGAAATACCAATCAATAAAGTTATGTTTGTGACCCTATTCTAGCCTATGAGTAAGAGGCCTCAACATTTCTTTGGCCTTTTTTTTCAATCTATGAAAAAGGGTACCAAGATAATTCATTATTATGACTAAGAAATTATCATGAAGCACAACATAGTTATAGTTTTGACAATGAGTGTCCAATTTGTAACACTAGCACTGTGTAGATAATCTTCATCTCTTTTGATAACTCATGTTCAAGTCCATCCTGCTGGACCAATTCCTTTTATTCTGATACAAAATTAAATGACACAACAAATAATAATATTTGAACTCCATAGGTGTCTTGTTCTCCCTTATTTGCAAAAATATATCATATAAGTTCTTCTCAATAAATGATCCAAAATCATACTCAACATAACCTCTGGGTTTTGTATTCTCATGGACATCATCATCATTCCAACTAGAATTCTATCATGGGCATCAATTCCTATCACCTAACACAAATCAAAATGTCTTTTTGAAATACACAACAAAGTCATCAACTAGAAAAGGCTCAACTTTAGTGGTTGGGATCGAAATCCTTCTATTTTTGTCCCCTTTCCTCATGTACATGGACAAGTCATTACTCCTATGTGTATTTCTTAGACTATTATATTATTTTTCACTCTTCTTCAAGTCAATTTTTGTGAGGGATTGCTTATTGAGCATGAAGTAATCAATGATTGCATTTATGTCCATAGCCACTAATGGTGACCCATTTGGCAAGCTAATAGTTCTGGTGGCTAGATGATAGTGTTATTTTATTATCCTAATCAAATCCAAATTAATGAATACATTTGTCACCATAAGCTTAGCCAAATTAAAATTCCATGGGTTTTCAACTGGTCTCTATCTATCTTGCTTTTCACAAAAATACCAAAAAAGGTTCCATTTGAGATAGGGACTTTAGCATCCCAACACCCCTCTACTACATCCTTGAATAGTTTTTTATACCCTTTATTAATTGAATTTGGAAAAATTTCCAATAGTGACTATTAAAGGGACTACTTCTTGGTAATAAGGGGTTTAGTACTCTTACTTGCATACTCAAATTTCTTAGGTGCCATAGTTTGATGTTTTTATGAACTAGGGTTTTAATAATCACTTACTCCACCAAACTAGTTAAAAACAAAGCACAAAATAAATACTAAGTTTATGAAGAGAGAGATAATGCAGACTTACCCAATTGGAAGATGGCCAAAGTTCACACATAGATCTTGAATTTTCCATCTACAATCATTATAAATTTTATTTTTCTATGGAGCTAGTCATTTTTCCATTACTCTAGTTCATGCCATGAAATTGACAAATCTCAGCATTCAAGTCTTTCAAACATAGACTATTGATTCAATCTAATCCAATGGTTAGGTGGTCACTTAAATTATAATCATCAATGATAACCACTACAGGGTGGAGATATAGTCATTTTAGCATTTAATACTTTATCACGTCATCACAAGACCTATTTAGATATATCACAGGATCATGGGAGCTTCTAGATAGTTATATCACATCTTTCACCACTTACCACCACATTTCAAACCTTGATACACATCATCATAGGATGTTGGGATACATGTTAGCCCTTATACCTCATACCACATTACCACCAACCTTTGATCTCACCATTTTAGGATCGTGGGATCTTTTGGTATCCCTTCACTATTTATTATATCATTTCAAGCATTTGGATATGACTATGGCAAGAGTGTGAGACATATTTTATATAACTTTTACCACTTACCACTAACCCATAATACCTTCTCTGAAATATGAAAATAGATATAAATAACATAAATTGTATAGAGTGTTACATAAAATTTATGTAAAAAATCTGACCCTAGAAATGTGCAATTATAGTTATGATTATTGTTGCTCTAATATTTGGATTTGGTAGGAGATGGTTTCCATGATAATACAAAATGATCCTAATAGGGTTCTCGAGTAGAGAATTCATTTTTTGTGATTCATATGTAACTTTATAGTTAAATTTTTGATCTAAAGTGTCAAGGAAAATATATGAAAAAACTAGAGTGTAAACTCTAGAGAGTTAATATCTCTAACTATGCATATTAGGGTTTGAGTGGCTAATATCCATTGACTAACCCTTTAACAGTGAGACACTATGTGATAGAATAATAAAATTTATGAGAATATTAAAATAACAAAATATGTATCTCATATATTATGAATATGTTTAAATTTAAGTGTGTAATTGATAATGCTTATGTGTGAAATGAGTTACAACACTTATCTATTTATAAGTGACTTTGAATTCAAATTTTATAATTTTAATAGATGAAAAATGATCATAAAATAAGGTCACAAAATGTTATGAGATTATATGCTATTATACCAAAAACATAAAATAACATAATAACTGTTATGAAACTTTAAAAAGGTGGTCTCGACATTTAAAAATCAACCACAATACTAATATCATTCAATTTTAAAAATTAAGTATACCTATATAAATATAAATAAAACTTAGGGAACCATTTTAAAATACCCTAAACTAGCCCCACCCAATCCACCAATCTCCAATTAAATATAGTTTCCAAGTTTATTTCATAAAAGTCCAATCAAAGGTCATCCATCCAACTCATATAAATTTATAGTAACATTAAGATTCCTTACCATACATACATCATATTTATTAAAATAATAGTCTACCCTTACCACCATACCACCATTTATCTTCTTCTCCATCACGGGGCTACAGTGAACCTTTACTATTTTCTCTTACCACATCATCATAGGTTAACATTTTGTTTGTCACGAGGTCATGGTGAAATATTATATGCTACTCAAACTCTTGACACCAGCCCACCAATTAATTTTAAGACCTCCATAGGGCCATGATAACTAGTCTTTGTATACTACAACACCACAAGTGAAATTCTTACAGGCTGCAAGGAAGAGATATCTATATTTTCACTTCCTTTAGTTCTTGTACACCCACCAAAGCTTTTTGAATGTACTACGAGGCTGCAATAAGAGACAAAAAACACATCAATGATAAAAATACAAATGTATTTCACATGGACATGATATGGGATGCTAAATAGGCTAATGAGTTGGTTTCACAATAACCATTTGATTGTTGTGATCAATCAGATTAAAGGTGGATTATATAAATAAATACACAACAACATATTATTCATGTACACAAAGAAAACAATCCAATGATTATAACAAAACACTTCAAATTAAAATTAACTCTATGAATGAATGTGAATTATCACTCTAACACTTATGTATATGAGACTAATGTGGTAAGGCTACTTCTTTACCATTAACATCTTTCTTGTCTACTTGACAAACATTTTTTTATATTGGTTTGTTTTTATTTGAGTGCCTTACACTTAAACTCTTTCTATGTTTGGGTTTTTTGAATGGTTATATTTGTGTATTTCATCCCTATGGTTTGATTTTAGATGCATATGATATTATCTAATTTCATATTTTTAAACATGAAATTATGATTTTTTCGTAAGGAAAAAAAATCATGTATCAACTAAAAAATCCAAAAAATAGAATTTTATCAAATACGGTAATCTAATAAGGTGGTAGAGGAATCTTGAGGGACCACCAAGGTCAACCTTGACTTGTATGCTCATCAAATATTGGGAATGATGAAAATAATTGGTTGGATGCAACATGGCACTCTTAAAGGAGATGCATTAGTAGTGTTGAATAGAGGGAAAAAGGTAATAATAGAAGGTGATATTAAAATATTAAACAATTCAATGTCAAGTGGATCGATAAGTATATGGATAATAGTTGGGATTATAAAATATATTAAATGTATTTGTAGAAAAATAAAATAAGAAATATTTCAACATATCAAAATAAAAGGGAATTGTGTAGAAAATTATCATGGGGGCATGGGACATACTTTATATAACTTTTACCGCTTATCGCTAGCCCATAAGACCTTCTCTGAAGTATCATGAGGATACGGTATGTTTTATCTATCATCTTAGACCTTACCACCATACTACCATTTATCTTCTTGTCCACTATGGGGTTGTGGTGAACCTTTATTATTTGCTCTTATTGCATCACCATAGGTTAATATTTTGTTTGTCATGGGGTCATCATGAAATATTATATGCTACTCAAACTCTTATTGCCAACCCACTAATTAATTTTGAGACCTCCATGGGGCCACAATAACCAATCTCTATATACCACAACACCATAAATGAATTTCCTACATGTTGAGGGGAAGCAGTAACTATATTTTCACTTTCTTCAGTTCTCACACACCCACCAAAGCTATTTGAATGTACTATGAGGCTATGATAAGAGATAAAAAACACATTAATAATCAAAATACAAATGTCTTTCACATGGACATGATATGGGATGCTTATGAATGACTCCTATAATAATTGTAAAAGGAATATAGACTCCTAGGATGAATTTTATGAATTTTGGAAAAAATTCATCAAAGAAATGTGGTCTCATAGTGATGGAATGCCATGATGAATGCCATGAAAAGTGAATTGTTATAGAATTTCATGGCATTCCATCACTATGAGACCACATTTATTTGATTATTTTTTTCAACCAATTCACTGCCTTGTCTATGCTATTGCTTATTATTATGCTTTGATAGATTTTTTCCAAGCATCCATAGCTTGTTTGAAAGTACTTGTTTTAAGAATTTAGCCATAGCAACAAGGTAGTGAACTATTTGATAAAATGCTCTGGTAGACATGTATGAAAAATGTGATAGCATAGACAAGGCAGTGAACTATTTGAAAAAATGCCTCAAAAAAATGTGGTCTCATAGAATGCCATGACAAGCAAATGAAATTGGTAGTTGCTCCTAGTTATTAGTTATGTAATGTGAAGTAATTTCATAACTAATTAGGTTGAATTTGTAAAAACTATATTTTAATTGAAATGGTATCATCTATCAGCATCTAGTTATTAAATATGCAATGTGAAGTAATGCTTTGAGTTTGAAATATATGCAATACAATGTAATCAACAATTTGAATATAAACTACAAAAATTTATTTTTTATAATTCATTATTTAAACTCTCTATTTTATTTTCTCTCTATAACTATATTACTATGGAAATGCCTTTTAATAAAAAAATAGTTTTTGTCTCTTAGTCTACAAGTTTTTACATTTTTAAAAAAAATTAATTTTTTCTTGATATTTTCAAAAAATCTTGAACTTTTGGTCTGTTGATTTTTCCCCAAAATATTTTTATTTCTTTGTGTATAAAATTACAAATGGATCAATGTTTAAGGTTGACTATGGATCGATACCATGCATTTGATGAGAGAGTAGCTGATGAGAGGGACATGGACAAATATCCATGCCCATGTAATGATTGTCTTGGTGGAAAGGTGAGAAAAAGAAATCTGATATATCAACATATGATAAGATATGGGCATAATGGTATAATCCCTTGGGATTATAATTATTATGGAATTATGATATAATTACAGAGTGTGAGAGATGAAGAGGCAAAAACATAGATGAAGTGGAACCAAACATAGATGAAGAGGCAACAATGTTAAATGAAGGGTTTAAATTTGATAGAATGTTGAATGAGGCTCTAAATGATTATTGGACCAAGTTGATGGAGGATGTTTTAAATCCTATGTATGCTAATTTCAAGTTAAGTCATTTGAAAATAATCCTTCAAATTCTTAACTTATAAGTGGTGTTTGATTGGACAAATGAGAGTGTAGATTAGTTATTTATGTTATTAAAGTCATTGTTACCACATGACTCCACATTTCCAACAAAATGAAGTCAACGTAAAAAGAAAATCACTAAGCTAGGCTTAGGGTATGAAAACATCCACACATGTGTGAATGGTTGTGTATTATTTTGAAATAATCTTGCAAGTGAGAGTGAATGTTTGAAATGTCATGAAGTGAGGTATAGACAAGGGTTGAAATCCATTGTGGTTCATAGAAAGGTTCTTCATTACTTTTTTATAATCCCATAACTACTCTGAATGTATAGGTGTAGAGACATTGTTGAACTTATGAAATGGAATGCCCAAAATAAGATCACTGATGAAAAATAATGGCATGTGATTGATTCTAAGAGATGGATGGAATTTGATAATAGATGGCCTAATTTTTCTCAAGATCCTTGTAATATAAGGTTGGGTTTATCTCTAGATGGGTTGAACCCATTTTCAAATCAAAGTACTAAATGGTCAAATTGGCCAATTCTTTTAATAAATTATAACTTACCTCCATGGTTAGCAACTAAACCATTTTTATTAATGCTATCATTCATTATACTAGGAAAGAAAAGTGTAAGTTCGGATACAATCGATGCTTATCTAGAGCCATTATATGATGAGTTAATGGAATTATGGAATGGAATTGAAGCAATTAAATATTTAATGTATGACCATTCAATTAAATTCATTTTAAGAGCTTCCTTATTGTTTATAATTCATGATCAAACTACATATGGCATATTGTCTAGTCTTAGTGTTCATGGATACCATAGATGTCCTGATTGTAACTTTAAGGATTTTATGAGGCAATCAAGAAGTTTAAATGTATTTGTTATGGAAATTGTGCTTACCTTAAAATGGATCGTCCATATCATCAACAAAAAACATGTTTCAATGGTCAAGAAGAGAATCGTGAAGCACCATTGCTAATAATGGGTGATTACATTATTGAGAATGGATAAAAAGAAATGTCATTTATTGAAAATCATGGGATTATTGGTAGTAGATATGATCCATGTAATGAAAGTAGTGTAAAATGGTTGTGTATATTCTATAAGTTTCCATACTTTAAGGATATAGCCATTAGGCATACTATTGACTTTATGCATACTGAGAAAAATATAGCCTATGTTATTATAAAACTCTTTTTGGTGATTTTGATACTATTTCATCACATGAAGACTTTCAACAAGTAAAGATTCATCAAAATCTTTGGGTTGAAAAATGTGATGATGAAAAATATAGAAAACCTAGTGCTCCTTATATCTGGATAAAAGAACAACATGTAAAATTCTTACAGTTGATGTCTCAGACTTGCTTTCTCACTAGATATGTAAGTAGTAGTATTATAATCCAAACTAACATTAATGGCTTAAGAGGCCTCAAGACCCATGACTATCATGTCATAATCAAGAATAGTTTACCTATTGTGGTAAATATATCAAGTTTGGCAAAGGGACCAAGATTGGAAATTATAAGGTTGGGCCTAATATTAAAGAGAATGAGTTTACATGTATTAGATCCTTTTAACTTTGATAATTTGAAGGAGGAGGTTGTTGAAGTCCTTTGTCTATTGGAACAAAAATTTCCACCAACAATATTTAACATTTCTATGCATCTTTTGATACATCTAGAACATGAACCAGAGCATTATGGCCCAGTAAGAATGAGATGGATGTATCCTATAGAACTATACACGAAGGTTTTCAAAAAAAATGTTTGTACTAGGGAAAAACTAGAAGGCAACATGTCTGAGGGATATTCAATGCAAGAGGCCATGGGATTTTGAATAGAATATATGAGGGATTTTTAAAATGTCATTAAATGTGTATGGAATGATGACAAAGATGAGAGATTTTTAGGTGAATTATTAGAAAGAAATGGATGTTACTTCAAGATATCACATCAAGAAAGAAGTGTGATCCATGCATATATTCTTCAAAACACATGTTCGTTCGATAAGAGGATAGGTAAAAAAATTACACAATAATTTATTTACTCAATTACATTTATAAATTTATATTATTAATCTTATTATTTTTATGTTAATATTCTATGTATAAAATATAAATAAGAGAATAAAGCTTGAATGCAACATCAACCTCAAAGGCACACACGTCATGATTTGATTGGAGGTGATTCTTTTCCAAAATTTGAAGAATGGATTGCTAATGCAATCAATGATGCAAAAGAATAAGGTAAAGATATAACAAGGGAGGAAAGTGAGATTTAAAAATCTCCACATGTATGGGATATGCATTTTAGTGGAATGTGGGCCTATGGTAGTCATTTAAGAGTGGAAGAAAAAGACAAAGGAAAGACAAATGATGATTGTGTTGTTAGTGCTGAATTTATTCATGAAATTGAGAAGATATTTTATGTTAGATTAATCTAAGAAATTATTAAATTGGATTTTGGTGAAAATAGTCTTATATTATTAAAATGTAAGTGGATTTGACCATCCATAGTATAGTTTTATGAGTATGGATTTGTACGTACAAATACAAGACAATTTTTATCAAATATGGATGAGCTGTATATTTTCCCTCTTTAAATGAACCAATATTTTCTAAGTGATGATGTAAGAAGCCCAGGATAGTCATATGTTATTCAAACAGATTCTCATTCCAAATGAAAATTCATGGAAGTTGTCAATATAATCCCTGATGGGCAATATGTTAATTTAAAAGAAACATTCAAAGAAGTAGATGAAGATGATGATGATGGAGTGTTTGAAGAAGAGATTTTGATTACCATGAAGAGGTTAGGAGAGAGAATTTATTGCATGTCATAGATGAGGATGAGGAAAAAAATCAATCAGATGTAGATAGGAGTGATCAGGATTCATAAGTGTCAATATCCAGTTGAAACAAGGGATAGTCATATTGATAGTCTGATACCTATAATTTTAAACATCTTCTTGGTTTTTGACTATAAATTATTTTTAATATGTAAATCAAATTCTATTTTAAGTTTCCATTTTAACTTATGAACTCAATAAATTTTTACTAATTAAAGTTGCTAATTTATACATTATTATTTATTTGGACTTTAGGAAATGAGGAAAAGGATTGTAAGGCATAAATTAGTTAATGGTAGTGATCATAATGCTGAAATTGTATTAACAGATTATGAGTGCTTTCATAGATAAAAAGTGGCCAAGAATAATGAATATTTATCATGTCTTATTTTGACAAATAGGTAAGTTATAAATCCATTAAGTAGTATATTATTTATTTAATAGTGTTTAATGAAATTTTATAGGAAAGAGTTTTATGTATATAAGACATAATATGATATTTTTTTGTTTTATAGGAAAGAAAAAGAGTGAAAAAAATGTGAAGAAAAAACAAAAGGAAAGAAAAGATACAATACTTCCATCTTGTAGAATCCAATGCATTTGTGATTCAATAAATGCAATTGGTAAAAACAATAGTTATGATGATGTGTATCCTGATATAGCACATGGTGATGTGCAATTTTGTGATGATCTCTTAGCATAAAGTCTAAGATAGATTATTGAAAAAAATTAGAGCAAAGGAATAATAGAGCTGCAGATGATTTATTAAATGTTAAAGGATGTGTTTAAAGTGAAATCTATAGAGACCGGTACTGATCTACCTACTCATGCCACACCTGATGTTGTCAAGTAGCATGAATTTCTAGTTAATGAAATTCATGAAGTGAGACTGCTTGCATCTATTGTGCCTTAGAGTGTACCTATTTCATCTATAAATTTTAAAGGAACTAATGGATTAGCTAAAAATATTGGTAGTGGTTTAATAGAAGATGTTTCTTCTTTTGTTAAAATACAACTATTGAGTCAAGATTTTTATAAATCTATAGAGAGGAACACAAAATAAAGAAAATTATAAGGCAAGAAGCCATTCTTGGTTGAGGTATCAAGATATGGTGAGCCCATTTGGTCAAATGCTAAAAAGTGGGCCTCTAAGTTGGGTGTAAGATGTAACACAAAATAAAGAAAATTATAAGGCAAGAAGCCATTCTTGGTTGAGGTATCAAGATATGGTGAGCCCATTTGGTCAAATGCTAAAAAGTGGTCCTCTAAGTTGGGTGTAAGATGTAGGGCCCATTTGGATATTTACAAATCAAGTTTTGTAGAGTAAGATCAATGAACTATGGAAAATTTTATACAAAAAGTGGAAAATGCTTTTGAGACTACTAATTAACAAATCTCTAAAAAATATTACAAGTAAAAGATGAGAATTTTGATGAATAATTTTAGATACAATTATAGAAAAATAATCATGAAGGGAAAAGAGAGGTTAGACTCCACTCTATCTCCTAAATAGTGGGAGACATTGAAAGAAAGTATGCATTTCAAATAATATTTGGCAAAGAGTAACAAAGGCAAAAGAGTAAGAGATAATGTGAGGGTTGGATATAAATTTAGCCAAGGTAGGTTGTAGGCCAAAATGGACAAATTTACAGTAAGTGTATGGCTTTTTGGTTCAATTTACATTGTGTTATTTATTTCATTTTTTTCTTGAACTAACTAAATGTTAAAATTAGCATTGTATTTTAGGTGGAAAATAGTAATAGAAGAGCAGGTGCAGAAGATATTATTAATTATATGGCAACACTAGATTGCCCTAATAAATATAAGAGTGGGATGAAGTGGAAATCTAGTTCATCAATAGATATTTCACAACCATCTATTAAATGCCTAGTAGGAGCCTCTCTAGATCATGTCAACTCAAATGAAGGGTGCCAATAGGTAATGAGTTGCATATTTGGTCTCACTCATCAAGTTTCATAGTTGGTTGCCTCTATTAACCTTATAATTTATGCATGGAATGAGCATAAATCTATAGATTTAGCTGAGGTAAGAGGCTCTATTGATCTCATTTCTTCTTGTTTGTAAATTTTGTATACAAATTCCTCTTAATATGTATATTATTAAAATCTAAGCGTAGGAGAATCCAACCAAGTTTATTTATTATTGGAGTGATCCAAAAAATGTTATTTTGGAAAAATTTATAGCTTGTATTCTTTACTTGACTATTGAATGCTTTGTATATTTTTTTGCATGATGGTTAAACCACATGCAGATCAATTTTATCAAAGTAGCAAAAAAACAAAAATGCCTTCATGATATCAATAGAGCTGTTGATATTGATAGTGATCATGATGAACTAGATAAGAATGTGTAGCACAATCATCATAGTTGTACTGAACTAGTTGAGGCAATATAATAGTTTTCAGATATCTATCCCAATGTTTTATCATTCTTCATGCTTAAAATGTTCTTTTAACCTAATAGAGTTTAATTTGTTGTTAACTATTTCCATAATACTTGATTCAATATTATTTTGGAGGGACTTGAGACTCATTTCCTTGTCTTAGAGTAGTCTTCTATTTCATTCCTTCTAAAGTTCCCAGATTATAATTATGGGACTTATCAACCATAAACAATGATACATATAATGTCTTTTGATATTGGGCCAGTATTGAAACAAAGTCATTATATCATTAGGAAGGGCACTCTTCCATCCTAGCTTTGTGCATAACCACCTACAACATTCAAAAGAGAATTAATAGCAAAAATCATCTCACTCTGACTCACTTTAACTTTATAATATCCTAAATTTACATCAACACCTTGTGAATCCCATTTCTTTAGGTCACCATTTTCTTCTTGAAGAACCTAAAATTAGTTCAAATTTTCTTTACAAATCTGTATGACTATTACCCCACTCCATTTTTATAATATAATTTGTGTTTTATATCTTAATATAATATTTATTTTTTTATAAACATTTATTGATAAACTCCAAAAAGGGGATAAAGTCCAGGTGTTGGATCCATTTGATGGTGATGTTAGGGGCATTAGGTAGATTCACTCACTATCTATTATACATGGTGTCAAATTGAAAGGAATATGAGATTCAAATGTAAATATTTTAAAGGTCACAAGTAACATACCCCTTGATTATGAAGAAAAAATAGATGGATTTGTCCATCTGAAAGAGAAATAAGGGACCTTCACATGGTGGCCACTAAAATATTTGAAAAAAATGACATAGTTGATGTTTATCATGTACTAGATATTAGACAGCTTGGTCTACTACTTTATGTGATAGTTTGAATGTGTTGTTTAGGGATATTCTTAGTGTTTTTTGTCTATTTATAGATGTATAATAAAAAAAAGGCATTGTAACTCAATTTTCTCAATCACAACACTGAGAAACACACTTTGTATTAACACATTTTTCAAAGCAAAGACATATATTTCTATCTTTTATCTACTGTAACAACACCTTTTCTCAATAAAATTTCAATATTTTTCATTCTTAATAGTTGTTTAATTATGTGAAAATGAATTATTGATTATGTTTTTCTATGTTTTATGTCATATGTTTTGAAGTCTCATCATTATGTCATATGTTTGGTGGCACATGTATCTAATACCCAAATATTTATTAATTCATCCTGAGTTTCAAATTAGAGTAAGCTATATTCCCTAATGCTATAAATGTTGATTCATGATAAATATTCATGGATTCATCATAGTCATGTTCTACATATTGAGAAGAATAATATTTATGTAGTTTATATAGTATGTGAATAAAATTAAGGATCCCTACCATATAAGATGGGCCATTTAAAAGTCTCATGGCCACATGAATCTATGACTATTATTAGTGTTGTAATCAGAGGTGACATAATTTTTTTTTAATGTAATTTGAGCTACTTTTATTGTGCCTATTATTAAGGTACTTTTATTACTTAATTGGAGGTGACTTAAGCAATCTATAGACTAATTGGAATTACCTTTCTTGTACTTAATATTATAAATTAAATTTTTTCATACTCTTGTTAGCTATAAATTAATGAAGAATTTAATGGAGTATTAATCAATATGGTATGTGAAAAATATAAAATAGGAGTCTAAAATTTGACATCTCTCCGCATTTTTTAGATAGATATATTTAAAATATCTATATTACTACTAATTTTGCATCTAATGGAAGCTTAAAAGATACTCTTGGTTGTATAATGTAATAGTTAAAATAATGTAATGGGTGTCTATAATTTAAATTTAAGGTTTTCTAAATTCTTCTTTCAAGAAGTGAGCATTTACAATTACATCGATTATATATTTTTGATATTATAAGTCTAAAAAGAGGGTAAAAATCCCAAGTATATAAATCCCAAGGGGTGTAAAATAGGCCAAAGGCCACTAATAGCCCAAAAATAGTGGACAAATAAAATAAAAATAGGAAACAACAAACAAACTAGGGATTAACCATTAAAAAAACACTATTTTTTTATCAAATCTTTCCAATCTTATTTGATGAAATTAAGAAGATCCTCCATGCTAGAAATTTTTCATTTTATATCTTTATCTTCTTTTGGGAGGTCTTGTAGAATCAAGAGGGAAGAAGCCACATGGTGGACAACTTTCAAGCAAGTAGTGGTTAGCACCTTCATTTTATTCTGAAGCGAGCTCAAACCTTTCTTCACTTCCTTCAACTCCCTTTCAATATATATCTCTTCTTCACTAGTATCCATGAAATATTCCTTATCAAAATCAAAAGAGGAGTCATTCAGCTCCTCAAAATAATTGGTTCCCTCCTCCAATTATTGATCAGGATTAGGTTTATTTTTTAATTTACATGCTTCCTCCCCTAGATCAGAGGTAGAGGTATCATCCACAGTCTTTACCAATGAAAATTTTCCCCCTACCAGTCTCTTAGATCTCCTGATATTCATCTTTATTTCTATATAAATCTAAAAATTAAAACTAGACCCTTATTTCATAGCCTCCTCACCTTGTTCCTGGGCCTCTAAGTGCTCTTTGTCATTGGCCAAATTTTGAGGCTTCACCCCCACCAATTTATTTTTCTTACTCTTTCCTTGAGAGATCTTCTCAGAACTAATCCAAACAATCAATTTCCTCTTTTTATTTCCAAAAAAGGAAGGGTTATTTTTTAGCTCTCATAGCCCTTTGATATCCAGAGAGTGAGAAGGGTCAGGGTATTTGGATGTTGTAGCTATTGGGGAGGGATAACCAAATCCAAGAAAAAGAGGGAAAAATATTTCAAACTTAGGGGATAGGTTTGAAGAGGGGGGAACAAGGTTATTAAAAAAGGGTAGGGAACCATGGGGACCCACTCTTAGGGGAATGTGATATTAATTAGGGTCATTGTCATGGGAACTATCTAACACCTAAAATTTTAAATTCTTAGAGGGACATAATGCAAGGTGAAATTTATAAATCCTAAAGATAAGACCTTAGTGGAGTGGAATGGCAGAGGCAGCTAGGTTTTTTTCTAGAAATTTTTTTACAGACTTAATATAAATCTCAAAGGATGATAGGAGGAAGAAGGGGAAATTAAAAGACACCTTGTGATGAAAGTGATTCAAAAGATCAAAATGGTAATGATAAAATCACTTAAAACAACCTTCAATGGTAAAATATTTCATGATGGTGAAGCATACCTTATCCTAAGGGTTAAGAAAGCTCTTTCTATCAAAGCCTCCCTACAACTTCATTGATGCGTCTCCTTTAATGAAGAATTTTTTTAACACCTTTGAGTCTTGAACTTTGGTTATTCTTTTCAATCTTTTTCCCTTGTAGCATAAACCCATGGCCTTAGCAATCGAATCCTCACTAAAAAAAAACTCTATACCTCCAACCTAAACTTTATGATCACCATCCCAGCTTGAAGAAAATTGAATGGAGATTTTCTAATTATATCCATTCAAACATTCAATAAAATGATAAATTACACCTTCATAACATATACTCCATAGCATATCATCCACTTTGGTTTCATCACATGATAATGGCCTAGTTCTAACTTTTTCTCCTCTCATGACTGAAAACTTCACCAAATTTTTACATGGTTGAAAAGGGACCGAGACCAAAGTGAACCACCACCAAGGATATTTAAAAAAAATTGGATCAAAAAATATGGAAGCTTTCAAAGCCCACACCTAATCTTTATTAAAATGTAGGTTAATCCTATAATGATTGCAGATGTGAAAGAGCTTGCCAGGATTTTCCATATGAGAACGTACCTTAAAGGATTGAGGTTGCCTCATGTGATATTCATTTTATTTGATATATTACTATATTATATTTTTTAGTAGTTTTTTTAATCATATATTGCCTCATGTGATCTCATTATATTGTTTTTTTGAAATACTCATAACAAATGTGATTAGGACATAATGATGACTAGTGAAATTAGTGAATAAAAATGACTAAATAAGTGACCAGTTAACAACAATCAATGACTAAATTAATGAATAAATATATAAATGAATAAAAAATGACTAATTAATTCATCATATTACAATAATCAATGACTAAACCAACAACTAAATATACTACCAAATTAATCAATCAAAACAACCAATAATGACTAAAAATGGTTTAGTCATCAATTTGGTCATGTTATAAATGACTAGAAATAAACTACTAATGGTCACATGATCATGTTTGGTCATTTATATGAAATTTTTATTATTTTTTTAATCATATATTATTGTTTCTTTACTAGTGTTATACATAGTCATATTTAATAAATAAATAACAATGTTGTCAAGTATATAATTATTTAAACTTGGTTGAATGCAAAACATATACTTGGATCCCTTATAAGCAATCTCTCTATGGATTAAACAAACACCTCTTACATAGTTCATACAAATAAAAATAATCAACAATACGTATTCATACATTTATACAAGCACAATTTATACATATTAAACCTTGTTAATAACTTAACTCTACCATTTGAGTTTAATATGCACAAGGCCAAGTATACATTACATTCATACATTAATATACCTAAACCCAAGTAATCATATATTATGGTTTAACCCATATTGTTATTGTAAACCTAAATAAAAAATACATATTTTTCCCTCTACATAGAGTCATATAAAACACAATAATCATTACATAAAATTAGTGGAATTATTTTAAAGGACTAATCATTAGATTTTAATTCAAACATGTACATCAATTCCATCCATATTTAAATTCTATGGCTAGTACATTTTAGACCTTAATATTTTTCTTTTAAAAACCCTTGTATTTCCTCAAATACCGTGTGTGTGTGTGTGTGTGTGTGTGTGTGTGTGTGTGTGTGTGTGTGTGTGTGTGTGTGTGTGTGTGTGTGTGTGTGTGTGTGTGTGTGTGTGTATTTGTATATATACTACACATTCCACTTTTATAAAGAAACCCTTATATTAATACCCAATAAAATTTGAATTATTTTACATAACCAAAGACACACACCATCCCAAGTTTTTTCATGTATCTATATATGAATATATAACAACTAGTTTGAATCTATTGACATTGATCCATATTGTATACATATTTATAACATAATATCTTCCAAGACTAAATAATGCTATTTAAATTTACAATATAAGTTTAGGATAGAGTTTACAAAAGCCTATAACAACTAAGGCCAAAACCCATGACTCTACCCTAACCTTCTCAAGTCACCCTGGGAGGATATAGGGTTTTTTAGAGGCCTATCCTTCCTCAAAGCCCTATATACAACCCATTTTATTTCTAAGGTTAATATAAAGAATACCTAGTAACCAGACCAGTTTGAAAACCATTCAATAAATCCCACATAGGAATTGAAAACCAAATATGACCTAGTAAATATGTCAAGGAGACAAAAGTATTCTTTCTCCCTTCTTCAACTATCACCTTCTTCTCTTTTTAATATTTCCTTTGTGTGAAGTGTTGTGTCCCCCACATCCTTCTCTCTTTTATTTTTATTTCTTTCCATCAACCTACTCACCATTTCCTTATCTTCTATGTAGAGTCAATCAAAATTGACTGCATAAATGATGCTCAGATAACTCAGTAGAACCATCTATTTGTTTTCATTTACCACCATGTATAAACATAGTGAACTCCATGTTTTTCCCAAAATGATGGTTAATTAAAGTCAACAGATGATTAGTAACCCTAATCATCTTGATGATTCTCTTGAATCCCTAAATAAATCATTTTGTATTCTTTATAAAATCCACATGAAAATGAATTTACAAATAATCATCGACAAACTAAACCTTAAATCATATAGTCTCCAATGTTTATTCCATTTAAAGTCCATTAACTAGTCAATGACTATTGTATTCCCATGTAATGACCCTCAACCAAATACAATAGAATAATGATTATATTTCATGACAATAGCCTTAGGTTATAGTTCCACATTACTATGATATCCACTAACATATATATCAAATATAATTATTTATTAAAATCATTCAATAATTAAAAATAATGTATTCATATATATGAAAATAAAAAATTTGGTTGATAATTAATTGAATATAAATATATTTAAAAATAATGTTATTTATATTCTTTGACATATAGATTTAGCATATAATAATAATAATAATAATAATAATAATAATAATAATAAATTATTATCTAAATCATGTATATAAATAATAATAGAATCCATTTATTATTTTTAATGCTTATAACATCAAACTGTTATTCTATACAACCATTTAAAATAAGGCAGTAAGTAAAGCACAACCTATACAATTTTACTCATTTTAGTCAAACTATTATGTCAAATAATTACATTATATAAGATAAGCTAACATGTTCACTGAACTAATGAAATCACACAACTAAATAGCTCAATCATTATTAGCAATCAAGATCATACTAGAAAACATATTAACAATCACTTAAAATAAAAGTGCACAAAACATTTTATGCTATCTATATCAAATAATTAATTTATGTAACATGATATACTAAGTGGTATGTGGAAGGATTTTTGGATTTGTTCTTTATCATCCCCCAACATTTCTATCTAGATCATCCTCTCTGATGATTATCTTCCTCTATCACACTCTAAGGGAAGAATATGTCCTACATACACCTCATGATAATGAAGGTAGTTAGCTTGAAACATCATTATATCCTTAAAATAATGTAGAATAATAATCATATATGATCATAATAAATTGAATGTAAAAGTAATTATAACTCATAAAAAACTTATCATGTAAATTAAGAAACACAATTGTCCCATAATCAGCATATGTCATCAAGCTTAATCAAATATTAGTTATTAAAATAATGAACAATAATAATCCATGGATTAAATAGGTTATTCAGGTTAGATAGCAATCAGGATGTGAAAAAAATCACTTAATTTAAATAGAAGGTTCTTTATTTATAATCATGCCCTAAACCTTCACTAAGGGGGTTCTATGAATTCAAATGGTGATAGGTGATTATAATTAGATCTTTGATTTTTTTTCTCAGATAATTAAAATTGTAAATATTTTGATTTATCAAGCAAGTATATACATATCTAATGTTATAATCCATCTCATTGTGATATTTTAGTGTCATTTTTTATCATTTTTCATATTGTATTTTATTTATATTTAAATATAATACATATGTGTTTTTCATGCATTTCACTATATATTCCACTATGTATTCTAAGGGTTGTGTGTTTTAAGTAATCTATTAATATAGACCCTTAATCATGATTACATCATACAACCTAAATATATATAAAAATCTTGTTTCCCTACTAGTTGCATGAATGTCATAACTTCTAGTAAGGGTTTTTACATGAGAACCAATTTTCATGTTTCCAACACTATGGGTTGAAGACATTAATGTTTTTAAGTATATCAATGTTTTTATAAACGAGATAATAAAATAATAATTTGAAATAAAAAGGATTAAAACAAATATACTTGGTGGTATGGGAACCATGATGTCATCTTTGTATGAATGTGAAAAATGTGCCTTAAAACTCATTATTTTGTGATTCCCAACTAAATAATTAATTATTTTATAAATGTCTACTAACTTCCAACTATGCAAGGGAAAATATGTATAATGGCTAATGACCACTTCTTGTTATAAAAAATTAAATTATATTTAGTATTGATCACTTCCCATTATTTGAAATTATTTATTTTTACTACATGTTGACATCTTCCCTTATGCATAAACAAATATTTGTACTACCTATTGATCATTTCCCCTATTCAAAATTAAATATGTGTATTGTGTCTTCATGTATCTAAAAATAGAATAGTGGATCATATTCCCCCATTTTGAGGTGTGGAATAACCTACATATTACTCATATAAAAATAAAGGATTGCATGTACCATTTATAAAAATATATAAAATCATAAGCTAACATAATCATGTAAATTATATTTATCAACTCAAAAAGTTATGACCACTATATGTGTGTGTGTGTGGAAAATGCTTTTGACCATGACTATGAACTAGGTTTGAGTGTTTTGACATGTCCCTAACCTATTAAATTTCTCTTGGATAATTACAACAAAGTTAAAAAATAATAATTGATGTAAATATGCCAAAATAATGAAACATTAACTAGCTAATAGTTGAAACAACTATTGTATTCAAAAAGAAACTAACCAAACTCAACATTGAAAATAAAATTTAAAAACATGAGTCTATAATAAAGATGGCCATCTTGCTAAAACCATTCACTTTAACTGCATAAATTCAAAAAAAATGATATGGCTTAACTATGTCACCATCTAACTAGGTTGACCAAACCTAATTCACAAATACATCAGTTTAAGATCCATTAAGGAAATTTGCATGAAAAGAGGGGTTTAACTATAACCTCAATCCTAAAATAAAGCATTGAATATAAAACCTTAAATCCTAGGGCAACACCAACAAAATAGTTCCTCCTTCTCATAGTTTATAAACCAAATATAAAATAAACATGAGGGGTAATTAACACAAAGAAGCACAAAATCAAAGAGCATGAAATTCTTAGGCAAGCGTGCCCCACCTTCGATACAATAGTTTGACCAATTATACCTCAATATATGCTCTATCCAATAGCATTAAAATAGAAACCATAAATCAAATTAGGTATAACTATATCCTAAGGAGAGTACCAAAAATATAAGTAATGAAAGTAAAAAAACATGAATCTAGATCAGTGAGAGATATTACCTTAGCATAACATGAGCTTCACTAAATGAACTTAAATCATAGAGAGCAAATTGAAATAATGTGTTATATCTAATAATAAAAAATCCCCAAACCTTTATAAATAAGCTACCTCTAGGGAGAAACACCAAACAAGGCCTCGTGGCTAAAACTAGGGTCAGTCAAAACCTAAAGAAGCTTATTAGAACTCACAAGATCCTATTTGTGAAAGATAATAGGTCTCATAATGCACAATATTTCATCCACATAATCTTGAAAATCAAGAGCCACACCACCTCACCTAATGCCAAGGGTGCATACCTCTAAGATGTGACCTTAACACAGAGTAGACTAGAACTCGTGAGTCACAAGCTGACTAAAAAACATAGAATTTTGGGAAACCATCAAGAGCCTCATTTTTTCAAACATATTGCATTAGATTTAAATAAAATTGGTTGGTTAGAATAATAAATGACCTAGCAAAAGGACCAATTCACATTTAAGCATCAAGATGGAAATATATTCAAACGTAGAGAGAGGTAGGAATGGGAGTGGGATAAACTCTCAAAATGGATAAATGTGTATATATACATACTTATTTCCTTATCTTCAAATTAATCAGGTGAAAAATACATTATTAATTAAATCCATTCCATAATTTTAACTTATGTTTAAAACATATGTATTATCCTTATAGATATATAGGTTAGGATAAAATGCACATTGATATAGAAAACTATTTTATAATGAATTTCCATTGTGGTCACACATATCACTACCTTTCATAGAATTCCTTATCAACTAATTCAAATAAGTTTGAGTAAGAATGCATTGTGAAATAATCTTATGTTAAATGCATCATAGTATAAAGACCCTTTGAACAACTCTAAATATTTTTAATTTCATATATGCATGATAAGATATTACTTGATTAAAGGAATTAATTATGTAATCACAATTACATACAAGACTATATTTTGTTTCATTTGCATGTGCAATAATAAGGTTTCCAATTCTTAAATCTTAGTTTGTGTGTTACTCAAGTGGTTACAATTCAAATAATTTAATTTGACCTAATTTTAATGACCTCACACTCATTTTGCTAAGTTACTTACATATCCACTTTATAGAATCAATATCCAATGTAGTTCTCCACTTATATGTGAGTGAACTATCTTATTTAAAATAATTCATTAAAAAGGATACTAGGATCTATGTCATTATAAGTTATGATGTTATCATGATTTAAATGAGCTTACCCATGAACTTATGAGGGTATATTGAATCCCTTATCCATTTTATTGCATATTCAATATTAATCTTACTTCACATTGTAATCTTTGTTTGATGTTAGTGAGAAACTAAAAGGGGTCTTAATATTCTATTTTTAATAATATATGTTCATCAATTTATCTATTAAATTTTATCCACATACAATAATATATACTTATAGTAAATTAGGGCTAAAATATTTATTTATAAGAACCACTATGTTATCATGTCCTTACACATTTCCATAAACTATTAACTATAAAAATATATAGTTTAGGGATTTTGTATCCGTATGATCCATTTGTTTTCATTCTCATAACATTACAACTTTATGTGTCCTCATAATCATAAAATATGACTATCATTTAATCTAGTTAACAACATTATATATTTTTATATAGTTTTATAATCTAGTTATTATTTCATAATGGGAACTAAGTGATATAAACCTATGTCTAAGGACCCTAGCTTTCTTGGTTAAGTTTCCTATATAGTTTTCCTTTCAATTAATAGTTCAATGTAGTTCTCCTAATAACAATGTAAACCATTATTTCCCAGGTAATATTTTATTTTTATTTAAATAAAAAAATATATGGTCTAAAGTATTGATTTTTATATACATATATGATTATAAATCTCCCCCCAAAAAAAACTCATTTTAAGTCTAAATTTTCATCTAAGATTTTTTTTCACAAGGCATGACTTCTTCCTCTAATATTACATAAGTTTTTAGGATACCAAACATAAAATTATTCTTTCACTATAGATATTTGGATGTGTTTCATATATTTATATTATTTATCATACTAAACACATAATCCAACATCAAACAAGACTCTAAGACAAATATTTTTTCCAACTTGTGGCACTATTTCTATATAATTAATCAAGGGAAAAAGCTGACAAGGTTTTATCCCATGATCATATGCCAATATTTATCCTTATATAAACATACACATTAATGTCTTATAATGGTATAAATTCACTTTTATATTTTAAAATGAATGTATCTTCTCTTAACCATTTACCTTAACACACCAAGAAGAATCTATCTTACTAATATTATAAACTTTTACTATGATAAATATCAACACCATTTATCAAAATTTAACCCATAACCACAAAATAGATTAATCTCAATCTCTCTATTTTAGCATCATACTTTGAATAGTTACAACCATATATACATTTAACTAATTTGAGATAAAACACTATAAAAATTTCAATTTTACAAAGAAAAGACTAGAAAAAGGTAAATCCTTTATTAATGAAGAATTACCTAAAAAATTATAAAATTTTACATTTTTGAAGAAAAAAGATCATACAAAAGTTATAAAAAAAATATGTACTATATAATTTCATCTAAGGTTTTGGAAAGCTAGCACCCAACAATATTTATTCCATAAAGGGTTTCAAGGAACTTATAACCCACGTTGGTATTCATTATAGAGGTGTTTTTGGAATTTAGCATCCTATGTAGTTACAACCATGGTGTTTTTGAGGTTATCATTTGTTATGTTCAATTCAAGGGTCCATTTAAATTTACTGTCCATTAGGAATTTTTTAAAGGGGCCATTGAAGTTTGTGGTTAATATTCTTAATCTAAGGATTATTTTGATGTTATAAACCATTGTGAATTTTTTGAGGTTGCTTTTATATTTAATAACCACTATGAAATTTAAATAGATGGTTGGGAAGATATTACAAACTAGATTTAATTTCATAAATATCTTTTAAAATATAGATCCTACTAAATTCAAATCTAACAAGGGTATCATAGGATTTATCATCTACTATCTTTGAATCTAAAATGTCTTTTAAGGAAGTTATAATCTAACAAATTTGAATTTTACATGGTTCTCAAGCAAGCTAACACTTACTAACTTTGATTCCAATAATCATTTTTTGGAAGCTAGTGCCTACTAAATTAAAATATAACAAGTCATATATGTAAAATAACACTCGTTAATTTAAAATAATATACAAATTTCATGGAATCTAAATCCTATTATTTTCAAATATTACAAGGCCTTCATGAAAGCAAATTCTGACTAGAAAACAATATTACATAGGTCAACATAAAAAATCAAGACATAAGTTATTATCTAGTAGGAAATAAAGTGATATATCAAAGGTAAACTACTATAAAAAAAAAATCTGCCTTATAAATAACTATGAAGAAAATAATAGTCACTTGAATTTTACATAATAGGCAATTTCAACTATAAACACTATAAAGGGTTATAACTAACAAAAATCTACTATATTTATATTTTTTATTTATTTATTTTGAACTAATCATTGTATTTAAGAAAAAATTTAATGGATAATATAAATTGAGATATTACATGGGATATGTTCAACCATCTAAGACTACTACTTTAGGAATAACAAAAAGCAAATAAAGTATTGAAAAAATGCAACAAATATCTATCTCTTGTGCATAGGCTCAGACAAAATGGATAACATGCCTCAAAAAAATTTATCCAAAAATAATACAAAGGTAGAAATACAACTATTAAACCTTTACCAGCATCCATAACTTATTTTAAAATGGGAGTTTTGGATAAAGGTTTAGGCATTTATCTAATTATTAAAGAGGGAATTTTTTATTAAAAAAGTATGCCATATTTTTCAACTCAAAACCCTTATCTCAATCATGATATGATGGGAATTATGAATGCATAATGAAAGGAAACATACCTTAAAAACTTTAAACAAGAAATATTTATTCAATTTTATTTTTAAAAGTTGTAGTTTCCATACAAATTTTTATTATTAGAAATTATATTTTTTATAACATAATTTAATTATCACATGATTAATTTAATCTTTTTCCCAATAATAAAAAATATATTAATTCAAAATCTTAATACATTTAAAATTCAAAATGAAATGATATTATCTATATCCTTCATGTTTTTTCAAAACTTATTTCATTAATATCTACTCAAGAAATCCTTAAAGCACCAACATTCCTTTTCAATAAACATTATCCTCCATTTTTATTTTTATTTAAGGAAAAAAAAATTCTAAGAATAATGAGCATAGGATTATAAAAAATCTAAAAATTAACATAATAACTTTATTAAAAAATTATTAAATCTCATAGTAAATGAGTTTTTCTCACATAGAAATCCTACTCCCCTAACACAAATTAAAAAATAAAAACACAAAAAATAACTAAATTCTTACATTTTCCTTCAATGCACTTACATGATATTTAATTCTCTAATATATTCAAGTGAATCCCATACCTTTCCTACATTTATAATAAATATCATTTACAAATAATATGGATTTTGAATTTTATTACACTTCACCATATTTTCCTCTATTCTATTTCATTTAATTCTCTATTTAATGTCCTTAGTGTCTAATCGACCTTCCAATGTATTAAAACCATGCATAAGTAAGACCACCACATAGATATATCCTTTTTTTTCAATATTATATACTCAAGATCACAACCTAGATATATAATTTATGCTTAACAACATGTTTAAATAATTTTTTGAACACTTTACTAATATATTTTTCACAATAATCCCTCAATAAAATTTTATATCCACTTCTAAGTAAGGTTGAATGTAATAAAATTATTATCTGTATCATTATTAGTCTTCCATTTTGAAATTATAATAATAAAGAAAAACATGAGGTGTTATACACAAAAGGGTAGAAATAATAATCCTACATTAGCAAAAGATAAGTAAGGAGTGTACAAGCAATATGTCCATATATAATAATATTTCCCAATATAGAAAAGATTATAACAATAAAGGCATAGAAAATACTACTACCATATTTGAATAAAATTTAAAAGAGAATATATGACAAATAACTACCTCGGTATATAAAATATGTATAACCTATAAATACATGGGTGTATCATGCCTCAAACAATAAATATGCAAGTAATAATAATAATAATAATAATAATAATAATAATAATAATAATAATAATAATAATAATAATAATAATAATAATAATAATAATAATAATAATAATAATAATAATAATATGCCCCTAAATAGGTGATTAGTACAAGTGCATTAAAGAATTTCTCCTATACACGAAAGGTATAATCAATAAAAACATTAGTGTAAGACATGACCTAGTATGTAAAATAAATAATTTATAAATTGCATGAGTAATGTGCAAATATCATAACCTTTAGTGGTAAATATATGATCAATCTAAAAACAATAATGTCATACCCAGATATGGATAAGATAAATTCAATGTGAATATTGAATTATAATACCCTTTGGTAAGAAATATATAATAAATGAAGCATTAATATAGTATAATATATTCCTCTTAATGGTAAATATATAATAAAGATATGATAGAAAATAAGGGCATTTACCCCAAATGGATGCATGATATACATCATAGAAATGCATAAAATTACTTAAACATTTTCATCATATAGATCATTGTGAATAAGAGATCTAGGGATATATGATGACTAAATCAACAAAGTGAAAAAAAAAGGATATGAATGGAAAGAACAATATTGATTTATTGAAATTTATAATTGATTGTGCATGTATTTCAAACACAACATGGGATGAATTTCAAATGTGGGATTTCTATGGCAAGACAAACTCCAACGATAGTTGGTTCTATTTCCTATCCCAAACTAAACTACTAAAATGAAACTTGCAGAGGAAAAAGGAAGATAGAAATAAACATAAAATGTAGTGACGTACCAAGAAGAAAATTTGTTTAATATTTATGTATATAAACATAAAGTTTTTAACATGAAATATAGAAAAGCAAAAAGTACTAAGAAACTTGAATATGGGGATGGAGCTACAAAAATAATAATAAATAAAGAGGTAAAACTAGAGTAAAGTATAAAAGCTTTTATCAACTATAATATTATATAAAAATACACTCTATTTCATCAAAATAATTGAAGTAATCTTACATTAAAATGGGAAGGGGTAGATATTAAAAATAAGTAGGGACTTGATTACATCAAGGAATTTACATATTTTTCTTATGAGATAATTGAATATATAGAAGAAGAATTCAATTTTTAGTTTCCCATGTATAAATTAGAATATAATTTAATGAAAAAT
This sequence comes from Torreya grandis, assembly GCA_037957365.1. Classification (NCBI taxonomy): domain Eukaryota; kingdom Viridiplantae; phylum Streptophyta; class Pinopsida; order Cupressales; family Taxaceae; genus Torreya; species Torreya grandis. The sequence continues at coordinate 1,728,349 of JARHVA010001712.1, forward strand.
CTTGAAATTTTTCCTTTGCCTCTATTTATTTAGCGGTTCAAGAAAGTAATATTTTCAAATCCTCATGCTCTCCATGATATTTTTCTACTAATTTAGTCTTTATCTCTCTCACCCTCTCTCACTCACTCTCTCATTTTATCCATAATTTATTTATTTTTTAAATAAAGCCATTTTTTATATGTTCAATTTGAAATATAAATAAAAATTTTAATTCATTTATCTTGTCTATGTTTTTTATTTCTTTTAAACTAGCTTATTTTTTTAAGATACAATATTTTTTATTTAAATAAATAGGTTAAGTTATCAATCAATTAAAAAATTTCAACCTTATAATATATTAGATCTTATCTCCCTTAAGATATTTTCTATTAGGAAGCTATAACATGAGAAACAATGGACCCTGATGCATAAAATATTATTATCATTTCATTGGCTTTTAGTGGAATATTTCATATTAAGTGTTGAATTTGAAATCATAAACATTCATTAGGTATAGAAATTAATAAAATATTAATATCCATTTATATAACCTTAAAGCTATGTACAAATTTGATATTCCATAACCTTATATTTTTATTGATAAATAATTTATTCAAATTTTTATTTTCATTAAACTATCTAAAACATGTATTTTACACAAATTTGGTGTTATTTATAAATCAATATTTTTTTCATAACTGTAAGTTCTATATGTCCCAATATTTCCAATCAAAAAAATTTGTAAGTTGGAAAATGATTGTGTGTTAACTATTGGTTAAAATCTACATTGTTAATCAAATAGTGGGAGGGTAATGTTGAATAACTCAATTTAATATCAATATCTATTCTTTATATGTTTCATGAGCTTTATCTCAAAAAAAAAGAAAAAAAAAAAAAAACAAAATAGCAACTCATGCCATTTGATATTAGGTAGACATTATAATAAGAGGGGACTCTTCATTTATTTTAATTTTTTCACTTTTATGAGTGGGACCCTTCTCACAAACATATGCTTAAATTCCATTTTAAATTAAGCCTTTGTAGATCAATGGTGTGATATACTCTTGCATTAGTGTTATATTAAGAGTTATTTCTCCTTAGTGATTTTATATTATCTCCTTGAATTTTAATCTCTATAGTTTATGAATTTTCTGTTATTTTAGCTTTTAATAAACAATTTCCATTAACTTTAAATTTAACTAATAGAGGGATCTTGATTTAATATGATAATAATATATTTTATTTATTGATATTGGTAAAAAAAAAATTAATATAGTTCTTAAAACTAAATCTAAATAAGATCAATAATGTAAACTTCTCAAAGCCATTAAAGAAAAAGAATTATATTTTTGAATCATTTTTTTCATAGGATGGATATTTTCATTAGTTAAATTCTTGTTCATTTTGACGTTAGTGGATCTACAATTCCACCCATTCTATAACCAATACATAAGATGCAATGGCTAATCCTAAAATTTCCATTTTTTAACCTATTCTAAAAGTTGTTCTCCTTTCAAGCTCTACTTTTATGCTTAGGATGACCTACTCAAAAGTTATGAACAAAATAGAAAACACATGCATCACTTCAAGTTCAACTATACAAGGTAATGTAGGATCATATTAATATGCTATAATATAGAATCATAAATGAATAGCTTGGTAAGTTTAAACATAAATATAGCGTAAGAATGAGAATATAAAAACAAATCCACAATAGTAATTTATCATGGAGTAAAATACATGGTATTTTGAGATTGAACCACTTCAAGTGGGAAACCTCCACAACCATGAAATAATAACATAATTTTTAATATTATTCTCAAGTACTAAACAATTCCTTCTATATATACCTTACATAGGCTATGGTTACTTCATTGGTCAACTCTACTAATAATATAAGAACATAGAGAAAGGTGACAAGATAAGATAAAATAAGTAAAATAAGATGAAGATTGGGACTATTGGAGACCACTCTAGATTAAACACCTCACTCTAAAATTAGACATTTGTTTTTGGTTATATACTTAAAATAAAATTTTGGCTACTGATAACCTAGTTAGGAAGGGATTGATAATCCCAAATACGTGTTCTCTTTGTAAATATTATGAAGGATCGATTCAACACCTTTTTATAGCATGTCCATTTGTATTAAAAAAACTAAAGTTCAATGTGGCATGGGTTAAACCCAAATCTATTTTGGATCTTATCACCCAAAAGGATCCACCTTGGAAAATACCTTCCATTTTTTTTTTTGGTACCTTGATCTCCCAGATTGATTTTGGGTATGAAAATCCAAGAATGATTGTATATTTTACAACAAAAGGTGTGACTTCAAGTATTCCTTCCATAGATTATGTGTAGCAATCACAAATAATTGGAATTATTTTACCCTTAAATATAATGATATTGGTTCAAAATAATACCTCTCTATATTCCTTAGTTATAACATCAACCAAATGATCTAAACTTGTTGACCAAATTCGACTTTTAGGTTAAATTGAGGCACCCCTAGGAAAAAAATTAACTTTTATATGTTTTATGAGGTATAATTTATTGTCATTGGGTGTATTACATGTTATTTTATGTCATATTATGTCTCCCTAGCCTGGGTTTTAGTATTATTAGTCAATTTGTCATTTTGGGTCATTTAATAGGATTTTTAAGGGTCATATATGCAAGTGGCACATTTAAAAAGGTTCATAGGTTTCATATTTTCCTTTAAAATGTATAATAAATAATTTTAACTATTATGGATGTCAGTTACATCATAATATTATAGGTTGTCTAGCTAAAATTATAAAAACCAACTAAAAAAAGAGAAAATGTCACTTTTATCACCCATGGGGAAGTGTGCCACATGGGAGAAGATCATAGAGGGCCTTTTAACGTTAATAACACTAAATGTTTGATTTGCTCTGAAAGTTCCATTTTAAGGCCAAAACCATTCTACACCTTTCTTAGTTTCTTAGACACATAGAAGTGATCTTTAGGTTTTTGTTCAGTACAGACAGCTTAAGAGGTTTTAGGAAATATGTTTTTAGGAGATGATATTAAACCTAAAGATATTAATTTCCATAAAAATAATTCAAGTATTGATTAATTATGTTTTATGAATCATCCTTTCTAAGTTGACTGAACTTTTTTGTAAATTATTTCATGCACCTTATAGGTTTTGCTCTATTTTGGTCTAATCCATATGAAATTAATGATTTTGGCTACAAATGATTTTGGATTCCTAATTAAATGGTATACATTCTTATTTTCATATTTAATAAGGTTTGGATGAGCAAATTATTCCATGTTATAAGAAAGTGTCATCATGTGCAATCTCAACTGAAGTTCTTCTTGTTTGCTGAGTGTTTTTCTCCTTTAGGGGTCTCATGTAGTTTGGAAATGGTGTTTCATAGATCTCATGGTCATATTAACACCTCCTACCATGTTTTAGTTTCACCATGTCATCTTTTGGGTAGCTTACAAGCTTGTCTTTCTCCATTGTCAACTCTTTGCCCAGCTTCACTTGTAGTCACTTATATCAGCTTATTCAACTTGTCTATTGAGTTATAATTAGAGTGTTTTAGTATTTTAAACCATTATGAGTTATAATTATTCCATTGAGATGTTTTTAAAAGGTTTAAAATTTGTCACAAGCTCACCCACCATGCTAAAATAGTCTTGAGATGCTCCTGATTACTCTTCTCCATGTATATACAGGAGATTTTCTTGTTGGATAAGATAGTTTGGAATTGAATTCAAGGTGTCCAAGAATGGATATAATGTAATTTAATGTTTAAAAATGAATTTTAATGGTTTTTAAGCTATTCACTAACATATTTTTTGCCCAATTTCATGACTTACCTATATAACATGCTTAATGCACACCTACAGGGCCTTTGTTGATGTCATATTAAGGTGTGAAAGGGTGAATGTGTGTTCTAATCTCTTATTATTTATATAGGTGCATTATTATTTTTTATAAAATCATATAAATTTTGTATGCATGGATTATTTCATATTGCTCATATCTAGCTCATTGTTTATGTACCAAAACATCCACCTATAGGTGGCTAAGTAGGGTACTAAAATGATTTTATGGAGAGGATGAAACAAATTGACACCTACTTAAGATTTTGGTATGATAATCAAGCCTTGATAGACCCATACAAAGTGTCAAATGATCAAAAGAGTCATGTAACCATGTTGAGGAGACAAAGGACTATGCTCTGGGAAGTTGTCCCTAAAATGTCAAAATAGAGGTTAGGGAGCTTTTTATGATCATCTTAAAACATGGTGGTAAAGGTTTTTAAGACATATATCCTATTAAATATTATATATCCTATCATAAATAGTATACATGCCAAGAATGGAGGTCATAAAGTAAAGGAATATAGGTTGTTTAAGGCTTCAAACATGCCTAAAAAAGCACTAAAATGTTCCATTAACATCTATAGATCTGAGATTACAAATGGTATTTTGTCACCCTAAGGAGAAAAATTGAACAAATTCCCATGGATAAGATGGTTTTAACTCATTTAATGTTTTAATACTAAATTTAAGGTAATAAATAAATGACTGAAACACTCCCATGCAATGCATATGCCTACCTATAGGTGTCCCTTTAATGGGAAATACACACCTATCGCAAAATTTCTCAATCATAGTAGGAGAGTATAGTTTCATGTTTGATAGAAACATATAAGTGAAACTAAGATGATTTTGTGTGTTTTTGACCCCAGATAGGGTTCAAGGAAGTCTGTAAACATTATGAACAAATGTATAAGGCTATATGCACCTACAACAAGCCCTATTAGTAGAGCATCTTAGTCTAGATAATGACCTAATAATTTGATGCTAAAATAGTGTTTGAAGGCTTAAAAAAAATAAAATTGTTTAAGACACATGGTATGTGACCTAAAATAGGATTCAAGTAATATTTTCACATTAGAATCTAAGTCTAAGGATTCCACACACACACACACCTACATCAGTCAAGCAAGGTTTCTTAGTCATCTTGGTAGAAACTCAATCAAGTGAATCCAAAAGTGAATATAGAATTCTTAAAAGGTTATCATGATTATTTTAACTTATAAACACTTTATACATGGATATTATTAGATTCATAAGATCTATAAAAACACATGTAGCCTATAACATACCCAAAAAAGCATGTGTCTCAATCAATAGGCAGTAAACATAGTTTTGAAGGCCAAAGGTGTATTGACAGGATTAATGGGATCTCAAACATGATGAATTAGTGAGTGATCACCTAAATGGTATTTTATTTATTTAATAAGCTTCAAACATGGAATAAATAAATCTACATAGACCCCAAGACCCCTGTATGTACTTATAGTAGGGTGTAAACCAGTAAGGGTAAGGTTAGACATGGACTTGTCTAGGGAAGAGATGAAGGTTAAAGTAAATGTAAATTATTAAATGATATGAAAAAAGGTGTTATTAAAATATCAATACCTTACTAAATTTATCATATTCCTTCTCTACTTGTCTAAAGGGCAATAGTCTGTACAATGAGCTAGGAAACCTCTTTTCTCAATAGCCAACTATGAGGAATCCAAGGAAAAGGAATGTTTTGGGGTGAGTAACAAGCTTAAGTAGCATTAATTATATATATTAAACATTTTTAATAATCATTTAAACATTTTTTTGGCATGGAATGGTTACTCTTAGGTGGATTTGAGGAAAATACAAGAAAACAAGCTTTTTAGGCCTTTTTTGGGCATTAAGAGATGGTTAGGCACCCAAATCAAGGAATAAAACTAAATAATATGGGAAAAATAATCATCAGAACTTTTTAAAACTCCAAAAATACTCATTTTATCTTTTAAATTAGGTATATACCTTATTTTTTTGTCTTAGAGGTCAGCAAGTCTAGGAAAATCAAGCTTTGGCAAAGTGAGCTAGTGAGTGCAAAATGGGTAAAGGGCTTCATATGGAGATTTGGGAACCTTAGGAAACATATAATTAGGTTTATTTAAGTAAAATATATGATATATAATCATTATATCAATATAATTCCCCTCAAGGTGACTCAATTACCTATGCACACAATCCAATGAGGCAAACTTTCATTAAGCCTAGTTGGTGAATGAGAGAAGAAGATGAATAAGAGTGATTGGATGGTGATGTAGTGTGTTTTTAAGCTCAAATTTGATTTTAACATGAATAATACACTAAAATAACCATGAAATATCATTCCTAATAGCTGAAACTAGCAAGGTGCCTATTACACTTATTAGGATTTAAGGGGACCTAAAACCAATTGGGGGTACATCTTCATTTCTAACTCTTGGTGGACTATCTAGATGATTGAGGCATGTTATGGAGGTGTATATATCAATTTTTTAAGATTTTTATATTCATAGGAACCTAAAACAAATACAATTATATCTTAGAGAGAGAACAAGCATGCAAGAAAGGTAAAAACAAGCTCGATGGGGTGTCTTCAAGTGCTCATTTCTTTTCTAAGGATTTGTATGGGAACTAAAGGAATTGGGAGGGGTTATAAATTCCATTGGAATAAATTTTGTGTCATTTAGTGTCAAGTCCAATGTCAAATATTTATGAACAAATTTTAAGACCAAAAACTACTTAAAACCCTACTAAACCCTCACTCAAGACCCAATGGAGAAAATAAGCTTGGAAAGCTATCAAAATGGAATATTTTAGAAATGAAATATGTTGGAACTTGTATATGACTACCTTAATATATATCCCACAAAGATAAGTTGTACATAATTATACAGACTATATGTAAAATAGGGTATTTCTGACCATTTTTGTATTTTTTAGGTTCTAAAAGGATGTGAGAGATGAAATCAAGTTTGGGTAGAAAATCAGGACTTTTTATAATTCCCTATGGAAATTTTATTCCAAGTAAAAAATCCTAAGTGTCCAAACTAGAGCTCTCATCTCAGCCAGTCAAAACTAGCACAATGGACACAAGGGTGAGAAACATGAAAACTCCAAGTGTGAGCCTTTTTAAGGTGTAAATAAGTATTAAAAGTCCACATATAGTATTTATATGTGAAATTAACTACCTCACACATATTTTCATGGAAAACTAATTCTATTTTTGAGGCCAAATGTGAAGGGTGACATAAAAGAGGAGTTTTTTATAAGGTAGGCAGTGATGGCTTCCTCTCAGATGATTTAAGATGATTAGGACCAAAACCAATGCATGGAGAGGAATTTATAAAATCCCTCCCTCTCATCCCAATCATCATTCCTATGCCTAATTATTTTTTTGATGTTCAAATAGGTCCAAATTATGAAGGCAATTTTTTGAGCCAAGACTAAGATTTTTATGCCACTTTTCATGAATTTCATGACTTGTATGGACATTTGGACCTCTATAAATTGCATGGTTTGTTTCATATATCTTTCTCATGAAAATTTAATCTCTTTTCTCAAATTTACAAGTGTTCAAGTGACCTTTGGACTTCCCTTATCTTTCTCTTCTCTGAAAGGTTATAAATATTAACTCTTTTGGCTCTTTTGAGTAGCCTCTATTGGTTGATGGTGAAATCCTAGAAATTTTTTTACTTGAATGTCCCTTGAAGAAAAAAAACAAGTGAATTTTCCTACTTACATACTATATAATTGAGTGTTGTTGTAATCTTATTTATCTTGTCTAGTAGAATATGAACTAGGAGATCTATTGACTAAGAGGTTTGGAGAGAAGAGTGATCATCTATCACTAGTTGAGAAATTAAAAACTATCGAGAAGGAACCATAATATTTTATGAAATATTTTACCACTATATTTAAAAAAATATGGGATATGATCCTAGCCCTTGTGAGACATACTCCAAATTATGCTTTTTTGTACTATTTAAAATCATTGAATAGTGATGTATCCATGATGATCCAATCCATGGGTGGGAATACACTACTTATTACCTATGAGATAGACATTAACTTTAAGAATTATCTTGTTCAAGTAGGTAATATTTCTCCTAGTCCACTAATGCCATTGTTCCCTCATGTGTATCCTCCTATTCAAGTTGCATTACCTACCTTGGCTCCTTCGCCTAGTCAAGAATCTACCATTATCCCCAACAATGAGATATATGAAGTCAAGAGTTTTTTACAAAGTGTTACTAATGAATTATTTTACCTCAAAAGGAAAAATTATCATATTTATAAGTCATACTAGTTTATAATCAGTTTGGGCAAATAAATAGGCCTCTTTTTCAAGGTAATAATCAAGGCCAAGGTCAAATCACCCAAGCTAGACCTTACCAAAGTTATGATACTAATGCCCCATAATCTTACAAAGATATTTTTCCCACTCAAAAAAAAATGTTCAATAACAACCATGTTATCCCTCTTATGACCAAAATCAAAGTTAAGTTACATATGCCAATGAAATGTCTGGTCAAGACATGACAATGCAAGGTAATCAAGTATCTCAAGTTTCCACTTTTGAGGTGCCAATGAAAAGTGTAATTCACATTGGAATGGATAATGTACAAACATAATCTGATTATACTCTCATAAATCATTTGTAGGGAGAGTTTTGTGCCATAAATCATTTTGGAAATTCAATAAAAGTGAATGTTAGTGTGTCCTCTAACACTAGGTCTAAGAAGATGGTTGTTGAAAAGACACAAAGAGCTAATCAAGGACATATTTTGAATCCTAAATCATATATAATGGTGGGTGGATCTAAATCAATTTCTAAGGTGTAGGAAAATTAGAAGTTTCAAAATTTAAGGCTTGCTCCTACACATCCACCTTCACAAGCTACACCATAAGGCATTAGTGCTTCCAAAGAGCCTCTTAAGGTGAAAAATCCTTATATCAATGTTATGGATCAAGTGAATAAATTTCACATGAATATTTCATTATGGTATTCATTAATAATACTTTGAAAAAAGGATATGCTTCAAAAGCAATTGTAAGGACTTAGTAAGTAAGTTAGATTAGTTAGGAGTGAGAATGTTGTCTTGATAAATAGAACTCAACGCATTGATGGACAAATAAATAAGACTGATAAGAATCCTCATTTTTACCTATCCTTTATTATTATTGATTGATTATTTCATAATTTCATCATAGATAATGGGGATAGTACTTTAGTTATGCCCAAGTGTATAGTGGATAAAGTAGGCCTCAAGTATGAACCAATGGCTAAAGGAGTTTTACAATTGGATGGATCACCAGCAAAGACCTTAGGAAGATTTGAGGATTTGAATCTGAGTTTACATGCTTGTCCTAATTTTTCCATCCCTCATGATGTGGTTGTGGTATATTTACCTCCATACTTTGCTTTTTATTTTGTAATAGGATTTATAGCTAAGATATGTTGATACTTGGCAACCAATTGGTCATATATGGTTTCTAGGACAAAGTATGGTACTAAGGTGAAGATTAAATCAGAGCCTATCCATCACAATCACTTAGAGACTTACATGCCTAAAGTAGTAAATGTCAATTCTGCCATTATTGATGAAGAAGAACTTTACATAGATCAATCTCCAACATCTTCTCTTGAAGGAGTTTTTGATTTGTATTTAGATGAATGGGGTGATGAAAATCATGAGCATGATCCCTAAAATTTCATAAAGGAAGTTGGTCTTGGAGTGTATTACATTTATGAAGAGGACTCTTTTATTCCAAACTTGATGAATCCAAGTGAAGACATTGATGGTTTATGGTAGTTATTATTTGATAGATCTTGAATCAAAGTTGGGGAAGGTGGTAGAGCAATGTTAGTTTTTCCATCCAAAGAAAAGTACTATTCCACTTTGGTATTTCAATTCTCTTGTACTTTTAATGTGGTAGAATATGAGGCCTTTATTCATGGCCTTGAAGGGGTTAGGAGAATAGGTGTAAAAGAGTTAAAAGTATATGGTGATAGTGAGTTGATTGTAAATCAATTAAGAGGCCAAAATGTGACTAAGAAATCTTTTTTTAAGTCCTATAAGAATAGAGTGTAGCATCTTATGGAGGATTTCCAAGATTTCAACATCCAATCCATCCCAAGAGAAGAAAAAAAAACATGTTGATAGGTTGGCAGCAGTTAGATCTTAGTTTGATGTTCCAAAAGGGATAAAAGAAGATAAGAACTAGCCACATCTCAAGGTGATTGTAAGACCCTCCATACCTAATAATGTCACTAATTGGAAAGTGTTTGATAGTGACCAACAAATAGCACTTTTTCTATATGAGGAGGCTGAGTTTTCTTCTAATAATTAGTCCAAACTATAACAATAATATGAAGGGTAGATTTTATAATTGAAGTCAAACAAGCTCCCTAAAGGCCTAGTCACACTTGAGAGTATATTCAATGATGATGATCAGTTGAAGAAATAAAATCAAAAAATTTCTAATAAGAAATAAAATTATTAAAAATTACAAATCTTCAAGGATAAGTTTCTTGCACTTGGGAAGGCATGTACTAGTGAAGAGAAACATGCTTTCTTTGAGTTATGCAAGGAGTTTTATAATGTCTTTACATGGGAGTATAGTGATTTAAAGGGATTTGATCAAAAATTAGTTCAACATAACATAGATCTATATGATAATGCTAAGCCTATAAAGCAAAGATAAAGGTCAATCAATCTTAAGATTGAGCCTCTCATAAAGAAGGAGCTTACTAAGTTGATTGAGTCCAAAATCATTTTTCCTATTAAGCATTCATCTTGGTTGAGAAACTTAGTCCCTATTAGGAAGAATAATGGTAAAATCAGGATATGTGTTGATTTTAAAGACTTTAATATACTTTCCTTAAAGTACCATTAACCTCTTCCCTACATGGAGAAAATTTTGCAAGTTGTGGCAAGTAGTGAAATGTTTTCTCTCCTTGATGGATATTCTGGGTATAATCAGATTTTGGTAAAGGAAAGTGACCAATATAAGAAAAAATTTACTACTAAATGGGGTACATATTCTTATATTAAAATTAATTTTTGCTTATCTAATTCTAGAGATACATTTCAACGTGCAATGTATATGGATTTTCAAGGACTAATAAATGACATTATGTTGGTGTATCTTGATGATATCATAGTTTTTTCTAAAGATGCGAAAGATCATTTAAATCACCTTAGGAAGATTTTTGAGAGATTTAGAGAGTTTATAATATCCATTAGTAGTGTTTTTTATGTCCATGAAGTCAATATTTTAGGACACATTATCTTGAAGAAGGGCCCATCCATAGATCCTGAAAGGGTGAGTGCAATTTTGGCATTGACTTTACCCAAACAAAAGAAAGGTTTGAAAAGTTTATTTGGGAAAATTAATTTCATAAGTAAGGTCATTCTTGATTTTTATAATTTATTAAATCCTCTAACCTCTATGCTAAGGAAGGATGAAGTGCTCACTTGGAAAAGAAGAAGGAAGGAGATTTTTGAAGAGATTAAACAAGTCATTGCTCAAGCTCAAACTCTTGCAAGTCCTAATTTATCAAAGGATTTAAAATTGTATACCTTTGTAAATGAGGATGTAATCTCTTCCATGCTTACTTAATCAAATTAATAAAACTTGGAGTAGCCTATTGCCTTATTTAGTCAAGGTTTGGAAGGCAATGAGGTAAGATACACCTATGTTGAGAAGCAAGTACTTTCAATTGTTATAAGTTCAAATAAGATTAGGCATATGTTATCTAACAAAAATATTAACATATTTTTACCTCATCTTAATGTCAAATACTTCCTTTTGAGTAGATATTTTAATGAAAATAGGGCTGGTTAGATCACAAAAGTGATGGAGTATGATGTAGAAATCAAGACTACCAAGCTAGTGAAAGGGAAGGGGTTATGTGAGCATATTAATTAAGACTTGAAGGAACAAAAAGATTTTTTTTTAGAATTTCATGATTATCCTATGATAGCTACATCTTCATCCATGAGAATTTAGAAACAAGATATGATCTATTTCCTTCACACCGGTGAGTGTCCACAAGGTCTAGATAGAGTTAAAAGAAGGTACTTTAGATTAAAATATATTCCTTATGTGATTTTTTATGGAGTGTTATTTAGGAAGGAATTATCAGGTGTGTTATTGAGGTGTGTTGAATTAGATTAGGTTGAGAAAATATTTCTTAAATTTCATGATGGATCAACTAGTGGTCACGTTGCTCCAAGAACCACAAATGCTAAGATTATGAGTTGGATACTTTTGGCCTAGTTTGTTCAAAGACACCCATGATTAGGTAAGGAAGTGTAAAAAATGTGGTCTCTTTGATGTTAAACAAAATCTTGATACCTTGCCTCTTCATCCAATACAAGTAGACCAACCTTTTATGTAATGGGGTTTAGATTTCATAGGCCTAATCAACCCACCTTCTAGTGCTAGTCACAAGTGGGTGTTGATTTCTATATATTAATTTACAAGATGGGTGGAGGATAATTCTCTCAATGAAATAAATTAAATTTCATTTCTAGACTTCTATGAAGGCATAGTGACAAGGTTTTGGGATCCTTGAACAATAATTTTAGATAATGCATTGGCTTTCCTTAGAATGAAGACAAGTGAACGGGCTTTAAAACATGGCATATATCTTAGTACTTCCTCCAAATATTATCCACAAGGGAATGGACTAGCTGAATCCACCAATAAGAATCTAGTCAGGATCATAAAGAGGATAATGGAGGAAAATCAAAGGACTTAGCAATCCAAGTTGAAGACAACTCTTTGGGTTGATAGGATTACCCCCAAGAGAGAAATTAAAAACTCACCATATACATTTGTTTATGGAAGAGAATCTAGAATACCTATATCATTTGAGGTACCAGCCTTGGATCTCACCTATTAGATGGATTTGATGGAGAATGAAAGCATGGAAGCCAAGTTGTATGAGTTGAAAGAGCTTAAGGAGACAAGAGATAAAGTTATGCAAACTATGAGGGCTCACCTAGATCAAAAAAAAATACTTTAATAATAAATCCATGCCAATAATCTTCCAAGATGGAGACATTATTCTAAAATAGGATGAAAATAGGACTAAGCCTAGAAGACACACAAAGTTTGATGCTTTATGGAGTGTCCCTTATGTTATCACCCAATCCAAGTAACACAATGATTTCCAACTCTCAAATTTGGATGGAAAGGAGCTTAATATCCCAATCAATGAGATATATCTCAAACATTGCTATTAATATCATCTTCTCTCTTTGTAAATAATTTTTTTTCTTTGTTTTCCCTAAGTGTTTATGCACAAGTGTGACTCTTGTTCATGTCTTGATTTATCTTATGTTTGTTTGGTGTCTTATGGTTGTTTTATTGTGTTTTTTAGGTAATTAATTTTTATTTGTCTTTAATAAATCATTGACTCCCTTGGCCCATGATAGGTAAAGTCTATTGGTTCTTAGTATATTAGGCACACTACCCCTATGAGTCACCATTTTGTTGACCAAATTTGACTTTTAGGTCAAAATGGGGCACCCCTAGGTAAAAAATTAACTTATAGATGTTTTAGGAGGTATAATTTATTTTCATGGGGTGTATTACATGTTATTTGATGTCATTTTATGTCTCCCTAGCCTTAGTTTTATTATTATTAGTCAATTTATCATTTTAGATCATTTATTGGGCTTTTTAAGGGTCATAAATGCATGTGGCACATTTCCAAAGGTGACTAGGTGTCCTATTTTTATTAAAAACATCCAATAAATTATTTTAACTATCAAGGATATTAGTTACATCATAATATGCTAAGTTGTCTAATAAAAATTGTAAAAACTAACTAAAAAAGGAGAAAATAGCACTTGTATGACCCATGGGGAAGTGTGCCACATGGGATAAGATCAGGGAGGACATCTTCACCTTCATAAAACTAATATAAATGTTTGTTTCACTTTGTAAGTTCCATTTTAATTCTAAAACCAATTTGCAACTTTCTTTATTTCCTCGACACACAGAAGTGACCTTCATGTTTTTGCTCAGTACAGATAGCTTAGGAAGTTTCAAGATAAATGATTTTGGGAGATCATAGTAAAATTATATACATTAATTTAAATAATAATAATTCAATTACTAATCAATTTTTATTTATGAATCATCCTTTTGAAGTTGATTGTACTTTTCTACTAGCTATTTCATGTGCCTTATAGGTTGTGCTTCATTTTGGTCTAATCCTTATGAACCAATTGGTGATGTTAGATATAAATTATGTCATATTACTTATTAAATTTTATCCATTAAAATTTTCATGTTTCATAATGTTTTTATGAGCAAATTATTCCATGCTACAAGAAGGTATCACCATGTGTAATCTCAGCTGAAGTTCTTATTTGCTGATTATTTTTCTCCTATAGGGGTCTCATGTAGTTAGTAAATGGTGTTGAATATATCTCAAGGTAATATTACCACCTCCTTACATGTTTTAGTTTCACCATGTCATCTTTTGGGTAGCTTTCAAGCTTGTCTTTCTTCATTATCAACTTTTTTCCCAACTTCACTTGTAGTCACCTGTATAAGCTTGTTCAAATTATCCATGGAGTTGTAATCATAGTGTTTTAGTAGTCGAAACCATTATGAGTTGCAAGGATTTCATTGATATGTTTTTAAAAGGTACAAATTTAGTCACAATCTCATCCACCATGCTAAAATAGTCTTGATTACTCCTCTCCATGTATATACAGGTGATTTTTCATGTTGGAGAAGATAGTTTGGAACTAATTTCAAGGTGTCCAAGAATGGATATAATATACTTGAAGTTTGAAAAATGAATATGAGTGGTTTTTAATATATTCACTAACATGTTTTTTTCCCAATTTCATGACTTGCCTATATAACATGCCTAATACACACCTACAAGGCCCTTGATGACATCATACTAAGGTGTGGAAGGGTGAATGTGTGTTACAACCTCTTAGTATTACTATAAGTGAATTAATATGTTTGAGAAAATAATAAAAATTTCATAGGCATGGATAATTTCATATTTCTCATATCTATTTCATTATTTGTGTTCCAAAACATCCACCTATAGGTGGTTGAACAGGGTACTAAAATGCTTTTATGGAGAGGATGAAACAACTTGATAACTAATTAATGTTATGGTATGATAATCAAGCATTGAAGAACCCATAAAAAGTGTAAAATGATAAAAATAGGTGTGAAACCATATTGAGGAGACAAAGGACTATATTCTAGGAATTTTTCCCTAAAATGTCAAAATAGAGGTTAGGGAGATTTTTGTGTTCATCTTAAAACATGGTGGTAAAGTCTTTTAAAACATCTACCCTAGTCAATATTATAGCCCCTAGTATAGAGAGTCTACATTCCAATAATTGATGTCAAAAATTAAATTAAAATAGGTTGTTTAAGGCCTCAAACATGCCTAAAAAGTATTGAAATGTTTCATTAACATCTACAGGTCTAAGGTTACCCATGGTCTTTTGTCACCCTAAAGAGCAACATTAAACAAATTCCCATGGATAATATGGTTTAAAATGATGTAAGGTTACACTAATGGATTGAAATTAATCAATAAAGGATTGAAACACTCCCATGCAACCCCTATGCCTACCTACATGTGTCCCTTTAATGGGAAATACACACCTACAACAAAGTTTCTCAATGATACCAAGAGAGTACAATTTTGTGTTTGATAGATAAATATAAGTGAACTTAAGATTATTATGGATGTTTTGTGACTATATAGGAGTTTCGAGTAAGTCTATAAACATTATGAATAAATGGATAAGGCTATATTTACTTACAGTAGGCCCTACAGACAGAGCATCTTAGTCTAGATAGTGACCTATTAAGTTGATGCTAAAATAGTGTTTGAAGGCTTCAAAAAAATAAAATTTGTTAAAAAACATGGTGTGTGAACTCAAGGTGGATTAAAGGAATCTTTTCACATCAAGTTCCAAGTCTTAGGAGTCCACACATACACCTATAGTAGTTAAGTAGGGTTTCTCAATCATCTTGGTAGAAACTCTATCAAGTGAGTCCAAATGTGCATATAGAATGATTATAATCTTAGCATGATGATTTTAACCTATAAACACTTTATAAATTGATATTATTAGATTCATAATCTCTATAAAAACACATTTAACCTACAATAGGCCTAAAAAAGCATGTGTCTCAATCCATAGGCAGTAGACTTAGTTTTGAAGGTCAAAGGCGTATTGACAGGGTTAATGGGAGATCAAACCTGATGAAGTAGTGAGTGATAAAATCAATGGGTATGTTATCTATTTCATAAGATTCAATCAAGGGAGAAACAAATCTGCATAGACCCCAAGAACCCTATATGTACTTATAATAAGGTGCAAGCTAGTAAGGGTAAGGTCAGACATAGACTTGTCTAGAGAAGAGAGGAAGGTTAAAATAAATGTAAATTGGTAAATGATAGTAAAATATGTGTTATTACAATCCCAAGACCTTGATAAAGTGATCATATGCCTTCCCTACTTGGCCAAAGGGTAATAGTCCATATAATGAGCTAGGAAACCTCTTTGGTCAATAAGCAAGTATGAGGAATCCAAGGAAAAAGATTTTGGGGTGAGTACCAAGATTTAGTATCATGTATTAAATATATTAAACATGTTTAAGATGCATATAATCATGGGTTTATCATGGAAGGGTTACTTTTTAGGCCTTTTTTGGGCATTTAGAGATGGTTAGGAACCTAAATCAAGGAATACAACTAAAACCTATGGTAAAAATCATCATTATAAATTTTAAAAACTCCAATAATACTCAATTTACTATGTAAATGAGTTATATACCTCACTTTTTTTCTCAAAGGTCAACCAGTCTAGGAAAATTAGGTTTTGGCAAAGTGAGCTAGTGAGTGTAAAATAGGTAAAGGGGTTGATATGGATATTTTGGAAAATTAATAAAAATATTATGAGGTTTATGGAAGGAAAATATATTATATAGAATAAATATATCAAGCTAAGACCCCTCAATGTTACTAAATTACCCATGCACAAAGTCTAACTAGGTAAACTTTAACTCAGCCTAGTTGGTGAATGAGAGAACAAGATGAAGAAGAGTGTTTGGAGGGTTATTTAGTGGATTTTTAAGATTAAATAAGATGTTAACATTCATAATACACTAAAATAACTATGAAATATTATTCCTAAGAACTAAAGATAGCAAGGTGCCTATTAGACCTATTAAGCTTTGCGGGGACCTAGAACCAATTGGGGGTCCATCTTCATTTTCAACTCTTGGTGGACTATAAATATGATTTAGGTATGTTAGGGGGTATTATATAGAAATTTTCTATCTTTAGATATGTATATTAACCTATAATAAATCCAATTCAATCTCAAAGAGAGAACAAGCATGTAAGAAAGGCAAGAATAAGCTCGATGGGGTGTCTTCAAATGCTCATATATTTTCTAAGGATTTTCATGGGAACCATAGGAATTGGGATGGGTTATCAGGGTCCCTTGGAATCAATTATATGTCATTTATTTTCAATTCCAATGTCAAATCTTTATGAACAAATTTTAAGACCAAAAACTACCTAAAACCCTACTAAACCCTCAATCAAAACCCAATGGAGAAAACAATATTAGAAAGTTATCCAAATGAAATAGTTTGGAAATTAAATATTTTGGAAGATGAAGAGGACTCCCTCAATCTATCTCTCACCAAGTTTATCTGTATATAATTATATAGACAACATGCAAAATAGGGTATTTTTTACCATTTTTTG
Source organism: Torreya grandis (assembly GCA_037957365.1). Classification (NCBI taxonomy): domain Eukaryota; kingdom Viridiplantae; phylum Streptophyta; class Pinopsida; order Cupressales; family Taxaceae; genus Torreya; species Torreya grandis. The sequence goes on from JARHVA010001712.1 coordinate 1,745,978, forward strand.
TGATTTGTAGGTTCTAGGAGGTTTCAAGGGATGAAATCAAGTTTGTATGGAAGCTCAATAATTTTAATAACTCCTTACATCAATTTTATTATATTTAAAACTCCTAAGTGTCCAAACTAGAGCTCTCATCTCAGCCAGTCAAAACTGGCATAGTGGACACATGGGTGAGAAGGGTGAAAACTCCAAGTGTGAGCCTTTTTAAGTTATACCTAAGTAGTCTAAGGTCATGGATAGTATTTCCAAGTGTCATTCACTCCCTCCCATGGATTTTTATGGAAATTTGATTCTATTTTTGAGGCCAAGTGTGAAGGGTGATAGAAAAGAGGAGTTTTTTAGACAATAGATAGAGATGGCTTCCTCTTAGATGATTCTAAATTATTAGGACCAGATCCAATGCATGGAGAGGCATGTTTGAAATCCCTCCCTCTCATCCCAATAATTAGACATATCCCTAATCATTTTTTGGATGTTGAAATAGGTCCAAATTATGAAGGTAGTTTTTTGAGCCAAGACTAGGAGTTTTGTGCCACTTTTCATGAATTTCATGACTTGTATGGACATTTGGACCTCCTAACTATTAGCCACTTTTCACTCCCTAGTTTTTCATATTTTGTTTTTGATAAGTGAAACATTCAGATGTTGTCTATCTAAGGAATCCCTTTTTTGGTCCTTTGCACTTTTTTGAAGGGTCACTTTCAAGCTTCTCGAAGAATCATTTCTCTTGTGAATTGTCTCTTGTAGTATTTCAGAATGAATTATTTTAGAATTTTGGCCAAAAAAATATTTTTGAAAGGTTTTTTATTTCAAAGGATTTGTTCACTTCAAAGTTTTTGAAGGGACACTTTGCACTCTTCTGAAGGGTAATTCCACTTTTCTAAAGAGCAATTCCATTCTTTCGAAGGGCAATTTTGAGTTTTTGAAGGGTTTGTTCTTTAGCTTTGTTATTTCTTTATAAATTTTTGTTTTGGACAAAAAGACCAAAATAATTCTCCTTTGAAACTCTCTAAAGGAAGTATTTTATACTTTTTATTTCAGATAAAAATTTTGAAATAATTCATCTTGACAACTTTTCTGAAAGAATTATTTCAGACTTTTTGTCTAAAATAATGTTTTCAAAGGGTACATTACAAATTGTCAAAGGGTATTTTTTCTTCAAAGAGTCCTTTAAAAAAATTCCAAAGGGACACTTTCAAAATCCTGAAGGGCCTTTTCCTCAAAGAAAGGTCCGCTTTCATTCTTCTGAAGGGCATCTTCCAAGGAAGGGTATAGTTCAAAGGTTCTAAAGGGTCTCTCTTTCAAGAAAGTGGTCACTTGTAAAAATTCCAAAAGGGAAATTCCATTATTATGAAGGGCACTTCAATTTTTGAGAGGATCTTTTCACTTTCAAAGTTCCCTACATAAAATTTTGAAGGGTCTTTTGTATTCAAAAGTGTCCTTTAGAAAAGTGCAATTGGTCCACTTCCAAAGGTTTTAAGGGACACTTGGGAAATTTTCAAAAGGTATAGACACTCCTAAAAAGTATATAGAAATATTTTAGAAGGGAATATTTGATCAGTCCAAAGGGAGAATAAAGGAAGAGAGTCCATAAAAATATGGGTTCAAAGAGAATAGAAGGGAGTCCATAGAAAGATGGTTACATGAATGTCAAACTTTTGCCTTAGAAAATAGATGTTTTCATTCAAAGTAGTGGATTCCTAGGCAACTTGATGGTACTCAATCAAATGCTCAAGGATTCACAAGTAGATCTAAATTTTCACATCCGTCATCCATCAAAATAATGAGAGAACCTATATCACCATTGATTGATCAAGATTTGAGTCATTCCTTGAGGACCAATCAAAGAAGAAGGACAAATCCAAATAGAATGAAAGTAATAAATATAAAATAGGTGGATAACCACTTTGATGCCATGAATCAACCCAAGAATATCCTATTTCTATTAGCAAAACCATTGGAGAAGCATCTTTGAGAGAGTAGGACAAATGTGTACCCACTTGAGATGACATGGATCAATCAAATGGCTGGAATGAGCATCCCTTGAAAAGATAGTAATAGCTGAAGATAGAGACTTCCAACCAATTGATTCCTCTCTTTGGTGCCAAAGGTCTCCCCCTCTCACTTCCTCTCTGATATATAAATGGCTCTTTGGCTAGTGAAAAAAGACATACACATAGTGTATGGTGAAGCCCTGATAGAATGATATCACATTTTGCCTTTAAGTATTAAGTACTAGTATATTTTATTTCAAGTTTTAAGCAATTTTTTGAGTGTGTAAGATACATATAGTGTTAGAAAGTGATGTTTTTCATCCTTTTGTCCTTTATCTTTCATGCCTAAGCAAGAGGTTTAGATCTAATTAGTCATACAAAGTGTGTCTAAGTGTATTGAATTTTTTCATGTGTATTACTATTTTAAAATGTGCAAAGTTTTCCTTTCAGTTCATTTTCCTTATTTCATTTTACACGTCTCACCTTTGTGTTGAAATACTTGTGTTAGAATCCTTAGAACTTGGGAATGGTCTATGTATTTTTTTGTATTGTGCATTAGAATATGATACTTATATGGAAGATAATCTTGGTCACCATTATTAGAGTAGGTTTTCCTTTTATGCAATTTCTATCTCTTTTTCCTTCAAGAAAATTAGTTTAAACATAAGTGGTTTTATAGAGACACATTGAAGGAACTAGCCCTTTTAAATCTAGAGGTTAATTTCCTCTATGTATATACCTACATGCCTATAAATTTCCCAACATTTCCCAAATATAGAAGAGGATTAAACACTCTCTTCTAGGGTGCAATATTTATAGACAATAGTTTTGGCATGCCCGGTGGGACCAATTATTTACATGTCAAGGTGAATGCTAGTTTTGACAAGCTTAAGGTTTTAGAAATATCCTTAATCTAGAATTTGGTGACTCCAAAATGTGAGAGTCTCTAGTTATAGATTAATTTTTTGACATTATACTTCATGGTCCTCACTAGGTTATTTAGGACTTCTGATCAAGCCCCTCTAGCTCAAGCTCTTCTTAAAGAACAACACCCTAAACCATTCCCAGTGATTAGAGATCCTTGGTAAAGAGGTTTTGGAAAAGAAGAAGAAAAAGTTGATGAAGTTGGAGAAATAGAAGATCAAGAGGAAAGAAGAGAAATGGAGAGGTAATAACCTTTCTCAGCCTTCAACACCATAAATCTAATTGACCTTCCTGCATATGACCTTATTCCTCCCAATGCTACCAAGATTCTCCCTGGTTTCAATGGATAGGGTCTTATTACCCCATCTGAGCATATTAGGGACATTTTGAATTTTTTTAACTTCCATAATATCACTCAAGCCAACATATCCATTATATTGCTTGTTATGTCTTTACAAGGCAAAGAACTTGACTGGTATAAGAATTTGGAAGGTGGTTGCATTACAAGTTGGGATGGCTTTGGGGAGTTGTTAGTGACTAGATTTGACAATAAGGGTGACCACACTTCATTGATCCATCAACTAAACATGATAAAGAGAGGTCCTAATGAATCCATGGGAGATTTTAATGAAAGGTTCCAAAGGACTTGGCATAGGTTATCACCTATCATGAGACCTCCTCCTAGCTTTGAATTACCCACTTATCTCAAGGGTATTGGTACAGATGTGGCATTAATATTATATTAAATGGGAGGATTCACTCTACCAAACACATATGAGATAGTTATTTAATCTAATAATAGCTTAATATAGGTTGGAAAGCTACCCCTAAGAGTTTCCATGCCTTTGTTATCTCATAATTTGGTTGAATCTCTAAGCGTAGCATAAGTTCCTAATGCCAATGTCAAGTTGATAACCCTTTCCAAGGAGGTGGGTAATTATATGGAAAAATATGAATAAATATGGTCATTATGATCTTAGCTCAAGCAATCTCAATTCTAGACAAGTGCTCCACATAACAATCAATACTATCCTCAACAAGGCTATAGAGATCCACCCCAATACAACTACCAAGGAAGAGGAAAAGGTCAACAAGGTTTCAATAGGTATCCTAATGCCTATAATCCTAATTCCACTCCTTCCATGAAGGTTATTGTCCTAGTACATGCTAACTTGGTTTAATGGGAGGATCATTTGGACCAATGGGGATAACCTTGAGATTAGTTTGTGTATGATGGTGGAGAAGATAGCCAATATTTAGTGGCACAAGAAGAAACTACTCCTTACATGACATATTTAAAAGTGAATCTTAGTCAAAAGAATATCCATGGAGAAGGTAGAAGCCAAAGTGTAGGTATGATGAACTATTAAGTAAAGGATGACTACGTGTTGAATCAAAGAACATCAATTACAACCAATATAAGAGCCAAGAAGAGATATCTAGGAGATGTTTTAGGAATACATGTAACTCCAATTGATTCCTCTTTAAGGCCACAAGGTGTTAATCCTAATGTAGTTCTTGTTACAAGTCATGCTCCTCAATAAAATTAGAATGTAAGTAGGATTGTCAAACCTATAGCATAATAAGTTTATACTCCCCCACTACCTTCAATAGTGCAAGAAAAGGTGAATAATTCCCCTTTAAACATTATTTATTCTTTGAATAATTCCAAGACAAGAATATATCTTTGGGAATTCTTGCATATGCATGGTCAAAAGGAGTTGTTACAAGAATAACTTGCAAACATTCATGTAGCCCCTCAAAATTCAAAGCAAAATAGTTTTTCCCTTACCAATTCTCCAATTCATGTCTTAGATCCCTCCACCAAATCTGAAAATCATCCACCCTTCTACCTCACACTCATTTTATGAGACAAATTGGTTCACAATTGTATTGTAGATAGTGGAGCTAGTACCACTGTCATGCCTAAGGTGGTGGCTGATAAATTGGGATTGAAGTATGAACCACATAGTAAAGGTGTGTTACAACCTGATGGGAATCCAACCAAGATAGTTGGATTGGTCAAAGGTTTGAAATTTTTCCTACATGATTTCCCAAGTTTCCCCATTTTAGAAGATGTTGTGGTAGTAGACAGTTTCTAACTATTTTTTTGCTTTTTCTCATTCAAAAGATGAAAGAAACTATGATAATGGTCAGGGGTTAGATGATACCCAGATGAAGTTTGTGCACTGTATCCAAATGACTGAAGGAGCTCCTCTTTGGTTGTGGAGGACGAAACCTATGGATAAGAAAGACTTAGACAAGGAAAATGTTAGATAGATAGATGGTGGAGTGCCAAGCAAAGCTCGATCCCAGAAGTGTAAAGACTTCTTGGAGGGATGACAGTCCACTAGTTGATAAAAGGAATGTTGTTAGAAAGAGAAATTATGAAAGACTAAACAAAAGAAATAGAGATAATGCATACCTGTATTCTGCAATCTATCTTCCATAGTCTCTAACGTTGGTAGTTTTGCCAGTGTCAGTTGGTAAAAGTTGACGACATTGGTTATGATGCCAATGTCGATAAGGGAAATGGGCCTGGATGCTGATGTTGGTAGGGGAAATGGGGCTTTGGATGAGTTTTAGGTCTGTCTATGGTCAATAGAATGCTCTGGGATGTCTGTGGGAGTTTAATGGGTTGTGCGGGATTTGTAGGGTAGAGAATATGGTCTGAAAAAGGGCCCAGGTAGAGGACAAAGGTGAAAGGAAAAGAAGAATGAAGGGAAGGCTTTTCAGCCTTTCCAAGAAGAAGGTCAGGTTGTCTCAATAGTATCCATAAATAGATAATGGACTGATTACCAAATGTATTTAAAATAATACTAAAATATAAACCAACAAAAATACTTAGCTCTTGGTAGAGAACTAGAAGTGCAGAAGACCTGTTTCCATTATGGCTATTATGGGAGACTTTATGCAACCTTCAATCCAGTGTGGAGTGACTGATGCAGAGTTTCTAAGCTTGAAAGGTGCTGTTGGGATGCCAGTGCCTGTAAAGAGTCAATGAGCAAGAGAACTCAGAACCTAGAGCAAGAGAATTCATGTTCACAGGGGGTCAGGTGCAGAGGTTGGAATTTAGTTTTAAAGAAATCGACGTCGGTGATACCGCCGGCATCAGTCAACCTTTGACTGATGTTGGTGGCTAGAGGATGGGTAAAAAGGCTATTTTTATCCTTCTACCCATTCCTCCATCTGCCGAGTTTAGTGGTTGTGGTTAAACAGTCGAATGTGGGTTTAATAGGTATGAGGATTAGTGGGAGACTTGGAATGATTAGTCATAGGGTTATAAATGAGGGTATCCAAGGGTGAGGAATCCAAGGGTGAGGTGTCAAGGGTGGTGTGTCATGGGTGAGGTGTTATTAATTTAAAATAGGTATTTTATTTTAAATTAATAAGTGTATGGGTTAGGAATGTTTAGAAGTGGACCAAGGGGACCAAGGGGGAGTCGACCAAGGAGTAGACACAATTTTGGTGTCTACATTTTCCCCTTTTTGTCTTGTTGGTTGTTTTGATGAACTACAAGACAAAAATAGGAGTAAGCTGCCCCAAGTATGGGATGAGGTATTCCCCCTCAAAGTGGGAGTCGAGAGAAGGTAACCTGATATCGGGTGCCAATTTGATAGAGAGTGGATGGATATGGTGAAGTTTGAGTGTGAAGGTTGTAAAAGTTGAGATTGTGCATATACCACTTCACATGATGGTCAGGTCAAATTGTCGCAAGTCAAGGGTCAAAGAGTGCTAAAATTGAAATAACTGGTCCCCAACATTTAGTCATAGCTGATTGGGTTATTCGATCCAAGATGGAGCTCCAATTGGTCATCATGTTCCAAGTATCCTGGGCTTAGGAAGTCCTCCTGGAAAACACGAAAATGTCACAAGTAGTGGGGATCAACTTGCTTATGATCCAATACTTGTGAGGGTCATAATGTGGGATCAGATAATTTGGCTAATTATTCGTGAAGTAAACTACATACAATCAAAACAACTAAGGCAAAGTTGTCTCAAAAATGGCCGTGGTCTGAGGAGATAGTCGTGATCTCCAAGATCATTGGTCGAGTCGGGTTGAGATATAAGTCATCTCAAGTGGTGTGTGTTGTGGGCAGGGAGATGTGTGTGATCTCCAATGTGCCCCATGAGAAGTCAAATATGACTTCTACAGTGTTAGGGCTGATTGTTTGGTCATGATTTTAGGTTGGTATAGATAGTTGGTCCATTATATGGATGGATGAAGGAATGGCCGAGCTAACCTCAGAAGACCCCATGTCAATTGAGTGCTGCCTACATAGCCCCTATTTTAAGGGCCTCAGGCCAACGTAGTTCTCCGTGAAAGGGAGGAAGGGACAAAGTGGTAAATAGGTTGGTTTGGTTAGGTTATAAATGATGAGGGTATGATGATGTTATATCCTTTTCCATGTCATGGTGTATTCTATAACATTGGTGATAGGGTTTTCCATCCCTAGCAATTTTCCATATCGGTGATGGATGTATGCTAAAAATGAAATGAGAATGCTTATGCCTCAATAAGTAATGGTTTCTGCTTGACATAAATTGAGTGGTCAATAGTTTCCATGTTTTTTGGTATGAGTATATCGAGTTTCATAGTCAACGAGTGTTCGGCTTATATAGTAAACCGATTGCTCATGGTGTTGCTCATCTCGATGCGTGATCATGGCACCTAAAGAATGATTTATTGCTAAAATGTAGAGGTAGAAGGGTTGGTCATATTTAGGTGGAATAAGGACTAGTGGAGAGATAAGATAATGTTTAAGGGCTTCAAAGGCCTCTTGGCAATCCTTATCCCAATGAAAGGAGATGTCCTTCTTGAGGAGGTGATGAAAGGGTTGACATCGATTGGAAAGTTGCGAGATGAAGCGATGAATAGATTGAAGCTTCCCTTACAAGCTACAAAGTTACTTTAGATTGGTTGGGGGTGGCATCTCGAGTATAGCTCAAATTTTAGCGGGATCAATCTCAATGCCACATAGGGAAATGATGAAACCCAGGAGCTTCCCTGAGAGAACCCCAAAGACACATTTCTTGGGGTTAAGGCAAACATTGTATTGAAGAAGGCGAGTGAAGATTATCTTAAGAATGGTTAAATGGTCATGACGTAGCTTAGATTTTCCTGGTAGGTCATCCACATAGTCCTCCATGATTTTGTGGAGGAGATCGTGAAAGATGTAAGTCATGGCATGTTGATATGTGGCGCCTGCATTCTTTAGGCCAAAAGGCATGACCCTTTAGCAAAAAGTCCCCCACGAGGTGATGAAGGTAGTCTTGTGTTGAGATTTTGGCACAATCAGGATTTGGTTATATCCTAAAAACCCATTCATGAGTGATAGCATCTCATGACCAGTTGTAAGATCAACAAGTTGGTCAATGTTGGGTAGAGGAAAATCATCTTTTGGGCAAGCCAAGTTAAGGTTGTGATAGTCAATACAGATTCAGATCCCCCTAATTGCTTTGGTGATAGGGATGATATTTGACACCCATTATGGATAATCAATGGGTTGGATGAAGGAGATGAAGAGAAGACATTGAAGCTCCTCTTTGACAGGGAGTGCAACTCGAGGATGCATCTTGCGAAGCTTTTGCCTGACAGGCTTAGCCTCTAGATTTGTGTGAATGGCAATGTTAGGGTCGATGTTAGGCATGTCACTATAGGTCAAAGCAAAGGCTTTGCTATGGTCTGAAAGGAATTTGGTGTAGTCAATTTGTTCCTGAGCATCCAAATACTGACCAATCTTTAAAACATGAGAAACATCAGAAGATGGAAGGTTAATGTCAACAGTCGATTCATTTAATATAACCTGCATTTCAGAAGGAAGGGAGCGTTGAATGGAAGAGTCATTGGCACCCATGTAGGTGAGAATGGTGTCATCATCTATGCATTAGATAGTGTTGATGGTTGCAGATTCATCATCTATCATGTTGGGATAAACGAGAGGGAGAGACCTGGATACCCCACCTAGTTGATAGGTTAAGGGTTCCAAGCAGATGGTGTTTATGCCAAAAAAAAACTAAGAGGGATGGAAACCATCGACTTCATAGGTGAAGATGGGGGAATAGGTGAGTTTGGAGGTGATTGGTCTATGATAGGTTTGGGGCAAGGGTTTTTAGAAGCTTCAGTAGGTTCTTCAAAACCCAGGCCATGTCACTTCTTGGCATTCTTTATGGCCTCATCATTTCGTGGTTCGATGGGCTGGTGGGAGCCTTGTTCGTAGCACCTAAAGCCAAAGCATTTCCATGCACACCTATAAAGATAGGTATGAGCAAAGTCTGGATTTCCAAGAAAAGAGAAATCAGATGTGAATAGTTGAGGTGATGAAAGAGGATTCCCATCAATGGGAGCTAGATCTAGCCCTCCATAGACGAGATTTGTTTGAAGATTGGGAGGACCATAAGGGATGACCATTCTGATACGATGGTCATAGCTAAGACTATGATGAAGTTGTCCATACTCTTGAGGAGTCTGGAACATGTCCAAGGTGAGTAAACGATACTCCCCAAGTGAAAGACGTTGGAAGATATCTTCCATAGGGTCTTTTGTTGTCACTTGAGGAGGTGGTGTAGGTGTGACAGCCATTTGCATACTTGTTGAAGCTTCTGTGGGTGGAGGCGATGTTTGGGTCAGTTTCTTGAAAGGAATGAGAACATCGTTGGATCGATAAGTTGTGTTGCATGTCTTGAAAGGGGAGGGGTTTGCAAGAATGACATGGACTTGACCATCGTGTTCAAATTTGACACAACGGTGTAATGTAGAAGGGACACAAGCCATGGTACGGATCCAAGGTCATCCTAATAACATATTGTATTGGAACTCTCCCTTGATGATGTAGAAGAGCTCTGGGACTATTTGTGGGCCAACATGAATATGTAAGATGATGGTGCCAATGGTAGTGGTAGTGGTGTCATTAAAAGATCAAAGAATTACGTCAGTTTTTGATACGCAATTCTTTGGGAGGGCTAATTGGTCATAGGCATGGGTGGAAATGATATTGATGTTGGCACCCCCATTAATCATAACCCACTTAATACAAGTTTGATCAACGTAGGCTGTGATGAAAAGGGCAACGTCCTGATCTTCTGAGTTGGAGGTAGGAATTTTAGAATTGCTAAAGGTAATGGAGGTGACGGGGGATAATGATTAGACTAAGGCAGCTAGTGGTTGGGGGTCCTTGGGTTGGACCTCTACTGCCTATAAGGCTTTGATTAAAGCTTGATGATGTTGGGGAGAGCTTTTAATGAGTTCATATAAGCTCATCTTCATGGGTGTTTGGTGAAGCTATTTTACCATAGAATCACGGATTGCCTCTGAAGAAGTGGGTTGGGATGTACCCAAGATAGAAATTTTGGGTTTTGGTGGTTGAGGTAGTTTGACAAATGGGTAGGTCCAAGGAATAGCAACTTTCTCTTTTTCTTTATCCTTTTGTGATCTAGTAACCACACTGATGGTGTTAATCTTGAATAGAGGGGGCAAAGGAGATAAAGGGACCATAGTCTGATGATGAGATTCTGATGAAGGTGAAGGGGTTTGGGAGCCATGAGATGGTGTTGGAGATTCATCGACAGTATCCTCAAGAAGAAGGGTGTCTTTTTCCATGTATTGGTGAATGACAACCTTGAGGGCATAACAATTTTTAGTGTCATGTCCAAGTGTGCGATGATATTGGCAAATTTTAGTGTCATCGAACCAGGACAGTTTTGGTTCGAGAGGTTGAAATGGTTTAATAGGTGGAAGAGTTATACTAGAAGTTTGCAAAATTCAACATAATATCAAAGCATATGAACCTACTAAGGGGTCCATGCTTGTTAATGCATTAGGTGTTGATGACTTTTGCTTGGGAGTTGTTTAGGGAGACTTTCATACCACCTTTTGGGTTGGTGGTGCAGCCACTCATGTAGACGACACTTTCTTTGCATGGGGTGCTGAATTTTTTAGAGGAGGTAGGTTTGTGGTGGGTAAAGGGAGTAATGGAGGCAACTTATTTTTGTTAGGGGTTGGATTTGGGATCACTCCTGTTATGGTAGAAGGATGAGGGCCCAAAATGGAGGGCAATGATGATGGTGGAGGAGGAGTTCACCGACGTGGTTTAGTAACCTTCTTTAGTTTGTTTTGAGGACTACTATTATGGGAGGCAAGGTTCAAGTCTACCTTCACTTGTGGATGAGTGAGGTTAGGTATGGGACAAACATCGAGGGATTTAATCTATTTTGATATGGTGGATGTTTGTGAGGGTTTAGGTTTAGATGTGGATGGTTGAGTTTTTGAAGGTTTGGAAGTAGAAGCCTGGTTCTCATCAGAGACTTTTGGAGATTTTATCACAGGAGGGTCGACAACACGAGATGAGATGGGACGTGTAAGGTGAGGAGCTTTGAGTTACTCCCATAATGCCTCATGTTCTAATTTCCTTGAATGGAGAAGTCCTAGTTTCTCCACCAATTGAGAGAATGGTTTGGAAGATGTTGGATGAGGCCTTAGTTCTTTAGAAGATGTGGGTGGTTGTGAGACCGAAAATGTGTTAGATGCAGCAATCTCAAACCCAAGGCATGAGAGAGTCATAACTAGATCATCTTCGATCAAAGTAGGTGAAGAGACAGGTTCTTCTCTTGGTGGATAAGGAATTAGAGAATGTGACTCCTCAAGAGGATAGAGGTCAGGGATGATTGTGCCTTCTACTTCTGGTTGAGGAGCAGGAAAGGTAAGGTCCTCCATTGGTAGTAGGAAGGATGAAGGTGGGGCTAGTGGAGTCGGTATGGTGAAAGCATGCTCAAATATAAGAGATGTCGATGGAGAACTAATAGGAGTAGAAGGTTTGTCTACCTGTGGAGGAGAAATGGGAAAAGAAGGCTCTTCTACCTGTGAAGGACCAATGGGTGGGCTAACCTCTTCAGACTATGAGAGAGGTTGGTTAGGCATAAGAGGTGAGACCATGTTGACTATGCATATATTATGCTCTTGGGAGTCATCGGCCATGGTTTGCATGTTGTTTTGGCTAGGGGGATCATTAAGAAAAGGTTGTCTAAAGATGTATATGTTTTGGTTGGGTGGTATGTATGGGTTATCCAAGACAAGATCACCTTTATCTTATATGTCCTGAATGATATTCTTGAGGGTTTTACAATTGTCTGTGTCATGGCCTTTGACATGGTGATAATTGCAGAAGTCATTCTCCTTGTACCATGCAGGGATGGTGCATGAAGGATCAAATTGAGGTAGTGGTCAAATTTGGGGGAGATTGAGGACTCCCTATTTGACAAGTTTATCCAACACGGACATGTATGATTCTCCTAGTGGAGTATATTGACATTGTACGTATTGTTGTTGGAATTGTCATGTAATGCTTTGAGATGTGGAAGGTTTGGATTGGTTAGTTGTTGTTGAAGATGATGGTCTAACAACTATGGCATTCACTGATCCCTTAGATTTGGAATTGGAGGAAGGAGATTTGGAGGAAGGGTCATTTGACTTTGTGTTGGAGTTTTTATTTCACAATTTGACTTTATTTTCTTTGACGGCACAGAGTTCAAGCTTCCTAGCCATGGTGAAAGCTTTGTCAAATGTGCAGAATGTTTGGACCCAAAAAGTAGATGAGATGTGTTTGGCACACACTTGTGAAAAGATCTCAATAAGCTCGGGTTGAGGTAAAGAAAAGGAGAGTTGGTTATTAAGCCTCTCCAACGAGCAACGAAATCGGATATTGATTCATCATCAAATTGTCTGATAGAGTATAGGTCTGTGATGGAGACCTTTTTGGTGATGTTGATCGAAAAGTGGTCAAGGAAAAGTTGAGCTAGTTGAGTGAATGTGAAAAGAGAGTGATTAGTAATAGAACTATACCAATCGAGGGCAGTGCAAAAAAGTGACATGGGAAATGTGCATAGTAATAACGCATCATCATGTGCTATAAGGTAACAAGCATGTCTAAATGCTCGTAGATGTTGCTGTGGGTCCTCCTTACTTTGGAAGAGAGTAAACTTGGGAAGTTCCCACTGACTAGGATATGGTTAGATTAGGACTAAAGAATGAATAGGTTCATTATAGATTTGTTCATATGAGAGAACATTTCTTGAACCTAAAATGGACATCTCAAGATTAGACATCTTATCCATCAACATCTTGATTAGATCAGTTGATGGATTGGTAGGTGGGGTACCCCCTAGGTTGTAAGGCACTTGGAAGGTGTTAGGAGGGGCGTATGACATAGTTGGCTACACTTGTATAAGCATAATATATTGGTAACTAGTTGTAGGGACCGATGTTGAAGCCAAGGGTGGTTGTGTCATGAAGCTAGAAGGCACAACTTGGCTTGATGTCGCCAGAGGTGGTTGGATGGTGGCAACACTAGCCAAAGGACAAGTAGCCACCCTTATGTTGATGGGTGCAAGAGTAGGTGGGATGGAGACAATTAGGTTTTGTAATGGTGTAGAACTTTGATGAATGGTTTTAGGTTGATGGGGCACCAAAACCTTGATGGAAGTAGGTCCAAAAATAAAAGGAGAAGCCACACTTTGAATATTGGTCATGGTCAGGTTGTTAGCTGAGGCAATGGCTTGGGTGTTTATGGGCTGAATTACGGAGGTGGTTGATATGACTGCCATCTCAACTAAGGAAGTTGGCATCCCATAAACTGGGTTGCCTAAAGAGTCTCACGTTTGACTTCTCATGAGATAGTGCTGAAGGGCCTTGACATTGAGGTCAAGGAACCTTTCAAAATCTTGGTCCCCTTCGGGAACAATAGGGGGCTGAGTTGGGATTGGTTGGGTAGGAGTTCGTTCAGTCTCTGAATGATACTCCATTAGAGGACTTGTTATGGAGGGCGAAGGTGGAAGTGGTTATTGCCTTGCGTGGTTAACAAGAGTTTTGGTTTAACTACGTGTCAAAACCATTCAAGGCAAAAAGGGTCAGGTTCCAGAAACTATGTGTTTTCAGTTTCAAAAACCAGAATGTGTTTTTAATAAGAAAAAGGTCAGGTTTTAGCTTGTTGTTTGAGAAGAAATATTTTGACAGTGACTGACGTCGGTGGAAAAACTGATGTCGGTGAATAAAGTTGCCGATGTCAGTCAGATAACTGATGTCGCTGAAGAAGAGTTGCTGACATCAGTGGAAAAACTGATGTCGGTTATTGTGTGTTTCCATAAACTCAAAAAATTGAAAGTTTTTGGAAGAAAGAAGAAAGTCTAAGTTGTTTTTTTAGATCTCAGAATGCAACCTCACTAGCTCAAAAAAAATCAGATGCAGACAGAAAAATAGATGAAGACAAGCAGCCACTAAACGTTAATTCCTAAGAATAAATTTTAGAGTCTTGTTGGCTTATGCCTTAGAAGAGTGTGTTTGGGAAGTTGGGTTTTTAGAATGGGTCCTAGAAGAAGTAGCCTAAGGTTGGTTTTGGGTTAGTTTTGGTGCTCAAGAGTCTGTATTAGGTTTCATACGTGGCCTGGTGTTAGGAGCTTGCTCCCCTCACTTCATGAGCCCAGAGCCAAGCTGGGTCACTTAGCCAGTATATACTTCCCCTAGAGTTTATACTCTGCCAGAGAATAGATTGGGTTCTCCCCTTGGTAGTGAAGTCCAAGTAGGATTACCAGGAAAGGTAAGGTATCCGCTAGGTGATGAAATCCTAGTTGGGCCTTGTCTCAGGTATGTTTAGATGTTTGATTTTGTGAATGTGGTCTGGATGTGTAGCATAAGTGGACTATGCTTTATTCATAATGTGTTTTAGAGTTACTAGATGAGCTACAAATGCATTCAAGTAGGAATGAGATGTAATAGATATTAAGCCCAAATCAAAATGTTTTGTTCGGAAGCAAACAAGTTGAGAAAAGGTTAAGAGTATGAATTTCACTACTCTAAGATGCAAGAAGAAATGACAAGAAGAAAAAGAAAGTGGTTCTTTTTAACTTTTGCTTATGGTTTCATTTCAAAATAAAGAGATAGAAGAAAAGGATGCAGGAAGAAATCTAATGCACCTATATGAATGTTTGCCTTTAAAAGAAATGAACACAAGGAAAACTCCAGGGTCCCACTGGGCATGCCAGAATGTTTCTAACTATTTTTTTGCTTTTTCACATTTAGAAGATGAAAGAAACTATGATAATGGTCAGGGATTAGATGATACCCGGATGAAGTTTGCACACCATATCCAGACAACTGAAGGAGCTCCTCTTTGGCTATGGAGGATGACACCTGTGGATAAGAAAGACTTAGACAAGGAAAATGTTAGATAGATAGATGGTGGACTGCCAAGCAAAGCTCAATCCTGGAAGTGCAAAGACTTCTTGGAGGGATGACAGTCCACTAGTTGATAAAAGGAATGTTGCTAGAAAGAGAAATGATGAAAGATTGAATAAAAGAAATAGAGATAATGCGTACCTATATTCTGCAATATATCTTCCATAGTCTCTGACGTTGGTAGTTCTACCGGCGTCAGTTGGTAAAAGTTGTCGACATCGGTTATTATGCTAACGTCAGTAAGGGCAATGGGCCTAGATGCTGATGTCAGTGGGGGAAATGGGGCTTTGGATGAGTTTCAGGTCTGTCTGTGGTCAATAGAATGCTCTGGGATGTATGTGGGAGTTTAATGGGTTGTGTAGGATTTGCAAGGTAGAGAATATGGTCTGAAAAAGGGGCTAGGTAGAGGATAGAGGTGAAAGGAAAATAAGAATGAAGGGAAGGCTTTTTAGCCTTTCTAGGAAGAAGGTCAGGTTGTCTCAATAGTATCCAAAAATAGATAATGGACTGATTACCAAATGTATTTAAAAGAATACTGAAATATAAACCAATAGAAATACTTAGCTCTTGGTAGAGAACCAGAAGTGCAAAAGACCTGTTTCCATTATGGCTATTGTGGGAGACTTCGTACAACCTTCAATCCGGTGTGGAGTGACTGATGCAAAGTTTCTAAGCCTGGAGGGTGTTGTTGGGATGTTGATGCCTGTAAAGAGTCAAGGAGCAAGAGAACTCAGAACCTGGAGCAAGAGAATTCACGTTCATGGGGGGCTGGGTGTAGAGGTTGGAATTTAGTTTTAAAGAAACTAGCATTGGAAATACAGCCAACGTTGGCTGATGTTTGATCAACGTCGGTGGCTGGAGGATAGGTAAAAAGGCTATTTTTAGCCTTCTGCCCATTCCTCCATCTATTGAGTTCAGTGGCCATGGTTAAATAGTTGAAGGTGGGTTTAATAGGCATGAGGATTAGTGGGAGAGTTGGAATGATTAGTCATAGGGTGATAAATGAGGGTATCCAAGGGTGAGGAATCCAAGGGTGAGGTGTTAAGGGTGGTGTGTCAAGGGTGGTGTGTCATGGGTGAGGTGTTATTAATTTAAAATAGGTATTTTATTTTAAATTAATAAGTGTATGGGCTAGGAATGTTTATAAGTGGACCAAGGGGACCAAGGGGGAGTCGACCAAGGAGTAGACACAATTTTGGTGTCTACATAGACCTTTCAGCCCATTTTGCTATCTACTTGTCAAGGGACTTCATGAATAAGATAGGAGGGTACCTTTTTGCTGATTGGTCTTTTATAGATTTTAAAACAAGATATGGAACCAAGGTGACTATAAAGACTCAACCCTTAGCAAGGTTTCATATTGAGCCATACATAGAGACAAACTCAAATCAAAATTGTCTAATTAGCAAAGAAGAAGAAGAAGGTGTTATGGATGGTTAAGCATCCTTCCCCCTTGAAGGTATTTTTGATATTTTCCTTGATAATTAAAGCACTAAAACAAATGGATTGGATCCATATACTTTCACTGAATAAACTAATTTAGGAGCTTATTATATACATGAAAAAGATGTTTCAATCCCTTCACTCACTAATGAAGACCAGGAACTTGATAAGATATGGGAAATGTTCTTTGATGGCTCAAGAAGTAAATTAGGTGAAAAATATAGAATTATTTTAGTTTATCCATCAAAAAATAAATACTACTCCTCATATATATTTCATTTTAGCTACACTTGTAATGTGGCAGAATATGAAGGCCTAGTTCATAGCCTCTAATGGGAAAAGAAGAGAGGGATCAATAATCTAAAGGTTTATGGGGATAGTAAATTGGTCATCCATCAAGTGAGAAGTCAAGAAAAATCTAATAATCCCTTTCTTAAATCCTAAAATCATATGGTGTGGGACCTACTTGAATACTTTGATGCCTTCAACACATAGCCCATACCAAGGGGTTCAAATAAACATGTTGATAGATTGGTTACCATAGGAGCACAATTTGACAGGGCTACTGATGTTGGGAAGGAGAAGGATCAATCTCATATCAAGATAATTGTGAGGCCTTCTATTTTAGACAATTAATTATCATGTCAAGTGTTCCAAATTGATTAACACATTGCACACTTCTTGCAAAATGAGGCAGGATTCTCCTCAAGGAATCAAAAGGGACTACATGATTAATATGAAGAACAAGTTATTTAGCTGAACACAAACAAGATACCTAAGGGGATGATTAATTTAGAGATTTTTTACAATTAATATGATCAAAATAATAAATAAATAGTGATCATGTCCACAAAATAAGAGAACTATGAGAGAGTCATGATTTACAAGGACAAGCTCTAGAAAATTGGTAAGGTATGTTCTTTGTCCAAGAGGCAAGCCTTTATTGAATTATGAAAAGAGTTCCATGACATATTTGCTTGGGAATACAAATATTTTAAAGATTTTAATCCAATTTTATCTCATCACACCATTGATTTATAACTTGGAGCTAAACTAGTCAAGCAAAAGCAAAGTCCTATCAATCTCAAGATAGAGGAACTCATGAAGAAAGAGCTAACTAAGCTAATTGAGTCTAGGATTATCTTTCTTATCAAACACTCAACTTGGGTGGCTAATATTGTACATATATAAAATAATAATGGAGAGATCAAAATATTTGTGGATTTTCAAGACCTTAATAAAGTGTCTCTTAAGGATCATTACCCACTAGCATCCATGGAACAAATTCTGCAAGTGGTTTCAGGTTCTCAACATTTCTCACTTATTGATGGTTATTTAGGTTACAATCAGATACTAGTGAATGAAGAGAATAAATTCAAGACAACTTTCACCAAAAAATAAGGAACCTTTGCCTATAATAATATACCCTTTGGTTTCTCCAATGCTAGAGCTACATTTCAAAGGGCAATGGACATGGCTTTTAAGGGTTTAATCAATAATTTTCTACTTGTGTACCTTGATGATATAACTATTTTTTTAAAATATTTTTTTGATCATATGGAACATATAAGGTAGGTATTTAAGAAATTTAGGGAGTTTGGAATATCCCTTAATCCAAAAAAGTGCATCTTTGTTGTCCATGAGGGCAAGTTGTTGGGTCATATTGTTTCCAAGGAAGGCTTGTCAATTGACCCTGAGAGGATTGAGGCTATTCTAGGCTTATCTTTGCCTCAAAAAAATAAAGGACTACAAATCTTCTTGGGGAAAATAAGCTTTTTAAGAAGGTTTATTCTAAGATTTGTGACTATGGTAAAGCCTATCACGGCCATGCTTGAGAAGAACCAAGCTTTTACTTGGACAAAGGAAGGTAAGAGTAGTTTTGAGAAAATCAAGAAATCAATTGTATAATATCCTACTCTTTTGAACCCAAAATTTTCCACATATTTCATACTCTATACCTTTTTTAACCTTGATACAATCTTAGCTATGCTTATGCAAAAGAAGGATGAAGAGGTAGGAACAACCAATTGCATTCTTTAGCCAAGGATTGGAAGATTATGAGGTCAGGTACACATTTTTTTAGAAGCAAGCTCTTACAATGATAAGAGGATTGAATAAATTTAGACACATGGTCTCAAACAAAAAAATACATGTCATGGTTTCTCATCCTATCACCATGGAATTTCTTAGAAGCAAAGACCTCAATGAAAAGAGAGTTGGATGGATTACCAAGGTGATGGAGTATGATGTAAACATCAAGGTGAAAAATTTGGTGAGAGGTAAAGGGTTATGTGAGCATTTAGCTTTAGATGTTTAAGATCATCAACAAGAATTCTTGATCAACCAAGTTCAACCCCAACCAGCTAATCACATACAAGTTCAAATTTGGACACAAGACATAATTAGTTTTCTTCAAAATGGTGAGTGCCCCAATGGCTTGAACATGTATCAAAGAAGGTATTTTAGATTACAGACCATTTCACATTGTCTTGTAGATGGTGTTATTTTTTAAAAAGATGTGAATAGTGTGTTGTTGAGGTGTGTTAATAGTGATCAATTTAATATGTTGCTAGAAAAGTTTCATAATAGTGTAGATGGAGGTCATTTCTCTCCTAAGATGACAGCTACAAAGATATGAGGGCTAGTTACTATTGGCCTAGTATTTTTAAGGATTGTTACCATTAGGCTAAAAAGTGCCCTAAATGTAACTTATTTATAGGAAAATAGAAGCTTACATCCCTTCCATTAAATCCTATCCAATTAGACCAACCTTTCACGTAATGGGGTCTTGATTTCATTGGTATGATCAACCCTCCATTAAGTATTGGACACAAATGGATATTGACTACTACCGACTACTTCACAAGGTAGGTAGAGGTTGTTGCATTAAAGGAGGCAAGTGAAAATGTTATCTTGAAGTTCTATGAGCACATTATAACAAGGTTTGGAATTCCCCATGTTATCATTTCTGATAATGCACTTGATTTCATAAGTGCTAAAACTTTTGATTGGGAAAATAGGAATAGGGTTTACTTGAGTACCTCATCTAATTACTACCCTCAAGTTAATGGATTGGTTGAGTCTACTAACAATAATATCATAGATTATTAAGAGGACATTGGAGAACAATCAAAGAGCATGGCACAACAAGTTGAAGATAACCTTATGGGCTGACAAGATCACTCCTAAAAGATCAAATGGGAATTCTCCATTTGTGCTTGTTTATGGGAGAGAGGCTATGTTGTCCATATCTCAAGAACTTCCTACTCTGTAACTTGCACAACAGATGTAATTACTTGAAAATAATCCAATGGAGGTTAGATTGATAGAACTAATATAACTACAAGAAGCAAGAGACAATGCACATAAGACCATGGAGCACCACCAAGTACTCATGAATAAGTCTTTTGATAAAATATCAAGTGCAAGAGTGTTTAAGGAGGGTGACTTGGTCTTGAAATGGGATGATAATAGAGAAAAACCAAGAAGACATACAAATTTTGAATCTTTGTGGAGTGGTCCTTACATCATTAGTAGGTGCAAGTAAAACAACTCTTTCCAGCTAACTAAGATGAATAGAGAATAATTTAATATCCCTATGAATGGGATACATATATTTTTTATCTGTTAGTCCTTGTAATCCTATTGTAAATAATAGTTTAGGTGTGTTTCCTTTGGCTTGTTGTTGTGTTTGCTAAGTGCTTTGTAGAACAAGTGTGTTTCCTTTTTTTTTTTTTGGTGTGTGTCTCTACCTTATGCATGTGAATCAATATAGATTATGTTTTTGACCCAAGGTATATTCAAGTCATTTTTAGTGCCTATATGCACGACTCCATGCCAAATGTAAGGATTTAGGAAACTAGTCTTAGGCATAGTAGGCATGCCTCCCCTTGTAATCACCAAGAATGTTAGCCATTTTTCACTCCCAAGTTTTGCATCTTTCATTTTGGCTAGGTGCAACATTCAGATGTTGTCTATCAAAGGAAGCCTTTATTTGGTCCTTTGTACTTTTTTGAAGGGTCACTTTTAAGCTTCTTAAAGGATCATTTCTATTGTGAATTGTCTCTTATAATATTTTTGAATGAATTATTCAAGATTTTTGTTCGAAGTAATCTTTCTAAAGGGTTTTTTATTTCAAAGGATTAGTCCACTTAAAAGTTTTTAAAGGAACACTTTACACTTTTCTAAAGGGCAATTCCATTCCTTTGAAGGGAAATTTTGAGTTTTTGAAGGGTTTATTCTTTAGGTTTTTTCTTTCTTTCATATTTTTTGTTTCAGACAAAAAGTCTAAAAGAATTCTCCTTTGAAACTTTTCTAAAAGAATTTCCCTTTGTAACTCCATGGAGGAATTCTTTCAAACTTTTTGTTTCGGACAAAAAGTTCAAAATAATTCATCTTTATAAGTTTTCCAAAATAATTATTTCAAACTTTTTGTTCTAAACAATCATTTTGAAGGGTACATTACACATTACCAAAGGGTCTTTTTTCTTCAAAGTGTCTTTCAAAAAAATTCTGAAGAAACACTTTCAAAAACCCCGAAGGGCCTTTTCCTCAAATAAAGGTCCACTTTCATTCTTTCAAAGGGCATCTTATAAGGAAGGTTATAGTTCAAAGTTTCTAAATGTCTCTCTTTTAAGAAAGTGGTCACTTGTAAAAAGTTCAAAAGGATAATTCCATTCTTTTGAAGGGTACTTCATGTTTCTATAGGATCTTTTCACCTACAAAGTGCCCTACACAAAATTCCAAAGGGTCTTTTGTCTTTAAAAGTGTCCTTCAAAAAAGTGAAATTGGTCCACTTCCAAAGATTCAAAGGGACGCTTGGGAAATTTTTGAAGGGTATAGACACTCCTATAGAGTCTTTATTAGGATTGTCAAAGGGAATATTTGAGCAGTCTAAAGGGAGAATAAAGGAAGAGAGTATGTAGAAAGATGGGTCCAAAGAGAATAAAAGGGGAGTCCATGAAAAGATAGTTACATGAATGTCAAACTTTTACCTCAGCAAATAGCCATTGGCATTCAAAGTAATGAAGCCCTAAGAAACTTGATGGTCCTCAATCAAATGCTCAAGGATTCACACATAGATCTAAAGGTTCACATCCTTCATCCATAAAAATAATGAGAGAGCCCATATCACCATTGATCGATTATGATCCAAGTCGTTCCTTGAGGACCAATCAAAGAAGAAAGACAAATCTAAATAGAATGAAAGTGAAAAATCTAAAATAGGTGGATAACTACTTTGATTTCATGACTCAACCCAATAATATACTATTTATTTTAGCACAACCATTAGAGAATCATCATTGAGAGAGCAGGCTAAATGTGTAACCACTTGAGAGGACATGAATCAAACAAATGGTTAGAATGAGCATCCCTTGCAAAGATGGTTGCAGCTAAAGATGGAGACTTCTAACCAATTTATTCCCCTCTTTAACACCAAATGTATCCCCCTCTCACTTCCTCTCTACTATATATATGACCCTTTGGCTAGTGAAAAAAGACACATACACAGTGTATGGCGAAGCCCTGCTGGAAGGATATCACATTTTGCCTTTAGACATTAAGTACTAGTCTATTTTATTTCAAATTTTGAGCAATTGTCTGAGTGTGTAAGAGATGTATAGTCACATCAAGTGATGCTTTTCATCCTTTGTCCTTCATTCCTGAGTAAGATTTGTGGATCTAACTGGTCATATAGAGTGTGTCTACGTGTATTGAATTTTTGCATGTGAATTACTATTTTTAAATGTGAAAAGTTTTCCTTTCAATTAATTTTCCTTGTTTCCTTTTACACATCTCACCGTTTTTTTGAAATAATTGTGTTATAATCCTTATAAATTCGGAATGGTCTATGTGTTTTGTTGTATTCTGCACTAGAATATGATATTCATGTGGAAGATAATCTTGGTGTATCACCATTTTTAGAGTAGGTTTTCCTTTTCTAAAAATTTTAACTGTTTTCCATTCAATAAAATTCATTTAAACATAAGTGGTTTTGTAGAGACACATTCAAGGAGCTATCCCTTTTAAATCTAGAGGTTCATTTCCTCTATAGGTATACCCACATGCTTGAAAATGTCCCAATGTTGCCCAAATCTAGAAGAGGATTGAACACTCTCTTCTAGGGTGAAAGATTTGGAGACAAAACTAGCATTGCATGGTTCGTTTCATATCTCTTTCTCATGAAAATTTAACCTCTTTTCTTATATTGGTAAGTGTTCAAATGACCATTGGACTTCCCTTACCTTGCTCTTCTCTCAAAGGCTATAAATATTGATGCTTTTGGTTATTTTGAGTAGCCTTTATTGGTTTATGGTGAAACTATGGCCAATTTTGTACTTCAATGTCTCTTGAACCAATAAAACAATGAATTTTCCTACTTACATGTATAATTGAGTCTTGTTTCAATCTTGTTGGTCTTGTCTAGTAGAAGATGATCTTTTCTAGCATGTTTTCCTTGATTATCCACCAAGTGTGAAGAGAATTAATTGTTACATGTCTTTGTTAGTATTATATTTCAAATGTATAAGTGTCTTATAATTATTTCATGATTTTATTATCTAAAGGAATATTGTATTTCCCTCTTAAATATCAAAATACCTTCTTGAACCTAGCTTATGAAACACTGATGTAACAATCTATCTTATGTTGTGAGTTTTGTATAAGAGAATCTTTGTTTTGCTCTAAGTAGTATAAGTTTAGTCAATAGGATGAAATATAATATTGGTGCATCACCATTTTTATATTTTTTAGTTGTTTTCTTAACCCTTTTCATCCAAAGTTGATAGGGAATAAAGTACTTCAAAGAGTGCATCAAGGGAACTAGCCCTTATAGAGATTCATCTCATCAAATTTTTACCCATATCAAGAGAGATGTTTCCATTTTACCACTTTGATGATGAGAGCTAGGCATCTCCTCAAGGGGTTAAAATCTAAGTGATAATATATACCTTACAATAATAACATAATTTTTAATATTATGCTCAAGTACTAACCAATTTCTCCTATATACACCTTACATAGGCTATGGTTACTCCATTGGTCAACTCTACTAATAATAAGAAAACATATATAAATGTGATAAATAAGATAAAATAATTAAAATAGGATGAAGATTGGGACTATTGGAGACCACTCTGGATTAAACATCTCACTTAAAATTCAACATCTTTTTTTTGGTTATCTGCTTAAAATAAAATTTTGGCTACTAACAACCTAGTTAAGAATGGATTGATAATCCCAAATAGGTGTTTCCTTTGTAAATCTTATAAGGGATAGATTCAACACCTTTTTATAGCATGTTCATTTGTCTAAAAAAATCTAAATTTTAATGTGGCATTGGTTAAACCTAACTCTATGTTATATCTTATCACCCAATGGAATACACCTTGGAAAATACCTTCCATTTCTTTTTTGTGGTACCTTGATCTCCCACATTAATTTTAGGAAGTATGGAAATCTAGGAATGACTGTATCTTTGAAAACAAAAGGTGTAACTTCAAGTATTCTTTCCATAGATTATGTGTAGCAATAAAAAATAATTAGAAGGAATTCACCCCCAAAGATAATGATATTGGTTCAAAATAAGACCTCTTTATCTTCCTTAGATATAACATCAACCAAATGATCTAAACCCCTAAGGGGCTAGATGAAGTTGAATTTTAATGGGACCTCTAAGGGCATCCTAGGTAATGTAGGGAGTTGGATGGGTCATTAGGAATTATAAAGGGGTTATTGTGAATACTTATATGGGACTAATGGGGATCTAGAACAACCATATGGCAGAGGCTAAAATAACCCTTAAGTATTTTGCTTGTTTTTCAGTCTAAGATCAATAAGTTAATCATCAAAGGTGACTCCCTTGATATCCTAATGCACTCTTTTGCAAAGTAACTCCTTCTTGTACCATTAATAATGTGATTGATGATGTCAAAGGTTTCCTTAACCTCTTTAGTGATGTCACCATTGGTCATATCTTTAGAGAGGGAAACATGGTTGTGGATGGGTTTTCCAACCTAGGACTTAGGATTCTCTCACTTATTGTATGGCATGAGACCATCAACTTCTTCCTTATATGACCAATTTTATTCATAATGATTCAAATATCATTATTAAAGTTGTGTAATATTGTGCTACATGTGGGAATTTTCATTTTAAATGAGAAGGATTTATATCCCACTTTGCATAGTGATTGTTATTGACACTTAGATTTGTACCCTTGAGGAGATGCTCAGTTCTCCTCATCTAAGTGGAAAAATGGAATCATCTCTCTTGTTTGTAATAATTTCATTAAGATGAATCTGTATATTAGGGTATATCTCCCCTTCATGCACGTTTAAAGCTCTCTCTAATCTATCAATTATTTATGAAAAAGGAGAAAGAAGACAACAAAGAAAACAAGCGGTGATGCACCAATGTAATATGTCCTCTCAATTGACTAAAATCACTACTTAAAGACCAAAAAAGTTTTCTCACATAAAAATCAAAACTCCTTATGCATTGTCACATCAATATTTCACATTGTTAGGTTCAAGAAGGCATTAGACATTTAGGAGAGCAACAGATGATTCCAAAATGAATATAGTCATATACCACTTCTAAAATGTCTATATACCTAGAAAGAACACTAACATGGACCTGCAACAACACTCCTTTTGCACATTTGGTATACAATCAAGGATAACATGTTAGGAAAGATAATCTCTCTCTAAATAGAATAATAGGATTTAAGCCAATACTCAATAGTATATCATGTGAGTGGTGAAAATAACCTATATTATTTCTTCAAGAGTTTTCAAGTACAAATCTAGCCACAATTTTCCCAATAACCAGTGGAGGCTCTCTAAAAAAGTTGAAATAATGCATATATATAAATTTTTAGAAAGGAATCAAGGGAGTTTGAAGATCACTTAGACATGTGCCCACTTGAGAATAAAAATAGTTATGTTTCATTTTGTAAGATGCTATCCTTATGGTTACACCAACAAAATCAAGATATTCTAAACTATGTTTTGCTATAAATGGGTACATCTATTGGAAATTCATTTTGATGTTAGATGTTCTTTTCTAGCCTATTGAGATATGTAACAGTGTAACAACTTGAACCATTGACTTGCCTATTTTTGCTTATTGTGCATCAGATGCTTAGGATCCTACCGTTTGTCACTTCCATGTTTGTTTTCAAGTTTCCATCAAGACTTCCTTTTTAAATTCTAATGGCTAGTTTTCATAGTCTGAAATTCACATTTTATGGTCTGTCACTCCTTTATTCATTCAAACATTTTCCCGTAGTCACTTTTCCTAAAATAAATCATTTGGGATATTTGTTTTGGTTCTTTTCTTTTGGATTTTTTCTTGGTCCTTTGAAATGTTCCTTTAGAATTCTTGAAGTGGACCTTTGGCTTTCAAATGACTCTTTAGCAATTTGTAAATGACCCTCTGGTGCTTGGAAATGTCCCTTCAAAAGGTTGAAGATGATCCTTTAAAAAATTTATGTGTCTTTTCATCTTTTGGAATGACCCTTTTGAAAGATTGAATATGCCCTTTCTTTTGAATTACACTTCAAAAATACTGTGATGGACTTTTGAAAAATTTATTCCTTTGGATTTTTTGAGAAGGACTTTTGAAACTTTTGAAATGGTCCTTCAGAATTTTTGAAATAAAATTTTCTAAAGGAAAAGAATACCCTTCAAAAAAATTGAAAGTGTCCCTTAGCTTTGAAAAAAACCTTTTCAAAAGGAAAAATACCCTTTGTATTTTTGAAATGGTCCCTTCAAGAAATTTTAATTGCCCTTGTAGCCTAAAATGGTCCTTTAGAAAAGTTACATGGATAATTTTCCTAAAGGAATTAGACTTCATCTTCAGAAAAATATGTTTCAGATAAATTATCTAAAAGAATTTAGCACTTAAACAAAATAAACCTGGATACAAAAAACTTGAGGACAAAAAACATAAAGATAAAACCTCTAAAATAATGAACACTTAGCAAAGACCAAAACAAAGCGTCTAAAATAATTAGACTTGTAAGTTTGTTGTGGATTATATAGAACACTTTTTGCATAATAGACTTGACCAAAAATATATACTTAGGTGACTAAGTTTTTCAAATAAGGAGTGACCAATTTGGGCCTAAAAATCCAAAATTTTGTCAACAAATTAGTGACTCACAGGGGTAGTGTGCCTTCTATACTGACTAGACTAGTAGCCTTATCCAACTTAGAGCCAATGGATTCAATGGACTCTTGACAATGACTAACAAAGATTATTCCAAAATAAAACACAAGGAAACACACCACATAATAACAATAAGACCAAGAAAATACAACACAAAACAAGATAAGGACAAACTCAAACATGTGTAAAAGCATTTAGGGAACATAAGGAAATAAACAAAAACTATGTACAAAGGAAAAAGAGGACATAGGTAGCAATGCTTTAAATATATCCCATTGAATGGGATGTGCATCTCCTCTCCATCCAACTTTGAGAGTTGGAAAGCATTATGTTGTTTGCACTATGTAATCACATATGGGCCACTCCACAAAGCATCAAATTTTATGTCTCTTATAGGCTTGGCCCTATCTTCATCCCATTTTAGGATAATG
The DNA here is from genome assembly GCA_037957365.1 of Torreya grandis. NCBI lineage: Eukaryota > Viridiplantae > Streptophyta > Pinopsida > Cupressales > Taxaceae > Torreya > Torreya grandis. Next base: position 1,773,163 of record JARHVA010001712.1, read on the forward strand.
TCTCCTTCTTTAAAACTCCTTGGCATGGATTTCTTGTCAAAATACTTTTTTATTTTCTCTTAGTGAGTTGTTATGGTTTGCATAGCTTGATATCTTGTCTCCTCAAGCTCCATCAACTCACATAACCTAACTTCCATGCTCTCATTCTCCATTTATTATAGATGATAGGTGAGATATAGAGCTAGTAACTCAAGTGAGATAAGAAGCCTAATACACAATTTTGTATGGTGAGTTCTTAATTTCTCTCTTTGGGGTGATCCTATCAGCCCAAAGGGCCATCTTCAACTTGGTATTCCAAGTCCTTTGATTCTCCTCTATATTCCTCTTTATGATCCTAATTAAATTCTTGTTTGTGGACTTAGCTTATCCATTTCTCTAGGGATAGTAGTTGGAGGAGGTGTTGAGATAGATATCATGCTTCAAATCCCATTCACTTGTTCTTGCTCCTAGAAAGGTTAATGCATTATCTAAGATGATTGTTGCAAGAGATCCAATTCTAGTTACTATAATCTCATATAAGTCTATAACTAAATTCTCATTCACCTCTTTAAGAGGTATTACCTCTACCCATCTTGTAAAGTAATCAATGGTAGTAAACACCCATTTTTGGCTAGCACTAGGAGGATTGATTAGGCCTATGAAATCCAAACCCCATTGCATTAAGGGTTTCTCAACCTAAATTATATGAAGAGTCAAGGTAGCTATCTTTTATTTTCTATCAAAGAGATCACACTTTTGGCATTTCCTTACCCAAGCGTGAGTGTCTTTAAACAAGCTAAGCTAAAATTATCCAATGCTCATTATTTTGGTAGATGTGGTTCTAGGAGCAAAGTGACCACCAGCTAGTCCATCATGGAACTCATGCAACACTTTGTCAATTTGGTCCAAATCAATACATCTCAACAACACACTTTAGAGGTCCTTTCTAAATATCACTCCATTAGTAGGTACATAAGGAATGGATTACAACCTAAAGTATCTTCTTTTGACCCTATCAAGACCTTGTGGACACTCACCTTTTTGAAGGAAATGGATCATGTCTTATGTATAACTCCTTATGTTTGAAGGTATAAATACTCTAAGATCATCATGGAGTGCCAAAATAGCTTCTTTTTGCTCTTTAAAGTATGAAGAAAGATGCTGACATAGTCTTTTTCCTTTCATTAACTTGGTTGTTTTGATCTCCACATTATATTCCATCACTTTGGTGATCCAAACTACCCTTTTATCATTTAAATATTTGCTCAACAGAAATTATTTCACACTAGGATGAGGCACAAAAATGTGAATCTTGTTATTAGACAACATATGCCTAAATTTCTTTAAACTCCTTATGACTTAATGCACTTGTTTCTCAATATATGTGTACCTTATCTCATAGCCTTCTAAACCTTGATTTAAAAAGGTAATAGGTTATTAAAAAATTTCATTATTATCTTAAGTAAGCATGGCACATATTACCTCTTCATTCCCAAAATTGTATAGGTATAAATCCTTGGATAAGTTAGTACTTGTAAGGGTATGAGATTGGGTAATGGCTTGATTGATCCCTTCAAAACTTTCTTTCCTCCTTCCTGTCCAAGTAAATATCTCATCTTTTCTTAACATGGAGGTTAAAGTCTTAACCAGGTTATAAAAATTAGGAATGAATCTCCTTATGAAATTTATCTTTCTAAAGAAACTTTTTAAACCTTTCTTATGCTTAGGCAAAGATAATGACAAGATGGCACTTACCTTTTTAGGATAGATAGATAGACCTTTCTTAGAAACAATGTGGCCTAAGATTTTACCTTCATGTATAGAAAAAAACACACTTATTTGGGTTTACAGAGATCCCAAACTCTCTACACCTCTCAAAAATTTGTCTTGGGTGATTCATATTATCTTTTACTTCCTTGGAGAAAATTGCCATGTCATCAAGATATACCAATACAATGTCATTGAATAATCCTTGAAAATCCATATCTATTGCACATTGAAAAGTAGCTCTAGAATTTTACAATCCAATAGGCATATGTGCCCCATTTTTTGGTAAAGTTTGTTTTTTATTGGTCACTTTCTTTCACTAAAATCTGATTGTACCTAGAATAACCATCTAGGAGGGAAAACCTCTCACTACCTACCACCACTTGTAGAATTTGCTCCATCTAACCATCTTTGAATATATCAACCCTTTAATATTTATCTTTCTTGGTTGACATTCTTACCTTCTCCTTCTTTATTTGGTCATATTCATTGAATATGCTTTCAATATTCTCTAGGCCTTTAAGAAGATTATTAGACTTTAGTTGGACAATCTGCCCTCCATATTATTATTCAAGCTTGGACTAATTTTTTGTACAGAACTTAGCCTCTTATTCTAAGGAGAGGGATATAATTTCATCACTCTCAAATACCTTCCAATTTGTGACATTATCTAGTATATAAGGTCTCACAATCACCTTTAGATGAGGTTGATTCTTGTCCTCTCTAATGTCTTTTGGAACATAAAACTGAGCACCAATAGATGTCAATCTATCAACATGATTATTATTTTCCATTGAGATATAAGTGATGTTGAATTCCATGAATTCTTCTACAAGGTCCAAATATCTATGTTTGTAGTACTTGAACAAGGCGTTCTTGGTTAAATTTGGCCCTCTAACTTGATTGACAACAAGCTTGCTATCACCGAACACTTGAAATTCTTTGACACCTCTTTTTCTTGCCCACTTGAGGCCATAAATGAGGGACTCATATTATTATACATTACAAGTACAAGAGAACTAAAATCTAAAAGTTGAAAAATACCTTTCCTTTAGAGGTGAAACCAACATTGCTCCACCTCCATCCCCAATCTTGCTTCTAGACCCATCAATGAAAATTTACCATAAGTCATTCACTTCTTCATTTGAATTCATCAAATTGGTCATGAAAGAGTCCTTCTCATGCATATAATAGACCCCAAGACCAAATTCCTCAATAAAATTGTAAGGATCATGCTCATAGTTGTTATCTCCTCACTCATTTAGGAACAAATCAAAAACTCCTTCAAGGCAAGATGATGGGGATTGATCAATGTGAAACTCCTCTTCATCAAAGATAGCATAGTTAAAATTTTCTACCTTAGGTTAATATGGTTCCAAGTGATATGTATTAATAGGTTATGATTCAATCTTCACCTTAGTGTCATATTTTGTTCTAAACACCATGTAAGACCAATTAGCTACCAATTATCCACCTATCTTGGATGTAAAGTCCCTTGACAATCAAAAAGTAAAATAGGGAGGTAAATATAATACTAACACATCCTAAGGAATTTAAAAAGTAAGACAATAATGAAGGATCATATTCAAACCTTTCACTATCTCCAAAGTCTTGGCTGGTGATCCATCCAATTGCAAAACTCCTTTAGTCATTGGCTCATACTTGAGCCCTAGCTTATCTATTATACATTTGGGCATAACTGATGTGCTCACTCCACTATTTATGATGAAATTATAAACCAATAAATCACAAATAATTATAGATAGGTAAAAAGGAGGAATATTCTCATCTTTCTTCACTTGACCATCTATATATTGAGTTCCATTGACCAAAAACACATTATCATTTCGAGATAGGCTAGCTTGTTATCCCAAACCATGCAATTCATTTTGGAGTGTATATTTATACCCTAGTAATGCTATAGAATACCATTAATATATTTTCATATGAATCTTCTTCATCTGGTCCACAACATTAATGGAAGGATTACCTACCTTGGGATTTTATTTTTGAACATTTGTACCTTATGATGTAGGTTGTGGAGGTAGAGTTGTAGCAGCTGGCCTAAATCTTAGAATCCTCTAATTTTATTATTTTTAAGGAGTTAAATTATAACCACCTCCCATATAAGCTAATTTAGGAGTCAAAATAGGTCCTTGATTGGGTCCTTGAATGTCCTTAATAGCCCTCCTTTTAGACCTAGTATTGGAGGCAACACTAGTATTATGATTGTTTGTATTCTCTACATAATTAATGGCATAAAAATCACCCTCCAAATGATTCGTGAGAGTGGAATAAAATTTATCCTATCTACTCTCCATACTTTAATTATTTTTTCATCTCAAAATTTGAAAATTGAGATGTTTGATCACCTTATGTAGTCATGCCTTGATTTTGCATCTCATTAGCATAAGCAACTTGTTCCATGTTTAAAACATGGATAATTAGGTTGTTCTTAGACAAAATTATTTTTAGTGGGAACAAGGGATTTGGAAGATGAAGTAAAATTATGATTATATCTTTGATAAGGTTTGATATGGGTGATTTGTCCTTGTCCTTATGCATTACCTTGAAAAGGAGGTCTGTTTGTTTGACCAAACTGATTAGAGGATTGATATGGCATGTACCCTTGGGCTTGTTGCCTTTTTAGAGAAACTAATTCATTTGTAACACTTTGAATTAGGATTTTAATGTCATGGATTTCATTTTTAGGGGTAATGTCATATTTTTATTGACCAGGCAAAGGAGCTAAAGTGGGTAATGCACTTTGACTAAGAGAATGCAAATCAGGGAATAGTGGCATTAGAGGTCTAGGAGCTATCTTTATTGCTTAGACAAGATAATTCTTAGAATTTATGGATATTTCATAAGTATTAATAAATGTGTTTCCACCTATATATTGAATCATCATGACAATGCCACTATTAAATTCTTCCAAGTAGTACAAAAATGCATAATTTGTGGTTGGCCTCACAAGAATTGGAATTATGTCCCAAGTTTTTTGGAACCTAGTATTAAAATCCTACATGAATTCATGTGGTGCCCTCTTTATTTTTGTTAATTACTCAGATAGAGATAAGCGATCACTCATTTCTACAAAACTATTAGTCAATAGGGTCCCCAACTCATCCCATGAGCTAATAAAATTTACAGGTAGGGTCCCATACCAATCCAAAACTTTTCCTTTGAAATACAAGGCCAACAACCTAATAGCTAAATTTTATTAAGTGATATTATGGATATTGTAAAAGTTTTCTATATTATAAATATGCTTAATGGAAATAATAGGACCATCCCCACTAAAATATGGGACACTTTTGAGGGTAGCTCTTGGAAGTTGATCATATCGGGCAAGATAGAAGGGAGATGCACTGATAAAAGGCATAAAAGGTTGTCTTATAGCCATTTTTGAATGATTATTATGGATGTTAGGAATGTAATTCAATATGAACTTGGAAGCTTTGAATACAAAACCTTTTTTGTAAGGATGAGTGTTTACAAACTTGAACTTTTTGGTGGAATATGGAGGTAATTCCATAAAATCGAAGGGTACACTTTAGTAGCAGACCTAGTGGTCACCTTTGACATGGAAAGAAGGATTGATCATTAGCTAGAGATGTAAATTATTCAATGCAGTCACTAGGTACTAAATGGAGATGCTTTTTGATCTACAACCATGTTAAGACCAACACCAATCTTGAGAAATCTTCTAGGACTTAAAGGTCCCATCAGGTGTGATAAAAACTATAGATGCTTAGATTTGCACCTTTGAGGAGATGCTAAGTTCTCCTCATCCAAGAAGCAAAATAAAATCATCTCTCTTACTGTGGGTAATAATTTCATTGAGATGAATCTCTAGATTAGGGGCTAGCTCCCCTTGATGTGCCTTTAAAGCTCTCTCTAATCTATCAATTATTTATGAAAAAAGAGAAAGAAAACAACTAAGAAAATAAGTGATGATGTACCAATGTAATATGTCCTCTCAATTAACTAAAATCACTACTTAAATACAAACAAAGTTTTCTCACATAAAAATCACAACACCTTGTGTATCATCACATCAGTATTTCACATTTTTAGGTTCAAGAAGGAATTAGACATTCAAGAGAGCAATGGATGATTCCAAAAGGAATATAGTCATATACCACTTATAAAATGTCTATAAACTTAGAAATAACACTAACATAGACCTACAACAACACTCTTTTTGCACATTTGGTAGGCAATCAAGGATAACATGTTAGGAAAGATAATCTCTCTCTAAATAGAACAACATGATTTAAACCAATACTCAATAATACAGCATGTGAGTGGAAAAAATAACTTGTATTATTTATTCAAGAGTTTTTAAGTACAAATTTGGCCAGAGTTTTCCCAATAACCAGTGGAGGCTTTCTAAAAACTTTCAAGAATACACACACACACACACACACACACACACACACACACACAGAAAGGAATCATGTAAGGGAGTTCAAATATCACTTAGACATGTGTCCACTTGAGAATAGAAATAGTTATGTTGTATTATATAAGATGTTCTCCTTACAATTACACCAGTGGAATCAAGATATTCTAAACTATGTTTTGATAGAAATGGGTCCATCTATTAGAAATTCATTTTGATGCTAGCTAATCTTTATTGTCTCATCAAGCTATGTAATAGTGCAACAACTTGAACCATCAACCTACCTATTTTCACTTTTTATGCATTAGATGCTCAAGATCCTACCATTTGTCACTCCCATGTTTGTTTTCAAGTTTCCACTGAGCCTTCCTTTTTAAACTCCAATGGCTATTTTTCATAATTTTAAATTAATGTTTTGTGGGTTGTCACTCCTTTATTCATTCAGACATTTTCCCACAGTCACTTTTCTTAAAGGAATTCATTTGGAATATTTATTTTGGTTCTTTTCCTTTAGATTTTTGCTTGGTCCTTTGAAAATTTCCTTCAGACTTCTTGAAGTGGACCTTTGGCTTTGGAATGACCCTTCAACAATTTGTAAATGACCCTCTAGCACTTCAAAATTTCCTTTCAAAAGGTTGAAGATAATCCTTTGAAAATGTTGATAGTGTCTTTTTGGCTTTTGGAATGACCCTTTCACAATATTTAAGATGCCTTTTTCTTTTGAATTGCCCTTCAAAAAAATTGTTATGGACCTTTATAAAATTTGTTTCAAACAAAATGTCTAAAATAATTCCTTACTTTATATTTTTTTTAAAGGACTTTCAGAACATCTGAAATGGTCCTTTAGTATTTTTGAAATCAACTTTTCTGAAGGAAAAAAATACCCTTTAGGAAAATTGAAAGTATCCCTCTACTTTGGAAAAGACCTTCTGAAAGGAAAAATACCCGTTGGATTTTTGAAATGGTCCCTTCAAGAAAGTTGAAACACCCTTTTACCCTAAAATGGTCCTTCAAAAAATTTACAAATTTCCTTCAAAAAATTTGCATGGATAATTTTCCTGAATAAATTAGACTTCTTTCTTCATAAAAATGTGTTTCAGACAAATTATTTGAAATAATTTAGCACTTAAGTAGAAAAAACCCAAAGACAAAACCTCTGAAAGAATGAACACTTATAAAATAAAAAAATAAACCTTTAAAAATAATTAGACTTGTAAATTTGTCATGGATTATATAGAACACTTTCTGCATACTAGACTTGACCAAAAATATAGACTTAGGTAGCTAAGTTTTTTAGATAGGGAGTGACCAATTTTGGCTTGAAGAGCCAAAATTTGGTCAATAATTACATAATCCAAGGGAAGGAATTTCAATTATATATTATTTAAATGAATCATGCCATCATTTATAGCATCATCAACCTCAAATCTCAAACATTCTCTATGAGGAATTTGAAACTCTATAATCCACTCCATCTAAAGGAAAAAGAAGCAACCATAGGTGGGGATAAAGATAGGTTGGATCCCATTTCATTTTTTGAAGATCAAAGTAACCTTATATTATGGTAGATATTATATAACATAGGTATCTTTAAAATCATGTAGCGAATAGTAGGGAATGATGATAAGGTGTCCAAGGACTTTGCCCCTAGATGGAATCAATAGATGATCCATATGTGAGGGTTAAAGATTGATATAAAAGAAGGATTGATTGGGTAAGTGATGGGCATGAGATGTGAAGGTAAAAATCCTTAAATATTAAATGAATGAAATAATATCTATTGAAAACATTCTTAAAAATGGATGATGTCATAAAAAAAAAGAAAAAAGGGCATCCAAGGTTGAACCTACTAATGTGCTGGCTTGCCATGTGTCTTCAGATAATGAAGCATGTTATTTTAGAAGATAAGTTCACTCTTATATTTTCTCATCATTTCCTAAATTTAATCACTTTAGGGGACACAAAATTATCCTCCCTTATCTCTTGAAATCACATTTTTGGCCTTCTAAGCAAACCCCACAAATGACTTTATGCACCAAGGCTTAATATTCCTCCTTATTAAGGGTAAATTTTTGAATGGGAATGAGGTATAGTTGATTCATATTGACATGTATTGAATCCTAAAACCTCCAAAAATCCTAGGATTAACTCCCCTTAAATTAATATTCATATTTTGTATACCCAAACTAGGACCAATAAAGGAAAACATAAGAACAAAATCCCCTCAAACACTGAGGGGAAGAAATCCAAATCTGACTTTATAACCCATCCCAAGAAGGTGGATAAATGAAATAATGAGTAAAATAGTGACTTAAAGGACCTCTCCATGGACTTTAGGAACAACTTGAAATAATTTAAATATAAATTATAAGACAAAGGTCATTTAATGGTTATGTTGATGGAGGAATGGAACATAATGAAGGCTAGTACTAATAAGTTCATAATTGACTTGGATAAACTTGGAATTGAGAAAGGGGGGAAACTAGTTGAAGGAGTGAAATCCATGACCCCCATGAATAAAAATAAAGTGGGGGACAATAACTTTGGTTCTACCAAATCTCCCCCAATGACAACATTAATACTAAGAGGATTAAAGTTTCTAAGAATGCCAAAAAAGATAATAAATCTATTAGGGTAAAGGATGCCATGACTCTGATGAATAAAGGATAGAAGGATTCAGCAAAAAGTTTGAGTAAGTACACTAGGTGAATAATCATGAAGGACAATTTGATGGATAATAAAGGTAAAGTTGAATAAGTTACACTCATGGAATATGTTGACTTTGAGGAGTCTTCTAGTTAATCTTTTATTGTTCTTCACAATTTATTTTTTGTCTTGTGCCTTATTCTATGTTAGCGAAAGGATAGTGTATGTTTGGCTATTGACTCTCCTTATTAGATATCCTAGGGTTCTTGTTTTGTTTTAACTATTTAGTTACTATTTTTTTCACTAAGCTTGGTGGTTGTAAGAGCCCTATAAAACCTAAATTTTTACCATATCAAATAAAAAGATACTAGAGACATTATAGGTTAAGGAAGTAACATTCCCCTCCCCTTCAAACTAATTTTTCCCTAAATATTGAATAACTTTAGAATATAACGTAGTAATTTTTCATCTTCCCTTATTACGTCCTCACTCATGAAATCATTTCATTTGATTAAATATTCTTTAATCACCCTTGTTCATAATCATTTATTGTGTGTCTAAAGGATATCCTCATGTTCAAAAATGGCTCTACCTTCCTCACCAAGATTTTATAACTCAACCTAGGTTAATACTTATTATCTAATAACTTATTTAAGCACTAGACATTAAATATTGTATTTTTACATGTTGACTGAGGTAGCTTTAGCTTAAATGAAACATTGTCAATTTTATGCAAGATCTAATAAGGGTTGTAATATTATGGAGAAAGTTGTTTATACTTTTTTGTTTCTTTAAGGAAATTTTATTATACATCTTAAGGCACACAAATACCAAATTTCCCACCCTACTTTCCTATTTCTATGGTCTTGATCTACTTGCTACTTTATTTGGTTCTATACCATTGCCAAATTATCTCTTAGACTAGTTAGTACCTTCTATTGGTGTTGAAGGTGCTCCTCAATATATCAAATCCTTGGTTAAACCCTCAAGGCTGAGATGATGGATGGGGTTTCATACCCATATAGTTCCACAAATGGAAACATCTTTGAATATGTATGGAAATAAGTGTTATACCACCATTCTACTAGTGAAAACCAATGAATCCATATTTCATTTTTATCTAACATAAACAATGGATATAACCCTCTAATAATTTATTGACTACCTATTTTTTCCCATAAAATTAAGGATTATATGATGAAATATGAACCAAATTAGTACCCAAACATGAAAATAAATTACTTTAAAAATTACTAGTAAAAATAGGACCATGATAATTTAATATTATCTTTGGGATACCATGTATATTTTTAGTTGTATCTTGAAAAGCACATACTAATTTACTAGACACAAATGGATAAGACAAGATAAAAAATGAGTTTATTTTGTGAGCTCATCTATAATTATCATGATAACATTTTTACCTTCTGACCTAAGAAAACATGTTATGAAATCCATGGAAACCTCCTCCCACCTTTGGATAGGTATATATAAGGGTTTTAAAATACCTTGGGTTTTAATGGTCTCACCCTCATTTTACTAACAGAACATTCATTCTACCATAAATTTCTAGATATCAACCTTGAGTCCTTCCCAAATTAAATAATCCTTGATTATATGATAGGTTTTCAAAGATATATAATGCACCACTACTATATATTCATGAAGCTCTATAAGTATATTATGCTTGAGGGAAGAATTCTTACATAGGTAAAATCTATATTTATACCATAATGCATTAACTTTTCCCTCAAATTCATCTAAGACACTAGAAAACTACTAGAGTTTTTAGATTAGAACCTATGTATACTATTATTTCCAATTTTTATCTTTACTCATTGACCCAATCTTATTACCATATGTACTTTACATATAATAATGCCTTTGTGGATTCATCCCTCCTAGATATTTCATTTGTGACTAAATTATCCTTCCATTTTTTTATATAAGATTTAAAATTCATACCCCATCATTTTGGTCACCCATTTTTTTCATAATTTATATTCAAATCTCTATCTTATAAGTATCTTATACTATCATGACCAATTTTCACCTTAAGGTGTTCACCTATAAGATAAGATCTCCATTTTTTGACTACATGAAGAATAATCAACATCTCCTTCTCATAAATAAGGTTTATCAAATTCTTACCTTTGAGATAACAAATTCAAAATAAAATGGGTCACCTTTCCTCCATGATTATAAATACCCTCACTCCATATCTATATACATCACATTTAATAATGAAGGTCTTTGAAAAACATGGTGTACCCATAACTCACATGAAGTACATGGCCTTCTTCAATTTCTTAAATTCCTTGGTGGTAAATTTGTTCCAATGGAATGATTACTTCAATAAGGATATGATTTTTGTTTCTAGATTTTATAATTTTCAAAAACCAACTATAGTAACCTATCATCCCTAAAAATATCATGAGTTATTGAAGGTTTTTTTTAGCTTTCCATTCGATCATGGCCTTGATCTTGTGAGGGTCTAATTTGATTCCTTCATGGAACACAATAAAACCTAATTACTCTACATCATCTACTATAAAATCACACTTTGAAGCATTGTAATAAAGATAATGCCATTTATAATTATCAAAACATTGTTCACATGTTACAAGTGTTCTTCCAATGTCTTAATGTATATTAGTATTTCATCAAAAAATACCAAGACAAATTTCTACAAAAAGGTCTAAATAAAATGTTAATCAAACTCTTAAATTTAGATGATGCATTTATGAGAACAAATTGAACTACATAATATTCAAATATGATCTAAATTTATCTTGTGTGTATCCTCATATATGATCTAAATTTGATGATAACCTCAAATAAAATAGAGTTATGTAAAGTAGATAACACCATAGAATTCATCTATAAAATCATAATTTATAGAATAGGTAAATTATCTTTAATAGTGTACTCGTTCAATTATCTATAATTTGGGAACCACCTCAAGGTATCATCTTTTTAACAAACCATTACCATAAGAGATGAATATTCAGTCTAGCTATCCCTAATAATATCAGACTCTAAAATCTCATTCTTTTAGACATATTGGTACCTTTATGATTTGATGTTTTATGGTTGACTCCTAATACCAATTTAATGGCATGATCATGTTCCCTTTATAGTATTAATCATTTTTGGAATTGATTCTAAAATAATAAATTTGTTATCAATAATATTTTGTTGATCAAGTTGTGTAGACATCCTTTTTTATTGTACTTATAAAGAAAAATATTATGCTAGAAACCCATCTACCTCTTTTTTGACAATATTTTTCATATGATGAGAATTAATCAGATGTGGATAATTTCTACACAATAATCTTATTTCAAATATCCTTCATTTCAAATTAAAATGTATAAATAATTCCTAGAAATTCATCTTTATCGTGACCAAGATTATGAGCCATTAGACTCCCAAAATCATGTCATCCCAACCCAAGGGAATAGAAAACATAGATCTATCCTATAATAAACTATGGTATATAAATTCCTTGAAAAATTTATTGTGCCTCTATCTACAATAATGACCTAAAATTTTAGAGCTAGATAAATGAAATAATTCAAATATACCAATAATTTATTGTTGATGAAGTTATGTGTACTCCATGAGTGAATTAATATTGTTACCTTATATTTCTTAAGCAAACCCAAAAAATTTAGGGTTTATGGAGTGATAATACCTTGTGTTTATGAAAATTACTCATCAAGATCCTCCTTACCTTCACCTGATGATTCATCATCCTCTTTATCATCATTAACTTTTTTAATGTATAAAAATATATTATCAACATATTTATTTACTTTACTATATTTTGTCAAACTAGAAACATAACCATATTACTCATTTCTCTTCAATTTATTGAGGATTCAATATAGTAGTATAATGGATGAATCATTTTATAGTGATGCACTCTCTACCTATAGTGAAAGCCTATCATTTGACCAAATATATTTCCTCTACCTTGTGTGTGAAGACCATAAAATATGATATTGAACTTCGATTATACATGAGAAAATCAATTTGGATACTATCCTTTATCCCACTTAATAACATGTCAATCATGTTATGTTTTTTTGATGTCATCCATTTTCAAAGATAAATCTAAAATTTTGAAATATAATCCTTGGTAGTCCCCAATTATCTCAATATTTTTAACTAGTTAAAATAGTTTTTTGTGATGCTATTTTTGTTGTGCATCTAAAAATCATCAGTAAAAACTAACTTGGTAAAAAAGAGGCCCTTATTGTTATTTTGAGTACATAATCATCTATAACAAATGAATAAATCTAGTTACATAAATATAGATTCTATGACCACCTTTTATGCACCTAGATTTTGATGTAAATTAAATAATTTTTCCATTTGATTGATCTAGGTGATCAAATCATTTCCATAAAATGTGTACATTTAAACTATTGGTACCATATTCCTCAAAATAATTTTTGAGTCTCAATTATTCTAGTTCAAAGAACCTGAGTGGCCTCAAGGAGAATTATTGGGCAGTGACATTGTTATAAATTTAACTATTATATTTTATAATGTCCCACTCATAGTGATTAACCATGCCTTAATTACATATATGTCTCATTTTACCACATTTATATCTTGTTTTTCACAAATATGTGGATTTGGGTAACCAACCCACAAACCCCTAACTCAAATGTTTCAAAATCCATGTATTCCTTCAAATGTGTTTTCCCTAAAGTGGCATGCCATTTTTTCTAGTCTTGAGTATTTGGATTAACAATGTATGAACAATCAAGTTTATGGTTTGGTAATTTTGGGTTGAGGGTTTTAGGACTTAAAAAGAGTATACCATTATCTTACACTAATGTGATCATATTTATTAGGTAAATCTAATGACTATTAACTTCTAATTTTCACAATGGTGTGAAAAAAACTTCAAGATATTTTTTCTAAAAAACTTCAATAAATACTTTGATGACAAAAAAAAATTATTCCTAGATTAAAAGTTATGATTTTTTATCCTTTAACTCATATATGTTGGATCTAAGAATCAAAACCTATACTATATAACATTTCCCAAATTGAATCTCTAATACTAATTATAATTAAATTGCTTAGATAGATCAAGGTAATTCATACAAATGAATATAAATGTAAAAATCATGTGATCATATAAACAAAAATATAGTACAAGAATGAGAGTGAAATAAATAGATCCACAATAATAGTTGACTGTAGATAAGAATAATTGATAATTAATATTGAACCACTTTGAGGAGCCCTATCCAAAACCATGTAATAATAATAATATAATTCATAATATAATGCTCAAGTACCAACCACTACCTCCTATATATACCTTATCTAGGCCATGGTTACTCCATATGCTAACTCTACTAATAATATTTTAATATAGAGAAATGTGACAAGAGAAGATAAAAGGTGATGTAGGCCACAAATTCTCTATCTATATCCATAAAAAAATTATAATTTAAAGGTGTATCGAGATGACACATAATTATTAATTTAGGATGAATCTGCATTATGGAATTTCATCCCTAAATCTTCTATTTAATAGTCTTAAAATAGAGCATAGATTTTTTACATATTCCTAAAAACAAGACTCAAGCTCTAGATAAAATATATTTTCTTCAAGCACATCCACCTTTGAAAATTAAAACCATATGTATTTTGAATGAATAATTTATTTTAAGATACATTGATTCTTCAAGATGAGGAAACACCTAATTTTCATAACCATTATGTGTTGTATCCAAAAACTCCTCCAAGTATTATTCTTCAATCAAATCTTTATTTATCTATGAACAACCCATTATATTAAAAAAATGAACCATTACTTATTTCTAATTTTTATCTTCTCTTCATTATAATGGAAAAAAAATGATCTACCACCATTTTCCCATCTTCACTTAAAGATTGTTTAAAATTTATTCAAATTGAATGAATCCTCTATTTCTTATATTCATCAAGGTTGAAGAGATAGCCCTATTTTTAGGGGTTAGGGATAATATATTATATCAATTAGGATATTTAAATTTTATCATCCCTTTTGGATGGCTAATTAAAGTTTTGAAATCTAAAAAACTCATTTGAAACTTTTGTGAGGAAGCTTTTAATATCAGTTATGGAATAATCTTGGCATGACTAAAATGGGATTAGGATTTGTATGTTATAGCTTTGGGAAAAGTAGGTAATATCACACAAATAAATTAGAAGGGAGGTAATAATAATTGTAACTATAACACCATCCTATATAAGTTTTTTTTAGTAGTATCACCAACTTTATATGCCTCTATAAATGTTATCCTACCTAGAATTGTATCATCAATGAAATATCAAAATCAAAAGATTATAAATCATATAATCCATAATTAAAAGAGGGTAGAGATATAAAATCATCCTCTCCCATGTCTTATTGAGTTTTAAATTAAAATTTATTATAATCTCCATAGGGCCTCTCTTTAATATATCCATATATTTTATAAGGATATATTATCTAGTCTCTCCTTAAAATTGATTGTGTCAGTATTCTTAATTCATCTCAAGTGTGTATAAATTTAACATGTAAAACTCTATATCAATATTAATCTTTTCATTTGAATTAAGTATCTAAGATCCTAATAGAAACATCATCATAAACAATGTGGTGAACTAATCATAAATTAGAAACATATTTAATGTGAAGGAGTATTTCAAAAACTTGAGACTTGTAAAGTATTTTGGAACTATATATCTCCCAATTCACTTTATTTCAAATTAATTGACTCATTAATTGCTTATCCAATATCTAAGATTATTTTAAATAAATATGACACATTAATTTCAATTTTATGCTAATTTTTATTTTATTTTTTATCATTATAAATTCTTAATTCTCATAGGATTCCCATTCATTTCAAATAAAATTATTCCTTTTTTGGGACATATATAAATCACAATTTTTTTAAATATTACTTTTGATCAATGGGGGTGACAAAGTTATCTCCATATAAGTCAAGTAGTGTTTTAAGTGATAATTTGGGAATGGGATTTAGTTCCTATAGCTGAAGTGGAATCCTATAATTCAATGAAATGAAAGTAAAAAGTATGTATTGTACCATTATACACATATTTCATTAAAAAAATAAAATAATTTTTTGATAAAAGAAGTTTTCTTTAAAACATACCTGATTTTTATTTTAAACATGGGGGAACATTTTATCCTATTTGAATATTAGTCCTTCTGACAAACAGAGTCTTTAGTTGATTAAATTGGCTTCAAAAATAAAATTGATGTGAAATTTTCACCAAAATATTATATTAATGTATAATTAAAGTGTATTTATTTGAAAATCAACCAAATCGTCATCCTCCTTGGTGTGAAATGAACCATTGATGTATTAAAATGTTTGATTGATTATGTCCATATTTAAAACACAACATGGGATGTTTTTCTAGTGTGAAACTCTTTCAAGACAAACTATAGAGATATTTAGCTATGTTTCCAATCTTAGTGCTCATCTACCTAAACTAACTGCTTGAAATGAATTTTGTAGCGTAAAAGTGAAGATAAAAATATGCATAAAATAAAGTGATGTATTAATAAGGAAATGGGTGGAATACTTATCTATATAAATATAAATCTATTGTCATGTAAGGAGAGTGAGCATGATATAAATAAACTAAAAGTAAGAGGTACAAAGTAAATCAAATATGGGCATAGAGTTATAATAACAATAAGAAAGAAATAGATTAAACAAGATTGACCTATATTGGATTTTATCAATTCTAAAATTATAATCAAACACACTCCATTTCATCAAAATGATCAAATTAATCTTACATAAAAATAACAAAAAACTTAGATATTAAAAAAATAGAGACTTGGATTTGTTTTAGGAATCAAAAACTTTCTCAAATGATCAAATTACATATATAAAATAAGAAAGGAATAATAATTAAATTTTTAGATTCCCATGTACAAATTAAAGGATAGCTTAATGAAAAACAATTCAATTTGTCCCCTTCTCTATTTCATTTTTGTCTTGTGAAAACACTCTTTTCACATATTTATTCTACCCACGTTGTTTTGCTTCTATTGTTCCACCATGTCTTCAATCACTTTGAGCACACTTATATATATAAAGAGAGGGAAAGATATAGATTTTGGACTCCCATTTAATCCATAGTTAATTTTAGTTAAAAAAAATTATTTCTATGTTCCATTTGAAATAAAAATAATAATTTTAAATCACTTATGTTGCATTTCCTTTCCATTTATTTTAAGATAGATTATTATTTTTAATATATGATATTATTTTTATTTAAATGAATGGGTGAAACCATAATTCAAATTAAAATTTTAAACCTTAGAAGATATTAAATATTAATTCACCTAAAATATTTTTTGTTAGAAGATAGAAGATGATAAATAATGGAACCTGGTGCATATGTTTATTAACATAAATTATGTTAAAAATGAGTAAATAAAATAAAATCTTGGGATAAATAATAAAAAATAATAACTAAACCAAGTGGAAAATGAAAATTATAGAAAATACATCAAATCAAATGAATTTTCCATCTAAGAAAATATAACTAAAAGCAATGTGAATAAAATGAAAATAAAATTACAAGAAAATAAGATGTCTGAGATTGTATTTAACAACTATAGTGATAAATTATGGTTTAAAGTAGGATGTACTGGCATGAGATCCTTAGGGGTGTCAGGAGGTCTAATAATACTTTATAACACCTAGTGCCTTGATGGAGAATTTATAACCAATAAATATAACCCTCTATTAGTTTTATTACAAGAAACTAAGATGTTTGAGACTATCCTTAAAAACTATAATGATAAATTATTATTTAAACTAGGACATACCAACATGAGCTCCTTAGTGGAATCAAAAGGCCTAATAGTAATCTAGAACACCCAATGCCTTGAAGCAAAAATTATAACCAATATCAATAACCACATAGTAATCCTATTCAAAGACAAAACTAATAGGGAAGAATGGAAACTCTCCAACATAAACACTCCTAAAACTAGAGCTAGGGGGAAGAAACTATGGGAAGAATTGGTGATTTTCAAGAAACTCTGTAGAGAATGGGCATGGATTATGGTAAGAGAATTTAACTCACCTTTAAATCTATTATAAAATAAAGTTAGAATTTGAGACTTCATAGAAACTATGTTTGACTTATACAACTTCATTGCAAGTTTTAGATTGGTGGATGTTAACCTCAAAGTAAACCCCTTAACCTAGGCCAATATAAGAATGAGGGAGGACCTCATCCAAGTAAGCTTAGAGAATTTTGTGGTCTCTCTTAATTAGGATTTACATTTCTCTATCACTCTCCCTTCCTTGTCAAGAATTGGGTCAAACCACAACCTAGTCATCTTTGAAGGAGAAAGGATTTCCAAAGCTAAAAATCTACTCGTAAAATTTGAGAGCATGTGGCTTCATCACCCATATATCCAAAAATAAATAAATAAATGGTGGATTGAACCTATAATTAACACTAACATGTTCATCATAGCCAAAAAAACTCAAGCATATCAAACTCAAAGTGTGGAACAAAGAAGTATTTTGGAACATCTTTTTCCAAAGTAATTCCTTACTAGATGATCTTCATTTCCTATAAGAACAAATGAAAATTCATGGATATGATGAAAACTTGTCCAATACTAAGAATAATCTCCTAAGCTCTGACCATAACCTATAGGCTAAAGAGGAATCACTCTAAAAGTAGAAGTCTAGATGCACCTAGATGAAGACAACACACCACACAACCTGAAATTGGTAGGAATACAAAATTATTTCATCAAACTAAATCCAAAAATATAAATTCTAACAGAATATTCAAACCTAGCCTAGACCATAGAACTAAAATCAGAGATGAAGAATTTATCAATGAACAAATCATTCTCTACTTTAAAATCTTATTAAAGGAAACAGGCTCTTCTAACCTTCATATGGAGGCTAGTCTTATGAAAAACATTCCCTCTACCATCTCTTAGGTCGATAATCATGAATATTTCAAAAAAACCTCCCTAGATGAGGTGATATAGGTGGTTTTATCCATGGATGTAAATAAGCCTTCAAGCCCTAACGGTTTCCCCCCACTCTTCTTTCAAAGGTTTTAGGGCATCATACACTTAGAGGTGGCAGTTGTAGTCTATGAATTCTTCAAGGTTCAAACTATTCTAAAGGAGTTGAATAATAAATTCCTAGTCCTCATCCATAATAAACTAGGATCAAATAAGATAAAATATTTAATAACCATAAGCCTATGATCTAATATTTATAAGATCTACACAAAAACCTTGGTCACTCACCTCTAATCCATACTCAAAGGGGTCATCACTAAATAACAAGGTGACTTCATGGTAGTCATGTAGATCATTATTGGAATCATAATTATACATGAAACCTTACACTCAATAGGCAACTCTAATAGGGTAGGAATGTTCCTCAAATCTGACATGTGTAACATTCCCACTGGGATATACCTAGAAATGCATGAAAGATTTTTTTTAATTAAACACATATATAAAATAAATTACATCCTTGATAATATAATTGAGATAATTTAAAGTACACATGTATGATAATAGAAACAATATAAATCACGGATCTTTAACATCATGAGAGTATGTCAAAACATAAATATATAAAGTAATTAAATAATTCAACCACAACTGATACAAATATAAAGTCACCACTATCAATGTAAAATAATAAATAATTACAAATCTTCATGATGATTTTTAGTAATAAATACAATATAATAGAATGTAAAAATAACATATATGGTTTCCCAAGAGCATAGTTCTCAAACTTCAAGTATCTGTGGCACTCTCAAATGTCACCTCAATAAGTAGTACTATATTGTAGGGAGGGAGAGCATCATCCAAGTGATTTTTAACACCAACCATGGACCAATTGTCCCCCACACTAATACCATCAGAAAATGGCCTTTCCTTCATCGATGAGTAGATAGTGATGGCACAAGAATCTAGAGAGATAAGCAATTACCCATGTGTTGTGTGATTTCTAACTAACTAAACATGTAGTGTATTATAGAAAACTTGATCTATTGCAAGATATCACACATACATGTAAACCATACTCATGAAATTATAATGTCTCACTAAACATACTTTAGCTAAAGCCTTAAGAATAGTAATATAAAAGTAATCTATAGATTAATCAAA
The DNA here is from genome assembly GCA_037957365.1 of Torreya grandis. Lineage (NCBI taxonomy): Eukaryota > Viridiplantae > Streptophyta > Pinopsida > Cupressales > Taxaceae > Torreya > Torreya grandis. The sequence continues at coordinate 1,793,169 of JARHVA010001712.1, forward strand.
TTCATACGCATCACTTGATCGGACTGCCTTCATCTAGCATTGTAATACTAGTAAGCTAGTGAAGTCCATCTCACTCCTTACTCTACATTAGTAATTTATGTTGGTAAAATACAATTTAACCATAATATTCACACAAATTACATCCTAATAGAAAATGCATCACATGGCATGTTAAACATAGGAGTAACAATAGCATACATTTAAACTATCAAACATATGCATTAATCTTACACTATATGCTATCCCATACTAGAAATAATGGCCATAGTTATATTACCTAGGTAAATGTTGACTATTTTTTGCCCAACAGGCAAAAAATTTGTCACCTTCTTCCCTTGTTATTCTGGGCCAATTCTTTTTTTTATTTTTCATGAATCTGGTGATTTCTACAGACTCTGTAGAGCTTGGTTTTCTACGGAATCTATAGGTTTTCTTTCAATAGTTGAAGAACCAGGAAAAAGGGGCAATTTTTTACAAAGCTTCTTCATATTTTTGTCTGAATAAATTCATAAGGAAGGTTGGCATCTTTGAACCATTGAACCATCACTTCATTTCAAGCTTTGGTTCAATCGGTAGTTTAATGGTTTAGTTCAATCAGCAGTTCGATCGGCCTTGTTTCAAGCCTTGGCTCATCTTTTTAAGTTCATCACTTCATTTTCAGGCCTTAGTTCAATCTTCAAGTTCATCACTTGGTTTAATAAAGAGTTCAGTGTCCTCAGCCTAACAATCACTTGAACCGTTGAACCATTGAATCGGTTTAACAGGTTGGTTCAACATTTTGGTTCAAAGGCTTTGGTTCAAACACTTTGGTTCGATCACTTCAGTTCAATGGATTGGTTCAAGTGAACAGTTCAACAAGTGGTTCAAGTGGTTTAAATGGATAGATTTTAGGCTTGGTTCACTTGGCATCGACACATAGTGGTTGAACCATTGAACCAATTGAACCATTGAACCAATTTTGGTTCAACAGGTTGGTTCAACGACTTGGTTCAATGGTGTGCCCTATAGCTGAAGGGTAGTTCAAAGACCAAAAGCCCTTATAAAGGGCAGAGAGAGTTTTAAAGAGCCTGAAAGGTGAAGACAAAGATTAGGACAATTCTTACAGACTTTTATCTATGGGAAAAGGCTCAAAATAGAAAACCTGTAGGAAAAAAGGCTGTGGTGGGCCCGAATGAGTTTCCAAGAGATCTACAGAAGTGGCCACATGTCAATGTCTGCCTGACTCTCAAAAGACCCTCTAATGTAAGTAGACACTGCCACATCCCATTATCAGCTCAGCAAAAGCTGCCACATGTCAATGTCTACATTTCAAAGTGTCTTCTAAGTACCCAAGCAGTGGACTACGACACGTGTCAAGGATGGATGTGCTCTCAGTGAAAAGGGCAAAGCAGGAAGCTGAAGGAGAGTCCAAGGATGATGGGTGCATAAACGTAAAATATAAGCCAATAAAAAAGCTATTGGTTTTTAAATGCCTGAGCACCAACCATGGAATGAGCCTAAAGTATGCAGTGACCTACTAGAAGATCACCCCTAAGGGTTGAAGGATCAAAAAAGGACAAAGAGCCTAGAAAACAAAGAGTAGGCAGACGGTGTGGCTCATAAATTCAATCCTGACAATAGAATAGCCATGACACAAAAGTAGATGAAGCAATCCAAGTGATGTAGGAAGGTGTCGATTCAAGAAGTTATTTTAGTGGTTGACATAGTGCATACCATGCGATCATCAAAGAGGCACAAACAGTGGTTGACGTGATTGGTTTCCTTTAAAATGCATTAGAGAGCAGTCAAATAGTGCAACTCATAAATTCAATCCTGATAGTAGAATAGTCATGATATAAAAGTAGATGAAGTGATCCAAGTGACGTAGGAAGGTGTCGATTCAAGAAGTTATTTTAGTGGTTGACACAGTGCATACCATGTGATCATTAAAGAGGCACAAATAGTGGTCGACGTGACTGTTTTTCTTCAAAATGCATTGGAGAGTAGTCAAATGGTGCAACTCATGAATTCAAATCCTGACAGGAGCTAGCACAACATTAGATTCAAATGGTTCCCCCATCCCAATGCTCAGAAGGTGCATGGGTCACTTGTAAAAAGGGTGCCAAAAGGCCCCTTTTCTTCCTATATATATTGGAGACTTGTCTCTATAAAAATCATCTTCCACATTTTGTAAGGCATAGCCCTGGAAAAATTTCACCTGAATCAATAAACACATTTTTTACCTCTATCCTGGTTAGATATCTCTGTGTATGTTTGAATGTTAGTTTGTGTTTAGTCATTGCTTCTTGATGCTTCCACAGGTTCAATACCAACATACCTAGTGTCTATAAGTTGCCATTTCTACAGCTAACAAGGAGAGTTGTATTTAGAAGTGTAGAAATAAAAGAAATTACTATACAGAGTGCCTTTCACAGCACCTTTGGTGAATCTCTATTTTCTATATTTTCCATTAAAGCCTCCCTACCAAGTTTCTTCCAGCCTGGTCCTTCTACCATTTTGAAGTGTATGTATGTGTTTGTTTGATTTTAAGTGTGAGTGTGAGAAGGTCAATTTATTTTGGTGCATCACCTCCTTTAGAGTAGATTTGTTTTCCTGTAATCTTTCTCCCTTTTCATCCCTCCCCATTTTATATATATATATATATATATATATATATATATATATATATATATATATATATATATATATATATATATATAATGTGTGTGTGTTAGCACTTACTAGAACAAATCAGATGCATCAAAGGGAGCTAGCCCTTACCTAGAGACTCTCCCCTCTTGCTTCGCCAGTCCCATAGGTGAGAGGGGAGTTTCCATTATTGTGTGTGTAAGGTAGGAGATCAACCTCCTTGCCCTAGGTGCAATCCATTGCATCAACAATTTTTGGCATGCCTAGTGGGACATAGTCTTAGACTCAATAAGGTTTTAGGATTGATGCTAGTCATGTTACAGCAAATTGACTATTTACAGCATCTAGCGACTCCACTAGTAAGAACCTCATTTTCCAATCAAAGACCAATTTTAACTTCTTATGCCTAAAGTCACCACACGATCTACTTCTAAGGGTGTCCCATTTGATTTTGTTGATTGCCTTTAAACTCAGAAAAAAGATTGAGGTTTGAAAAGACCCATCCTTATTCAACAAACCACCCTCCTAGACTTGTTGTAAGGGACGCATCCCTAGTAGAGCTATAGTTACATCCCATCCCAACTATGGCATTGCCCTTTGAAACTTTTCATGGTTAGAGCCCCTTGAATCTCCCATAATATGACCCAATTCCAGGAGCAGCCCTGAAAAATGTGCCTTTTTTTTATGGAGAGGGGCCCATTACAGTCGTCGAGCACATTAGAAATATTTCTAACCTCTACAATATTCACAATGTCATGGAGGAAAATGTCACAATTAGATTGTTGGCATTGTCTCTCAAGGGCAAAGCTCTTGACTGGTATGAGACTTTGCCTATAAATTCAATCCATTCTTAGAATGAATTAGGTACTCAATTGACTGACCATTTTGGAGAAAAGAGTGACGACCTCTCTCTTGTTAAGCAATTGACAACCATAAAAAGAGCCCCACATGAATATATGCAGGATTTCAACATGTAGTTTCAAAAGACTTGGAATAGAATCCCCATTCTGGTAAGACCGACTACTAGCTATGTTTTCCTATATTATTTGAGGGCATTAAATAGTGATATTGATATGATGATACAATCCATGGGAGGGCATGTGATACTTACTACCTATGATGTAGCCATAATAGCTGAAAATTGCTTAATACAGGGTGGGAAAATAGCCCCTAGACCCCACATGCCACTTTTCCCAAAAATGCTACCTCTAATTCAGGTTGTTACTCCCACATTAGCTCCTCTGCCTAGCATAGAGAAACTAGCTACTGCTCCATCCAATGAGCTTCATGAAGTTAAGAGTCTATTGCAGAGTATGTCAAATGAACTTATAGCTTTTAAAAGGCAACAAGCTCAAAGCAATAGGCCAAATCAGGGATACCATCATTATGGTCAAGCCCCTAGACCCCCTTTCCAAAACTACAATCAAGGACAGGGTCAACTTACTCAGACCAGACCGTTTCAAAACTACAACCCAAGCCCCCTTTCATCATCTAAGGTCATGGTGCATATTTAGAACAACCTGATATAGGAATAGCCAAGTTATTTGACCATGGGATATGGTCAAGTATAAGCTATTTATAAAAATGAGATGACGGGTTGTTACCTAAATGTGGACAATCAGGCAGCTACTCATTCTCAAGTCTTCGAGGCTCTAATGCAACCCAGCACAAGCAACAGTCAGAGTCAGCCTGACTCTACTCTTATGAACCACCTAGAAGGTGAGTTCTATGTAATCAATTATGTGGGTGGTATAGACAATCAGGATCACTATGTTGCATCCAACACAAGGTTTAAGAGAAGAGCAATGGGAGAAGCCCAGGCTACTACCCAAATGGCAGTTGCACCTTCTCCATCACACTCAAATCAAAAGGCCCCAAACTTCAAACTACCAATTGTACCTTCATCCCCTCATCCTGCACCTCAAGATGGAATTAGCTCCAAAGAAAGCTTGAAGGGAGGTAGTCCTCAAGTCAATATAGTGGACCAGATGAAGAAGCTACATATGAACATCTCTTTATGGGATTCATTATCTCTACCAAGATAGAAGGACATGCTACAAAGGGAATTGCATGAGCTCAATTGACAAGCTATCCCAGCAAGAACTGATAATGTATTGATGATGAATGGGCAACCTTCCACCTCAGGCCAAGTCAAGAAAGAAGAGAAAATTCCCCCTTTCTATGTGTCCTTGATTATAAGAGATTTCTTGGTGCACAACTGCATCATTGACAGTGGGGCTAGTACCTCAGTAATGCCCAAGTGCATAGCTGATAAGATGGGACTAAAATATGAAGAGATGAATAAGGGAGTCCTAAAATTGGATGGGACACCTACAAAAATAGTTGGGATAATGAAGGGTTTAAGCTTGACATTACATGCTTTCCCAACCTTCTCAATTCCCCATGATATAGTAGTGGCAGATGTTCCTCCTTTTTTCACAATTTGCTTATCCAGGGACTTCACATCAAAGATAGGTGGCTATCTAACATCGAATTGGTCTTATCTAGTTTTTAGAACAAAGTATGGGACTAAGGTAAAGATCAAATCTGAGCCACTCTACAAGGACCACCTAGAACCATATTTGCTTAAGGCAGTGAACGTCAGCTACACCATTATCGACCTAGAAGAGTCCCAAATAGACCAATCTCCATCCTCTACTCTTGAAGGAGTTGCAGACCTACTCTTGGATGAGTGGGGAAGTGATAACTTTGAGCATGACCCTTACAAGTTCATAAAGGAGGCAGGCCTTGGAGTCTACTACATGCACGAAGAGGGTACCTTCATACCAAATGTAATGAAGGCAAGCCAAGAAGACCTAGGTCTATGGCAGCTGTACTTTGACAGTTCCAAAAGTAGGTTGGGAGCTATTGGTGGAGTGATGTTAGTGTCTCCTTCAAAGGAGAGATAATTTTCAGCTTTCTGTTTCCAATTTTATTACACAAGCAATGTGGTAGAATACGAGTCCCTTATCCATGGTCTAGAATGGGCAAGGAAAAGAGGGATCAAGGAGTTGCAAGTTTTGGTAGATAGTGAGCTAATTGTAAATCAGGTGAAAGGCCAGAATCTAACCAAAAATTCCTTGCTGAAGTCATACAAGCATAGGTTCTAGGACTTGGTGGAAGATTTCCTTGCTTTTAATATCACCTCCATTCCCAGAGAGCAGAATAAACAAGCAGATAGGCTAGCAACAATTGGTGCTCAGTTCGATGTTTCTAGGGAGATAAGTTGAGACTATGGTTCATGCTACTTGAAGGTGGTAGTCCAGCCCTCTGTCCCTAAAAACATTACAAACTAGCAAGTTTTTGAAAATGACCAACAAATATCTTTCTTCCTATAAGAAGAAGCTGAGTTCACAACAAAGAACTAGGCAAAGTTGCAACAGCAATATGGCAACCAGATTATTCAATTGAAGAACAATAAGCTCCCTAAAGGTTTGGTCACTCTTGAGAGCATCTTCAATAGAGATGATAAATTGGGAAGCGACAAGGCATGCATCACAACTAAGGAGGAGAATTATGAAAAGGTTGAGATCTTCAAGGATAAGCTGCTTGTGCTTAGAAAAGTCTGCATAGTTCAAGAAAGGTAGACTTTCATTTTGTTGTGTCAGGAGTTTGCTAATGTTTTCACATGGGATTATAGTGATTTGAAAGGTTTTGACCCAAGACTTGCCCAGCAAACCATCAAATTAGAAGAAGGTGCCAGGCTAGTCATGCAGAAGCAGAGACCTATCAACCTGACAATTGAGCCTCTCATGTAGAAGGAACTAGCCAAATTAATTGAGTCTAGGATTATATTTCCAATCAAACATTCCTCTTGGCTGGCCAATCTTGTTCTTGTTTGAAATAAAAATGGGGAGATCAGGCTATGTGTCAATTTTAGAGACCTTAATAAATTCTCTTTAAAAGACCAGTATCCCCTCTCGAGCATGGAGTGGATCCTTCAGAAGGTAATAGGTAGTGAGTATTTCTCCCTCTTGGATGGATATTCAAGGTATAATCAGATTCTGGTGCAAGGCTATGACTAGCACAAAGTAGCCTTCACTACTAAATGGGGAATATTTGCCTACAAGAAGATGCCATTTGGGTTGGCTAATGTTGGTGCTACCTTTTAGTGAGCCATGGACATGGCTTTTTGAGGCTTGATAAACAAAAATATGTTGGTATACCTTGATGATGTGACGGTATTCTCCAAGGAAGCGAACCAACACATGAAACACCTCGAGCAGATTTTTGAAAGGTGTAGGGAGTTCGGCATCTCTTTTAACCCAAAGAAATGCGTGTTTGTTGTTCATGAGGGGAAACTCCTTGGCCACATCATGTCTAAGGAGGGCTTATCCATTGATCCTGAGAGAGTTCATTCTATCCTAGAGATGTCCCTACCTAAGCACAAGAAAGGCATGCAGAGCTTCTTTGGCAGGATAAATTTCATTCAGAGATTCATTCTAAATTTCATAGAGATAGTCAAGCCACTGACCTCTATGCTGAGGAAGGGTGAGGAGTTCAAGTGGATAACACAAAGGAAGGACAACTTTGAAGCTATCAAGCAGGCCATAACCCAGGCTCCTACTTTGATCAGCCCCAACTTCATAAAGACTTCAACCTCTACACTTTTAGCAATGAAGAGGTAATCTCTACCATGCTTACCCAAGCAAACAGTGATGACCTTGAGAAACTACTTGCTTTTTTTAGCTAGGGGTTAGAGGATTTCGAAGTTAGATACATGTATGTAGAGAAGCAAGTTTTGGCAGTAGTACGGAGCTTGAAGAAATTTAGGCATATGCTGTCCAAAAGTAAGATTCACCTCATGGTTCCACATCCTAGTGTTAAGGATTTCCTGACCAACCAAGACCTAAATGAGAAAAGAGCAGGGTGGATCACCAGGGTAATGGAGTATGACGTAGACATCAAGATCACCAAGCTGGTGAGGGGAAGAGGCCTGTGTGAACACCTTGCTATGGACTTCAAGTAAAAAAGGGAAGATAGCTTACTAATTCATGATGCAGCTATAACAGAGGAACCAACTGTCATAAAGGACTGGACATCAAACCTAAGGCATTTCCTTCTCATTGATGAGTGTCTGCAGGGTCTTGATAGGACTAGAAGAAGGTACTTTAGGCTCCAGTCTATCCCTTGTGTTCTAGTTGATGGAGTATTGTTTAGGAAGGATCTCTCAGGGGTCCTTCTAAGATGCACAAACACAAATCAGGCTGATAAGGTGATGTCTAAGTTCCATGATGGGCCAGCGGGTGGTCATTTCACTCCTAGGGCTACTACAGTAAGGATAATGAGAGTTGGTTGTTTCTGGCCTACTCTTTTTAGGGACACCCATGCCTGGGTAAGAAAGTGCCATAAGTGTGCACTTTTTGAGGGGAAGCAACAGTTGGTTGTCATGCCTCTACAACCTATTCAGGTGGAGCAGCCATTCATGCAATGGGGCCTAGACTTCAGAAGGATGATTAATCCTCCCTCTAGTGCTGGACACAAGTGGGTTCTAACTACCATAGACTATTTCACAAGGTGGGTGGAGGTTGTTTCTCTAAAGGAGGCAAATGAAAGTGCAATCTTGGAATTTTATGAGGACCTGGTGGCAAGGTTCGAGGTTTTAGCTACCATAATCTCAGATAATGTGCTTGCTTTTTTGGGAACCAAAACAAGTGAATGGGCACTAAAATATGGCATATATCTCAGCACTTCATCCAATTATTACCCACAGGGGAATGGGCTAGCTGAGTCCACCAACAAGAACTTGATAAGGATCATCAAGAGGACCATAGAAGAAAATTAGAGGACTTGGCATGCCAAGCTAAAAATAGCCTTGTGGGAGGATAGGGTCACCCCGAAGAGGGAAATTGGCAACTCGCCATACACACTTGTCTATGGAAGGGAAGTTAGGCTCCCTGTTTCACTTGAATTTCCAACCCTGGACCTCGCTCACCAGCTACAATTAGAGGAAGGAACTAGCATGGAGGTTAGATTATGTGAGCTAATGGAACTCCAAGAGGCAAGAGACCAGGCTATGGCTTCCATGACTAGCTGCCAACAGCAAGTGAAGAGACACTTCGACAAGAAATCTTCATCAAAAAGTTTCTCTGAAGGAGATATTGTCTTGAAATGGGATGAAAATCGAGCTAAGCCTGGAAAGCATGCAAAGTTTGACACCCTATGGAGTGGCCCATACATAATCACTCAGTGCAAACAACATAATGCATTCTAACTCTCTAGGTTGGATGGTGAAGAACTATATATCCCAGTTAATGTGATACATCTGAAGCACTGCCACTGAGTCTCTTTTCATTTGTATATATTTTCCCTTGTTTTCTTTTTCCCTACTTTTCCTAAGTGCTTTCTACACATGTTAGTAGTTTTCTTAGCTTTGTGTGTGTTTTCATTTCCTTTGAGGTAGATCTGTGTGATTGGTTCTAGATTTATCAGAGCTATTGTTGATCTTCAAGTTACAGTCTAACCCCATGCCCAATGGATTTTTAAGGCAACTAGCTTCTAAGCATAGCAGGCATGCTTCCCCTGGGAGTCACCAATTTGTTGACTATTTTTTTCCCAATAGGCCAAAAATTAGTCACCTTCTTCCCTTGCTATTCTGGGCCAATTCTTTTTTTTTTATTTTGCATGAATCTGGTGATTTTTACGGACTCTGCAGAGCTTGGTTTTCTACAAACTCTATAGGTTTTCTTTCAATAGTTGAAGAACCAGGCAAAAGGGTCAAGTTTTTACAAAGCTTCTTTAGATTTTTGTCTAAATAAATTCATAAGGAAGGTTGGCATATTTAAACCATTAAACCATCACTTCATTTCAAGCTTTGGTTCAATCGACAGTTCAATGGTTTAGTTCAATCGGCAGTTCAATTGGCCTTGTTTCAAGCCTTAGCTCATCATTTCAAGTTCATCTCTTCATTTTCAGGCCTTGGTTCAATATTCAAGTTCATCGCTTGGTTTAACAAAGAGTTCAGTGTCCTTGGCTCAACAGTCACTTGAACCGTTGAACCATTGAACTGGTTCAACGGGTTGGTTCAATGTTTTGGTTCAAAGGCTTTAGTTCAAGACTTTGGTTCAAACACTTTGGTTCAATCACTTCGGTTCAATGGATTGGTTCAAGTGAATGGTTCAATAAGTGGTTCAAGTGGTTTAAATAGATAGATTTTAGGCTTAGTTCACTTGGCATCGATGCAGTGGTTGAACTGTTGAACCAATTGAACCATTGAACCAATTTTGGTTCAACGGCTTGGTTCAAGGGTGTGCCCTACAACCAAAGGGCAATTTAAAGACTAAAAGCCCTTATAGAGGGCAGAGAGAGTTTTAAAGAGCCCAAAAGGCAAAGACAAAGACTGGGACAATTCTTGCAAACTTTTATCCATGAGAAAAGGCCCAAAATAGAAAACCCATGGGAAAAAAGGTTGTGATGGGACCGCATGAGTTACTAAGAGCTCTATGGAAGTGGTCACGTGTCAACATCCACCTGACTCTCAAAAGACCCTCTAATGTAAGTGGATGCTACCATGTCCCATTATCAACTTAGTGAAAGCTACCACATGTCAATGTCTGCATTTCAAAGTGTCTTCTAAGTGCCCAAGTAGCGAACTACGACACATGTCAAGGACGGATGTGCTCTTAGTGAAAAGGGAAAAGCAGGAAGCCGAAGGAGAGTCCAAGGACAATGAGTGTGAAAATATTAAATTTAATCCAGTAAAAAAGTTATTGGTTTTTAAATTCTTGGGTGCCAACCATGGAATGAGCCCAAAGTATGCAGTGACCCACTAGAAGATTGTCCCTGAGGGCTGAAGGATTAGAAAAGGATAAAGAGCCCAAAGAACAAAGAATAGGCAAATGGTGTGGCTCATAAATTTAATCTTGATAGTAGAATGGCCATGATGTAGATGCAGATGAAACAATCCAAGTGATGCAGGAAGGTGTCAATTCAAGAAGTTATTTCAGTGGTTGACACAGTGCATACCATGCGATCATCAAAGAGGCACAAACAGTGGTTGACATGACAAGTTTCCTTCAAAATGCATTAGAGATTAGTCAAATGGTGTATCTCATAAATTTAATCTTAAAAGCAAAATGGCCATGACGCAAAAGTAAATGAGGTGATCCAAGTGACGTAAGAAGGTGTCAATTCAAGAAGTTATTTTAGTGGTTGACACAGTGCATACCATGTGATCATCAAAGAGGCACAAACAGTGGTCGACGTGACTAATTTTCTTTAAAATGCATTGGAGAGTAGTCAAATGATGTAGCTTATGAATTCAAATCTTGACAAGAGCCAACACGACATTAGATTCAGACGGTTCCCTCATCCCAATGCTCGAAAGGCACATGGGTCACTTGTAAAAAGGGTGCCAAAAGGACCCTTTTCTTCTTATATATATTGGAGACTTGTCTTTGGAAAAATCATCTTCCATATTTTGTAAGGTGTAGCCCTGGAAAAATTTCACTTGAATCAATAAACGCATTTTTTACCTCTATCCTGGTTAGATATCTCTGTGTATGTCTGAGTGTTAGTTTGTGTTTAGTCATTGCTTCTTGATGCTTCCATAGGTTCAATACCAACATACCTGGTGTTTATAAGTTTCCATTTTTGTAGCTAACAAGGAGAGCTATATTTGGAAGTGCAAAAATAGAAGAAATTACTATACAGAGTGTTTTTCACAGCACCTTTGGTGAATCTCTGTTTTCTATGTTTTCCATTAAAGCCTTCTTGCCAAGTTTCTTGCAGCCTGGTCCTTCTACCAGCTTGAAGTGTATGTATGTGTTTGTTTTATTTTAAGTGTGAGTGTGAGAAGGTCAGTTTATTTTGGTGCATCACCTCCTTTAGAGTAGATTTGTTTTCCTGCAATCTTTCTCCCTTTTCATCCCCCCCATTATATATATATATATATATATATATATATATATATATATATATATATATATATATATATATGTGTGTGTGTGTGTGTGTGTATATATATATATATGTATATATTAGATTTGTTTTCCTGCAATCTTTCTCCCTTTTCATCGCCCCCATTTTATATATATATATATATATATATATGTATATGTATATATATATATATGTGTATATATATATATATATATATATATGTATATATATATATATATATATATATATATATGTATATATATATATATGTATATATATATATATATATATATATATATGTATATATATATATATATATGTATA